>CM069905.1:62072342-62594058 GCA_036172215.1 Camellia granthamiana
CAGCATGTTTTCTAAGCCCACTTGAGGGTGGCAAAATCCGCATTTTAGCCTACTTGCGAGTAGCGAACCGCTTTCAAAAACAAACACGAAATGTTTTGTTCCAACTCAGTCGATCCAGTCTATACTTATATGCTGCGTGCATCACATAGTAATTCTAGGCTAATAAACCGGAATAAGAGCACATAATGTTTTCAAAACTCAATATCATGGTTAGTAGAGGCCGATCTTTGATCGGGCGAGCGAGGGTGCTCACGAAGTGACCTTCCCCAAAAGTTCCCGAGCCAAGGCAACTTTGGTGATGACGGACACGTGGCCTTAGGCACGAGTCAGGATTTCCTAAATTCCCCCAAAATAAATATTTAGGTGGCGACTCTGTATCTGGCAAAGCAGTCCATGTTTGGCACTTCTTTCAAAAAAATCTGTTTTCAAAAACAATTTGCCGGATTTGGACTCTTTGATGATTCATCGGTCTTGCATTGCACTCTGCGAGATTAGATACAGGACCGTGACATTGAGTGCTGAACTGTAGTGAGCCCAATGAACAAAACGGGATTCCCTCCCGGGACGTTCGGGCGCATCTACACTTACTCCCAGATATATTCTGGTGGGAGGATCTATCTCCACCCTTAGACTTTCAAACTGCAACTTTGAGAGTTACAACCCTTGCCAATGGGCGAGGCAAATGGGTTTGTATCAAACTGTTCCTTACCCATATTTCCATTCTACAATCCATGAACAAGTTGGGGCCAGACTTCAATTCAAAGATCACTCAGATGTGGAGAATCTCTTAGCCAAAAATCAGAAATTATTTGACCAATTCAACTTCTACTGCTGCACCACCACACTATACCTTACTATAAGATTCAAGGAATGGTGGCTTCTTATAAGTGCACTAATCTTCGACAAGGAACTCTAAGTCTGCCTCTAGAATGTGCACCCTGACAACAGGAGAAGAGTAGAAATGAGCATTGGTAAACACTTATACCCCTCTTTTCCTTATGTCTATTATTATTATTATTATTATTATTTTCTTTGGGTTTGCATTGGTACTATCTTTCCATGCTTCTTTCATGCAGCCAAGTCCTCTATCAAGACTATTCCTTTGGCTATAAAGATGCTTGCCCAAGCTAGTCCAGTCCCTAGAAACAAAGACAAGGCTCCAATGAACCTACCAAAAAAGTCCAAAGGTAACCCCTTGAATACCACTAGTTGTGTGGGATTCATACCTTATGATCAAGGAGCTAAGATTGAAAGGAGGACCAAGAAGAGGCAAGAGGAAACTCTCCCTTCTAAATCACAACTTGAAGGAGGTGCAGCTCCACCAATTCTTGAAAGGAGATAAAAAAGGAGATAAGAGGAACCAACTCATTCCCAACCCATAGCAGCTGCTGCACTAGTCCTTTCTCCTACCAGCAACTCTTCCTCTCTAACTGTTTTGGTACAAATATCATTCAAGTCTAAACCTCTGATAAGTTTAACACACACTATGATTGTTAATATATTGACACTATTCTTTTTTCTTTTTTTTTCAGAGGACATATAACAGAAGAAAACTCCTTTCCCCAACTGCATCCAACTCTTCTCCTGCCCAAGGGAGCTTGCCTGACTAGCAAATCAACCCTTTCCCAACCAACTCAGAACAACAAGCTTCTCACCACACTCAAGAGGAACCAGTTGTGCAAGAAAGAGTGGGCCTCAGGGAGCTAGTACCTGAATTGGCCCCTCTTATCTGACATTCCCTAGGGAGTAGCACTAGGGGACTTGATGGTCTTTCCTCTTTGAGGGGTTCGCCCTGAAACTAATGAGGTCATTAACTTCCCTGGTGTTGCTTCTTCCTCAAAAGAGTCCCAAAAAGCCCCTGGCCATGTTAGAGAGGCACCAATTGACCTAAGTGACAAATTTGATAGCCACACATCTCCTATAGACAGAAGTTCACCCATTCAAAAACAAGATAGTGATGTCTTCAGAGATGACCACTCTTCTCTGCACAACTAAGAAGATGAGGCTGATAGAGCTAATACTGAAATCCTGGAGAATGAACCATCCTCAAGTGAGGTGAGGACTTCTCATAAGGAGATCACACACCCTTTCAGCAAATATGCTCAGTCCCCCTCTGTCGCTTCACAACAATCGATGGAAGAAATATCATCACTTCATTTGCCTCCAGCAGCAGATGCTTCCCTCCTCATTTCCTTATTCAATGGGAGGTCTGTTCATACTTCTCCACAACCCCAACCTGAAGTTCTTGTTGTCCAAGAGACCTTACCCTTGTCCATACCAGTCACTATGGACATGGGGGTTCAAACCTCTTGTATCCCTAGTCCTATCAGAAAACCAACTCCAGATGTTCTAGCCACAAATACTTCTACTGCTTAAGCATTACCAACACAGGTAACACTCCTCATGTAAATACTTACCCAATCTATCCATCTTTTCTGTGTGGCTTAATAATATTTCTTTATATTGTTTTGACAAACCACTATGCCTTCCTAGATATCACTTGCTGAAATAGGGGTGCAAACCACACCAATCCAAAGTCTCTCAAGGAAGGCCTTGACCATCTCCATCCTACCCCACACTGGAACTTCTACCATGCCTTCAACAGAGGTAACACCATCTCAAGTTGTCCATTTTTCACAACTTACACCAGTTATTAACTCACTTCTTTATTGCCACAGCCTGCAGTTGTCCCTCCTTCCACAATCCAAGACTGGCTTTTGGGCATTTCTGCTGTTCAAGAAATTGTTGCCAATCTTTCTGTCGAAAGAAGAGTGAAGCAACTGTCTAGTGAGGAGCAACAATTGGTGGATCAGTTCTTCAAACTACTTGGCCAGCCCTTGGATGATTTAGCTCTTTCTCACACCACAATCCTGACTGAATGTTTTGAAGCCATTGCACATCTGATGCCATAACTCTTTGACCCAGATCAAGTGCAGGCTTTTCAAAACTTCCTCTCAGAGCTTCCTCACCACCTAGTGGCTATCAACCAATATCATGCTGAGCCAAAAAACATTGAAACCCAAGTGGAGTAGGTGAGAAAGGCAGTCGATGCTCTAACTGAAGCCTCCACTAGGTCTCAAAACCTCACTACTCTGATTACTACCCTTGCAGTAGAAGAAGCTCAATTGGAGGTTCAATTAGCACGAGTGAGGGCCCAGAAGACCATTGTTGAACAAGAGCAAGCCAACCTTACCCTGCAGATCCCAACACTTCTTATTCAAGCAGAGGGTGGCCTTCCTACTATCAGATAAGCCCATATCAAACTAAGGCAGAGCAAAGTCAAACACCAAATTGCTATCCAAGCTTGGAGTAGGCTTTCCATGTATTTTCAGAAAGATTAAATGCAATGTAATGTTTGACTGTGCTATTGGCAAAATTTTTAATAAAAGATCCATTACATTTATTCTTGTTTCTCATATATTTATGTTTATATTTTATGCTCTCATGGTCTGTTCATACACTCCCACATGGTTGGACAGTATTTCTTTAAATACTTGCCTTTGATAATTCTTCTATGTGGCTCACCTTCTAAAGAAGCAAGATGATAAGCCCCTCCTCTAAGGACGTTATATATTTTAAATGGCCCTTCCCAATTGGGGGACCACTTACCATACTCCTGACTTCTTAAACCAAGTGGTAGAATAGTTTTCCAAACCAATTCTCCTTCAGAAAACACTTCACTCTTTACCTTCTTATTATAACTCCTCTCAGCGTTCTTTTTCTAAGCTATCAAATGATTGAGTGTCGCAATCCTTTTTTCCTCTAGATCTTGCAATTCATCAACATGGCCTTAGCATATTCATCCATAGGGATATCCAAATGTCTGGCCAGTCGACTAGACCTCACTATTACTTCTAAAGGCAACACAACATCATGCCCATACACCAACTCATATGGGGTTGTACCTGTGCTATTCCTTTTTGAGTTTCTATAGGCCCAAAGTACTTCTGACGAGAGATTATGCCAATCCTCAGGGTTGTCCTCAATCATCCTTTCTAAAGTGTTCTTGACAATATTGTTTGTTGCCTCAGCCTGCCCATTTGCTTGGGCATAATAGGGTGAGGAATTCAATATTTGAATACCATATTCCACAGCAAACCCTTTAATCTCATCCCCATTGAACACTATTCCCTGATCGACAGTAATAGACTAAGGCAATCCATACCTATGAACCACATTGTTTTTTAAGAATTCAATGACCTGAGTTTGTGTCACCACTTTTAAGGGTATTACTTCTATCCACTTTGTAAAGTAATCAGTGGCTACTAACAAATAATAATGTGTTTTTGAAGAGGCTAGAAAAATTTGCCCTAACAAATCCATGGCTCATCCTCTGAAAGGCCAAGGTTTCACAACTAAATGAAGACTTGGCTGGCACCCTTTAGATATTACCATGTTTTTGGCAATTCTGACATCCCTTTGCATATATTATGCAATCTTTTCTGATAGATGGCCAAAAATAACCATACCTGTTAATCAGCCATCTCATCTTATCACCAGCCTGATGGGCCCCACAAATACCCTCATGTGCTTCAGCCATGGCTTTCATTTGGTTTGGCCTACCAATACAAAGCAAAGTCAGACTATCATGTGCTTTCCTAAATAAATCATTTCCCATGATAACATAATTTAGGGCTTTATAGCTTATTTGCCTATCACTCCCTTCACTAGGATTCAACAGGTACTTTATTAAAGGAAACCTCAAATCTTCCTCTGTCTCATCCAAAATAAAAATTAGCAAGAAATTTCTACACCTATCCCTAAGTGCAGAAAAGTTCTTTCTCTTAATTCTAACCATCATTTCTTGAGCTCCCTTAGGAATTTTCAAACCAGAAGCTGCCTGAGCCATCTCATTGGCCTCTTTATTCTCCAGCCTGTATCTATGTGTGAATGTGATGTGGTCAAAGAAACTGATTAACCACTTAACCTCAGTTAAATACTCCTCTAGAGCACCACTTACACACTTGAACTCACTCAAGATTTGTTTGATGACCAATTGTGAATCACCAAAGACCTAAGGACTTTTGATTTTGAATTGGATGGCCAATTCTAGGCCAATTATCAGAGCTTCATACTCAGCTTGATTACAAGACTGAATATGCTGCTCTTCCAGCTGATAGGCAAACTAGTACATTTGCTTACTTGGTGCAATTAGCACAACACCCGCTCCAACCCCTTCATATGTCTTTGAACCATCAAACCTCAGCTTCCAAGGTTCATTCTCCACCATATTGACTTCATATAAGTATGAATCGACTGAGACACAGGGGTGTTCTGCTAGAAAAGTAGCCAAGGCCTACCCTTTGACTACTTTTTGTGGCATATACTTAAGACAATACTCAATTAATGCTAAGATCTATTTGCCTTGTCTCCCTTTCAGGATTGGCTTGGACAACATATATTTAACCACGTCTGTTTGTGCTACCACAAACACCTCTGTGGACAGCATATAATGCCTAAGTTTAATAGCTACAAAATAAAGTGTCAGACACAACTTCTCGACAAAGTTGTACCTAGTCTCAGCATCATTTAACCTTCTACTTAGGTAATATATGGCTTATTCATGGCCCATATCATTTTCTTGAGCCAATAGACAACCAATCGACAGGTCAGAAGCTGAGATGTACAACTTCAAAGGCTTACTTGCCACTGAGGGTATAAGCACTGGAGGGTTTGCCAAGTATCTTTTGAATAAATCAAAAGCTTCTTGATGGCATGCTTCCCACTTAAACTCATGTCCTGACTTGATTTTTATCAAAGGAGAAAATGCTAAAGTTTTCTTAGCCAAATTGGCTATGAATCTCCTCAAAAAATTTATCTTTCCAAGAAAACTTTGCAGCTCTTTTTTGTTGGTTGGGGGCTTTGCCTCCAAAATTGCCTTGGCCTTATTAGCATCCACCTTTATCCCTTTATGGTGCACTAAAAAACCTAGGAAATTCCCAGCAATTACCCCCAAATGCATATTTCAAAGGGTTCATCTTGAGTTTGTAAACACTCATTCTTTGGAATGTCTGTCGCAAATGGTCTAGATGCTCATCAAAATTGTCAGATTTGATGGCTACATCATCAATGTAGACTTCTAAGTATTTTCCAATCAAGTCGTGAAAAATAAAATTCATTGCCTTTTGGTATGTTGCCCATGCATTCTTTAATCCAAAAGGCATAACCACCCACTCAAATGTCCCCAAAGCACCAGGACACCTGAAAGTTGTCTTATGGGTGTCCTCTGGGTTAATAAAAATATGATTATTCCCAGAATGTCCATCCATAAAGGACAAAATCTTGCTTTTGGCTGCTGAGTCCACTAACAAGTCAGCCACTGGCATAGGATACTCATTTTTGGGTGTTGCTAGATTCAAATTTCTAAAATCTATGCACACTCTCAACTTGTCATTCTTCTTCATAACAGGTACAATATTAGACAGCCACTCAACATATCTGGCTGTTCTAATAAAACCTGCTTTGAGTAACCTAATCTTCTCCTTGACCAACAAGGTGACTTCGTTGGTCATCCTTCTTGGGGGTTGCTTATAAGGAAGAAAATTCCCTTTGATTGGGAGTCTGTGCTCCACTAATGTTCTATCTAATCCAGGCATTTCTTCATAATTCCATGCAAAGCAATCAACATACTCATAAAGCAAACCAACCAGTTTGCTTTTACATTCATTAAATAGATTAGCATTTACATAAATAGGCCTTTTACAGGTCTCACTCCCTAAGTTAAATTCTTCTAAAGGGTCCTGTATGTTTTCCTTAAGGTCGTCAAGCTTGGCAGGAACAGCTTTTAGATGTTCCAGTTGTATCTCTTTATAACTCAGAGGGCTATTGTCGATAACACAATCTGCCCAGGAACAATTGGACAACCACTTAAGGCTAAACTTACTTTCTAAAAAGAAATTAAAAAGCCTAGAAAAAATATATCTAATTACAATAGTCGTCTTATTTAGCTTGTCATCTTCAGTCACTTGCATTTGCATCACTCTTGATCTTCAGCAACTTTCTCTATCACAAGCCTCTTTTGCTTCTGCATAAGGCTTGGCTTGGCTTGGCCAATTCCTGGCCCATTTGTTTAAAACATTTCTCAATGAAAGCCTTGAATTCATCATGAGTCAAACCTTTCCCTTGGGACTTGACCTCTTCCTCATCAATCACAAATGGACCCAAATCTTCACCATACAACACAGCTTCTATATTATTAACATCAGCAACAAAAGGACGTGCATCTGCCCAGTACACTTCCATTCCTCCTTGGTTACTGTGATCACCACTGGTTAGAAAGATCAAAGCCTGGTGCAAAGAATAAGGTACACATCCATTAAGGTGTATCCAATCTCTACCTAGTAACACATTGTAGTTAGAGATGGAATCTATCACAAAGAAAGTTGTTCCCATAGACCTGGAACCAACTTAAAGCTACAAGGCCACTACTCCTCTGGCCTCAAATGACCCACTAGCAAAATTACTTATATTCACATCAGTAGGAAGCAAGTCATCAATAGATTTCCCAATAGCTTTCAGTGTTCTAGAAAGAAGGGTAACAATAGCTCCATTATCAACCAATATTGTTTCCACTGGCACTCCATCAAGGTAAGCCCTAACATATAAAGGTCTTAGATGCCAGATGAGGTTGTCTTCTGGCTTTTTCAGCATAACATTCTCTCTATCGACAGACCTAACCTTAGAGGCTTGGCTTGTGTCTTAGTCATTGCTATTTGAACTACTGGTTCAGTCAAATCTTCCATGCCAATTTATCTGGTTGGTTTGGTTTGGCCTGAAACCTCTAAGGGATGGCCATAATCATGTTACACCCCCTAGAGGAGGCAAAGAGCCAAACTGAATGGCATCCAACTTTTTCCCAAAGTCACAAGTAGAACTATCTGATTTGGCATTTTCCTCTTTAGCTTCTTTACTAGCATTCTTCATATTGTCAGTGGCCAATACCTGGTCTTGAACTTCTTTCATTGCCACATCTTCTCTATCTTTGTCATCTTTATCAGACATCAAGTCTTTTTCTAATTCTTTTAGCTTCTATCTTAACAAGGTTTTTTCAGAGAGATTCTCAGGAGGCTTGCCGATTGCCTTTTTTGGTTCCATTTCCTTTTCAAAATTTGAACTGGCTGCACTAGATGGGCCCTAGAAATTGACCCCTTCATCTCCTTAACTGGAGAAACAAAAACTAATCCATCTCTGGTCCATACTAAATCCTACCTCCCAGTTGACTTATCTCCTACAGCTCTAGACATCATGGCATGAAACTTCTTTTGTTCTCTCCTTTTTTAAGTTCTTGTTTCTCCCATTGGTCTCCAACCAACCATAGGGAACTTTGGATAAGATACTCCTTGCCATCCTAGATGGGATAGTACTAGAGGGTTTACTATCCTTGGTTGAACTAATTGCATATCTGGCCTCATTCTTGGGCCACGATACTGCTGTTGATGTCCCCTAAATGGTCTCATAAACTATTGTTGTCCTCCACATGGCCTTCCAGTTTGTTGATGGCCACTATCTAGTGTCTCAAATTGTTGTTACTAGCCATTGTGTGGCCTTGTCATTACCTTTTGGGTTTCCATACGGCTTAGGACCCTTTTGTTGTTTTAGCATGACCCTTATATTACTTGATCCACCAAAGTATGGATGAACAGGAGCTCATTGGAACAAAAATGGAGCATCATCCTTACAATATTTCTTTGTAGGGCCAAATATCCCTGGATCTGACCCATCATAGAACATATAATCATTGTCAAATATCTGCAAGTCACCAACTCCCATAGTATTGAACCTGAGGCCAACATCTTTTCCAATTTTTTTAATTTCATCTATCACAATGGCCTTAGCTCTTTCTTTTTCAGTGCCATATCTAAAACAAATGAACCTCTCACTAGGCTCCTCTTGAACTTTCTTTCATTTTGCCTCCTTGGCAATCTTCTCCATCCTTTCTTTGTGGAGCTTCTCTAATTCCACCAAGAGAACTCTGGGGTTCTTCTCTTTCTTCCTTTGATCAGTCGATTGGAGGTCAATTGCTACCATATTGGTCTCCACCATATTTGGGAATGGATCACTATCAACTGCCATGACCCCCTTATCTTTTTCAGCATACTTCAAAATCCCTTTCTGAATTAAATCCTGCACACAATTTTGAAATGTAACACAGTTATTAGTAGAATGCCTGAAAGAATTATGCCACTTACAATACTCCTTGCCAACCCTATCCTTTTCTCTACGAATAGTGTGGCCAGGAGTCAAAGTTAAAAATTTGTTTGCTAACTCATCAAACAATGCATTTGCTTTTGATAAGTCAAAAGAATACTGTCTGTTTGACACAACCACATTCTTTTTGGCTGGTTGTGTTGCTAGCATACTCACAGGCTTGTCAGCCTTCTTTAACGTTTCACAAACCATAGGCTTTTTACCTATTACTTGTGCAACATCTATGTCAACTTCCATGTCAAACTCAACCTCTTAGTAATAAGTCTCTAATGAGGTTGCATTTCTCTGTTGCCCTTCTTTGAGAATGGCCTCATCGCCGGTTGCCCTTGAAGACAACTCAAATAAGTCTCTAAACATCATACCTTCAAATTTTTTCCTAAGCTCAAAATCTAAACCATTTTGGGCTAGTCTTATGACTTCTATTTCAAGCATGTACACATGACATCTATTTTTTGCTTTCTTAAACCTGCCGATGTACTGTTCTGCATTTTCTCATTGTCTTTGTTTACATTTTGACAAATCTACCATTGTCACCTCAGGCTTAGTCCTAAAGAACTAAGGATGAAATTGACTCTCCATCTCTTGCCAAGTATGGACAGAATTTTCTGGTAAGTTAATAAACCATGTAAATGCCACTTTAGATAAAGAATAAGGAAAGAGTTTCAGTTTTAAATTGTCATCGTAACCAGGTTCTCCATATTGAAGTATGAACCTGCCTACATGCTCTATGGTTGATTGCTTCTCTTTCCCTGTAAACAAAGTAAACTCAAGAATCCTATAATTTCTTGGAATGGGGGTTATTTATATCTGTAGAGGGTAAGGACTCCTAAACATTGGCCTATCTGGCCTTCTCAGGCCTGGGCCATACAATTCTTGTATAATGTTTATGATCTGTTGTCTGTTTGGCATAGGGTCATGACCCATTTGCACTTGTTGTTGCCCTCCTCCATAAAAGTCTTCGTAGAAAGGAGAAGGTCCAGGCCCTCTAGGCCTTGGTTCAACAACATTAGGTTCTTGATAATGTGCGTAACATGGTGGTTAGTATAGTGGTGGTGGTTGATATGGCGGTTGTTAGTGTGGTTGTGGATGTGGTGGTTGCTGATAGGGTGGCTGTCGCAATTCTTACTGAAATAGAGGAGGCCTAGGTCCCATCAACTCTTGATAAGGTTGTTGGTGTACAGGTTCTTGCACATACTAAGGACTCACCATCTCTAGTTGCTCACCCTTTGGTCCATTAGATTATGGTTACCATTTCTAAGGTCTCACATTCCTGCCGTGCATACATTAGAGGCCTTTGTTGCCCCCCAGGTCTAGGTCCTAGCCCCATGTCATTGTTATTAAAATCGAAAACTAAGTTTGGTAGGTATCCTTTCATCCCATTGAACTCAAAGAAAGGATTTGAATTAATCCTCTCCTCAGACTCCTCTTGGAGTATAGGAGGTTTGTAGAATGACACATGCTCATTTGCAAGCAAGGCCTTTGTAAGCATTGATGTGTAATTTTGTGGAGTCAAAGAAGGACCAAGGTTTAGCTTATTTCTTTGAGCTTCATCTCTGAGTTGCCTTGACTGACTTAACCTGATGTTATGCTTCTGTGTAACGCCCGAAACAAATACAATAACCATCCATGACAATAAGTAAATAACAATGTGTGTGTTTAGTTTGAGTTTTTTGGATTAAGTTTTTTGAAAATTGAATTTTTTTTTCGTATTTTTTTGTTTTTAGTGAATATTTTTAAAATTTTAAGCATTTTTTTTTTACTTTTTTAGATGCACCGTATCTAAAAAGTAAAAAAATTGTCAAACGATATTTTAAAAAATTAATAAATACATAAAAATACGAAAAATATACTGAATTCTTGTTTTTTTTTTTTTTTGTATTTTTGGTATTTAGTAAATTTTTAAAAGATTTTTTTCACAAAAATTATACTTTTTATGTGTATTTATGTTAGGTGTGTCTAAAAATTTTTTTAAAAAAAATTTGCTTAAAATATTAAAAAAAATTCTGAAAAAATAAAAAAACACAGAAAACAAGAAAGTATAATTTTCTGAAAAGTGTTTTTGGAAAACCAAAAACAAGCAAAGTGAATATAAATTGGAGTATAAGATCCATCTATTACATAGGATTCAAATGTACAAAAGGATGACACATGCGGATATACATTCATAAGTCCTAACTCTGAATCTATAACATGTGTCAACAACAACAACGATGTGAAATACAAGTTAAACAGATAATTGAAATACCCTGAAGGCTACAACTTTCCAAGACTATACTTGGCTATATCAAAATGGATTTAAATCCAATACATATAAAGCCCTAGGCTTATACAATTTAATAACAAGTAAACAAAAATGAAGCCTTTGCTCCAATCCTCCCAAGCTACTGCCTTGGCAGAGACATCTCACCAGCACTTGAAAATGGTTTCTCATATAGGGTGAGCCAAAGCCCAGTAGAATTAATCTAACACAATATATGAATCTTAACAAAGATATAATGGTGGAATGCATATGCAATGCCCATGTCAAAACGATTTACATTTCTTTCTCAAAAACTATGCCATACTCAGTTTATATCTCAATTCTCAAATCATGTCTTTTACAATAGAAAACAAGGAGGAAAATCTCAACCAATACAACCTTTCATGGATATTTCGTCCGCGGGAAACCGTCAAACGACACCCATGTAAACGTAGTCTATACAAGTACTACTACTGTCATTTTACAGATAATTCATTCGCGGGAATCAGCACCTATGTATACGTGCATTTTTTGGGACTTTCACCCTGGACACACAAACCAACTTAATTTGGTGATACATACCTCTTTCCAACATTCACCCATTTTTCTCAAATTCATATACATTTGCAATGTATTAAATGAGCAACAATGTTCAATGCACATGGATGAGAAATTAGTTTCAATTCACCTAATTCTCATGCAGTTTCTACAACAATCATAGCTATTCTCCACCGATAGCCCAAAACAGATATTTCTAAATAGATATAAAACCTCCAATACAGATAAAATTTTCAAAATTTAAGATGTGAGCGATAATACATATCCAACTCCATCATCTATATCAATATCCATCCAATTTCACATTTTCAACATCAATTCCATTTATTTATACAAAATAAATATTTTAGCTATTTAAGGTAAAACCCTTTTTTCTTCCAAAATTCGTCCAAGTATCAAAATCAATGGTTTGATTATAACGCAACTCCATTTCCAATCCCACAACCATTCTCAATACATCCAATTGAAAACCCCCCCTTTAATTTTAAACTAAAACCTTAGGTTTGTTCAAAATCCTCCAAAATCACAAGATTGTTTTATAAAAATAAATAGCTAAGTTAAAAATCATAAAAGAGTGTAAAGAATCCCTACCTCCCAGCTAGAAGACAAGAGAGAAAGAAATGACACTTCAACAATGCCAAAACCCAACTCTATTCGGATGAAAACGAAACTCTAGGTGAACTCTACATTTTTTACAAAGGGAGTAGGGTGGAGAAATTGGTAGATCTTGGTGTATTTGTAAAGAGAGAGAGAGGAGAGTAAGTTTGAGAGAGAGAGGGTCTCAACTTAGGGTTTTGAAATGTTTTAGAGAAAGAGATGTGAAAAAGTGATGTAAAATGGCCTTGTTACGAACTAATATACGCAGAGCTCGCTCGAGCGCAAGACTTGTCGCTCGAGCGACCAGAGACAATAAGTTGTTCTGCTCGAGTGCATAATACACACTTTCGGAAGTTTTACAAACAGAAGACCGTTGCTCGAGCGCAAGAAGTCCCAATATCTCTGCAGGCCTACAAAAGTACTGGGAGCTCACAAAGCTCGCTTGAGTATAGGAAGCTTCGCTCGAGCGACAAGGCCAAAATCTAGACAACAACAGTTTGAACCAACTAGTAACCAACTTGTTCCAAACACAACCAAGACACTCCAATACTCAAACTCAATGAGAAATAAGGAGAAACATGGTATGAATATATAAATAAGACAAATGAAACCCAGATTCAAAACATCAACGGGTCAGGTCTAAACCAGGAACGCTATAACCTCCCCCCTTAAGGAATTTTGTCCCGAAATTATAAATCAAATGTTAAAATCATGTCTAAATCAATGTCAACATTGGTAATCAATCAATTCCAATACCATGACCCATCTCCCAATCACTCATTCTCATCGATATGATAAACAAGTTCTCAACACTAAATATATATACAATTCACATTTCCAAAATATATACAATGTTTATATTAAATTAACACAACAAAGTTTCAATACATGCTCCAACATCAACAAATAGGTCTGGATACTTCTCGTGGACTTCCAACTCACGTTCCCAAGTTGCTTCCTCGACTTCGTGATGTCGCCACAATACTTTTACCAAAAGAAATTGCCTTACCTAGCAAGACTTGGTCTTGAGTATCCAAGACTCTCACTGGTCTCTCCTCATACGAGGCATCCTTATCTAGCTCTAAGTCGGTTCAATCCAATACATGCGATAGATCCAGCTCATACTTCCGAAGCATACAAATATGGAATACATTATAAACCTTAGAAAGTTGTGGTGGCAAGGCCAAATGATAAGCTACCTCTCCAATCTGCTCAAGGATCTCAAAAGGCCCAATAAATCTTGGGGACAACTTCCCACTCTTTCCAAACCTCATCAAGCCCCGCCTAGGTGATATCTTCAAGAAGACATGATCTCTTACCTCAAAAGACAAAGGTCTCCTCCTACAGTCGGCATAACATTTCTGGCGACTCTGGATAGTAACCAACCTCTTAAGGATAAGAGCGACTTTCTCAGTTGTTTCTCGAACCAACTCAGGGCCTAACAAAGGTGCATCACCCACCTTGGCCCAACACACAGGAGATCTACATGGTCGGCCATACAAGGCCTCAAACGGTGCCATGCCAAGACTTGATTGGAAGCTATTGTTATAGGCAAACTCCACTAAGGGCAAGTGCCTCTCCCACGACCCCTTAAAGTCAAGAACACAACCCCGAAGCATATCCTCTAAAATCTGAATGGTGCGCCCTAACTACCCGTCAGTCTGAGGATGATACACAGTGCTAAAAATCAATCGCGTGCCCAAGGCATTCTATAGGCTCTGCCACAAACGAGCCGCAAAAAGTGGATCTCTATCAGAAACAATCGTTACAGGGACCTCGTGTTACCTCACTATGTCCCTAATATAAAAGTCGGCAAGATAATCTGCCAAGTCACTCACGCGCATAGGTATAAAGTGCGCCGACTTGGTTAATCGGTCAACTACCACTCAAATTGCATCACTACCTCGTTGAGTCCTTGGAAGACCCATAACAAAATCCATCGTGACATACTCCCACTTCCACTCAGCTATAGGCGAGAGTTACAACAAACCCGTTGGCCTCTGATGTTCGGCCTTCACTTGTTGACAAGTAAGGCACTTCGATACAAACATGACCACATCCTTCTTCATTCCCCTCCACCAAAATTGGCAACTAAGGTCGTGATACGTCTGTGTGCCTCTTAGATGCACTGCAAGGTGTAAATGGTGAAACTCTCGGAGTACTTTCTCTTGACAAGATCTCGGTACAAAAAGACGGTCACGATGTCTAACACTCGAATCGGGATGCACATTCAAGCCTTTGTCTGCATTTCCACTGGAGATCTTCTCCTAGAGGGATTCTACTTTAAGGTCACCCCTTTGTGCGTCTATCACTTGGTTCATAAGTACAGGCTGTGCAACTACCTAAAACAAGGCTGCAGACTCCACGGACTCGCCAAGATGCAAGTCAAACTCGCCAATAGCACCCAACATCTTTCATTCCAGAATGGCAATACTAGCTACACTGCTAATGGATTTCCTACTTAAGGCATCAACCACAACATTGGCCTTCCCCGAGTGATAATGCAACTCAAAGTCATAGTCTTCTATAAACTACATCCACCTCCTCTGCCTCAGATTTAAGTCTTTCTGTGTAAACAGATATTTCAGACTCTTGTGATCATAAAACACTTCAAACTTCTCACCATACAGATAATGCCTCCAAATCTTTAAGGCACAGATCACTACCGCTAACTCTAGATCATGAGTAGGGTAGTTCTTCTCATGTGTTTTCAACTGTCGCGAGCCATAAGCTACTACATTTCGCTCTTGCATCAAAACACAGCCCAAACCTTCTTATGAAGTATCACAATACACTGAATAGCCCAAACCCCTCTCTAGAATAATCAATACTGGAGCAGTGGTAAGTCTAATCTTAAGCTCTTGAAATGACTTCTCGCAAGTCTCACTCCACACAAACTTGATTCCTTTCCTCGTCAGTCTAGTCAACGGGGAGGCTAATCTAGAGAAATCTTTGACAAACCGCCGGTAATACCTGGCCAACCCCAAGAAACTACGGATCTTAAAGGCATTCTTAGGTTATTCCCAATCTTGCACTGCCTCTATCTTGGGTGAATCTACAGTCACCCCTCCCCTGAATACCACATGGCCTAAGAATTTTACCTCTCCCAACCAAAATTCACACTTCCTAAACTTAGCATACAGTTTATGGGCTTTAAGTAACTCAAATACTACCCACAAGTGTTCTTCGTGTTCCTCCTCAGAGGGTGAGTAAATCAAGATGTCATCAACAAAGACAACCATAAAACGGTCTAGAAACTCATAAAAGATCTGGTTCATCAAATCCATAAACGGCTGATGCATTGGTTAGCCCAAAAGGCATCACTAGGAACTCAAAATGGCCATACCACGTACAGAATACCGTTTTCTGGATATCCTCCTCCCTTACCCTCAATTGGTGATAACTCAATCTTAGGTCTATCTTGGAAAAACAACGAGACCCTTTTAACTGATCAAATAGATCATCTACACGAGGCATTGGGTACTTGTTCTTAATAGTTACCCAGTTCAATTTTCGGTAATCAATACACAATCGCAAGGTGCCATCTTTCTTTTTGACAAAGAGAGTCAGTGCTCCCCAAGGTGAAGTACTAAGGTGGATAAAACCCTTATCAAACAATTCTTGGAGTTGAATCTTCAACTCACTCAACTTAGTAGGTGCAAACCTATACGGTGCCATAGAAATCGGTGTTGTGCTAAGCACTAAGTCAAT
This sequence comes from Camellia granthamiana, assembly GCA_036172215.1. Lineage (NCBI taxonomy): Eukaryota > Viridiplantae > Streptophyta > Magnoliopsida > Ericales > Theaceae > Camellia > Camellia granthamiana. The sequence goes on from CM069905.1 coordinate 62,088,655, forward strand.
AGAGAATTTAATCTCACGATGAGGTGGTAGGCTAGTGAGATCCTCAAGAAAAACATCCGGGTATTCACAAACTACCCTTGGCAACTCAACTCGAACTTCATCAAACTCACTACTCAAGAAGTTGGCAAGAAGGCAACTAAGCTCACTCCGCATAAGCAGATCATACAACAATGACAAGACTCTATCGGCTCTATCTCCCATAAAATAAAAACAATCACCGCTCACGGTACATATAGTAACCCTTTGATGGTAACAATCTATGACAGCCCGATACAATGACAACCAGTCTATACCCAATATGGCATCAAAACTCGACATGTCAATCAGCACAAATGAAAAAGGAAGTCAGCAACTGGCAACCTCTATGTCACAACCCTGACACCCCTGCTCCAAGACAATCTCACCACCAAAAGGTGACTCTACACTGAGAAGAGATGTTAACCGAGCCAATTCTAGCCCCAAAGCCAATGCAAATGCAGACGAGATAAATGAATGGGATGCACCCGTATGAATCAACACATTAGCAATAGAATTGCATAACAAGAAAATACCTCTCACTACCAAAGGGGCTGGTACTAGGTCTGGTGCGGTAATAGCATACACACGCCCTATAGGTCTTTGCTCTACCTGCTCATCCCTCAGAGCATAAGCCTAATGCACTGACTGAGCCAGAGAGGCTCCCTGATTGGCCCTCGAGGCTTGTGCTAACTGTGCAAGCTAGTGGCTCTGTTTCTATCTCAAACCAGATGCACCAGGTGTGCCACCTAACTGAGGACAAAACCTCTTCATGTGCCTTGCCTGCCCACACTAATAACAAGTAAGCGACTACCCTTTTCCCTGGCTTTGGCTTTGAGAAAGAGGTGAAGACGACGAGGACCGCTGCCCTCCTCCCCTCTGAGGGCAAGCTAGAGACTTGTGGCCCAACTGACCATATTTAAAACAAGTGAAATATCCTTTACCACCTCTCCCAAAACCTGAACTCAGCACTGGAAAAGTGGACCCCAACTGTTCTCCTTAGGACTACTGTGGGTTAGAACCCGTCTGCCTATTACTGTAAATAGGGATCAATACTTGTCCTGGCTTTGTTCTTGCCACTTGTTTCTGCTTGGCCAAAGGGTTGGGTGGCTATATCGAAGCGAGACCCATTTGTTGTTGATCTGTCATCACCCAGACTTAAGATAGTTTTGGATTGGCCCTTTTCATCTACAATTCGCCCCAAGATTGAGGAGCTTGATGACGGGATCAAAACCCCAAATGTTAAATCTGCCACTATTCCTTGAAGGTCTTCAACCATTCCCAATATCTTTGCTGTAGTGGGTTCACCCATTTGGCGCCCTTGGCGTACCCGAACCGGATTGGGTGCATCCATCATGCACAAATCAGTACTTTTTGGAATGAACACCTCAGGCTTGGGTAAATGGGCCGGGGTGATATATATGCTAGGGTTGAAGGTAGATGGTAGTGTATAGAATGAGGTTAAGGTGGAAAGGAAATACTTGGTGATGAATGGGAAGTGGGTTGGTGACAACATTGGGGTCTTGAGGTGGAGCTATCATCTGATTGTCAATGAGATTCTGAACCTCATGACGAAGGCGGCAGTAACGATCGGTGCCATAACCGCACTGTTTATGATACATGTAGTATTTGATGGGGTTATGTCTGGCGGGGAGTGGGTCAGGAAGAGGTTGGGGATCAAGGGCTTTGAGATACCTTCCATCAGGACTTTTATTGCGCTGGTTAAGCTCAAATGAAGAGGGGTGAAAGTCCTACCTTGAGCTCAGGCTGGGCTGGTTGTTTATGGGCTTGATTTGGCAACAGGGTCTACTGTGGCGACTGTATTGATTTCAGTGGGTTTGGGAATAGCATTGGTACTCCCGGAAAACACCCTCCTTATTGGTTCACTTGTTCTGGGAATAATCCCTCTGTCAAAGGCATTCTCAATCTGAACCCCTAATTCATGCAAAGTTTTGAAAGTGAATAGTGGAGCAACTATTAACTTCTGTAACATATTAGGTTCAAGGTTCTGTACCACTATCCGCATTTGATCCCTCTCAGAAGGTCGATCTGTCATCTGTGCTGCCTTTGCTCTCCACCTTGCAACAAATTCTACAAAAGATTCTTCAACATTCTGGTGGACTACTTCAAGCTCTTGAGTGGTCATTTCAACTTGGGTATTATAAGAATACTGATCGACAAATGCCTCAGCCAATTGTTCCCAGTTCTGCTTCACTTTATCCTCCAACTTGGCGTACCAAGTGGCTGCTATGCCTGACAAGGTTCTTCCATACAGAGAGAGTTTATGTAGCTTAGTCAGACCCATCAGTTTCAGGACGTCCAAGAAAAGTCAAATATGTACCACAGGATCTCCAGACCTGTCGAAACGGTCAATATGTGGCATTTTGAATCTATTTGGGAGCCTTACGGTAGCCTCGGTGTATCCATCCTCAATGTCAGGAACAGAGTTAAGGCCCTGTGCCCTTTTGAATTGCTTCTCAAGGTTAGCTATTTTTACTGAGGTCGGGTTGAGATCATTAACATCAAGTGGAAAAAGCCCCTCATTAGGCTGCACCAGGGGTCTGAAAACCTGAGCTTGAGCCAACCCTTCTCAAGGATTCGAACTCTGCAAATCTTCAGCTGGCGGAGGTGGGCCAAAGTTCAGCTGGGGGCCCGGGACTGGAAGTGTAGTAGATGCCCTAGGTGGGTGTTGCATTTCAACATTGGCCTCATCCTACATGGCAATTCCCTGGTTTAACGCCACTATCATGGCCACAACTTCTTCCGGACTCTGTGTCATCACGGGTCTGCTAAGTTGGCAATCAGGGAAATGGATGGGTGTAAGTTGAGAGTTGACTAACAAGGTTTTTGCCTAGGTTATACTTGATGGAATCGAATCTTTTCTGAGCTGGGTTTTTGGGGGTTAGATGGACTGGGCCTTTGCTGAATAGGTTTTTTCTGGGATTGGATGGATTTGTAATGGGTTAAGGCTTTCCAGGTTAGATTGGGCTTGGCCTTTGCTGAGTTGGGTACTACTCCTTCTCTGGCTCAGACAAACCTAGCATTAAAAACAAAATGCCCCATCAGATCAGGATACTGGGCATGCTGGTCAAAACAAAGCAAGATACAATTTGACCTTGGTTCTGGTTCTGATATTTTTCTGCCATATCAAACACAAACCCCTGGATTTCGACCCAAATTCTAATTCTGATATGACCCTCAAGTTTGAAAGGAATCGCCTCAAAATTAAGACTCTCCGAGGATTGCATCATACATTCCCAAAGAGTTCACATTTTGCAAAAAAAAGCTCTTAAAACACCCCTATGAGGTGTCAGGGTTTCCCTGTCATAGCTTTGGAGTGATCTACAGCTTTACTACTCAAATAAGCGGTATCACATCATCCTGCATATGGAAGAGTATCTTGTCCTAAGTTAGAACAGTCACTATGGCTTTACTATATGCAGCTAGGCCAATTGGTCAAAAAGGGTACCTCAGCAAGACTACCTAATATACCTCTCACACCTATCACCGAGAAGTGAAAGGAGGATCAAACAGTACAGCGGTAGTCCAGATCCAAGGGTTGTGTTCCCATTGTGGCAGAGCCCGCAACCGGTTAGCCTTTTGGCAAGCTTTTTCAAGCAAGCCTCCGGCAAACCGCTCAAGAATAGCAGATGGCAAACACTGTGACTTAGGCGCACCGATGCAAATGCAAATACAAATGCAAACGCAAAGAAACACATAAGTGTAGATAAAAAGTCATATCATGAGTTCGAGTCAAGTTCTCTAAATCCCCAACAGAGTCGCCAGAAACTGTGGACTCACCGTTATCCGCGCCCCCTTTCGGAAGGTATGAAATGGAAGCCTCACGGTTCGGACTCCCGCAGTTCTAAACGTAGTCTCACAAGTGCAATGTGAAACTGATAAACAGCAAAGAGTCCAAATCCGGCAAATCTTTTTGGAAAATCGATTTTAAATCAAATAATGCCAAAATTAGATAACTTTGCCAGATACAGAGTCGCCACCTAAATATTTTTTGTTTTGGGGGAAATTTAGAAAGCCCTGACTCGTGCCAAAGGTCACGTGTCAGTCATCACCAAAGTTGCCTCGACTCGGGAACTTAGGTACGAGAGGGGAAGGTCATGAATTGAGTATCCCCACTCGCCTGATCAAAAGATCGGCCTCTATTAATCATGATATGATTTTTTATAAACATTATATGTTCTTGTTCTGACTATTAAGCTAGCATTACTATATGATGCACACAAGCAAGTATAGACTAGGTTGCTTAATTTGGAACAATTCAACTCATGTTTGTTTGCGAAAATGGTTTGAATTTGCCACTTCAAGTGGGCTTAAAGATTGCAGATTTGCCACCAAACATAGTGGGCTTAAAACATGATTTGCCATAACAAAGTGGGCTTAAAACTTACATTTGTTGAATTGTTCCAATTCAAAAAACAAGCTTTCATCCACAGGCATTCATGCAGTTTAGTATTTAAGCACATAGCCTCATCGCAAGCATGCTAATCATGGCAACATTCACACTTATGCAAGTATGCTAAAGCGTAAAAACTCACCTAGTACTCCGAGCTAAGAAAACATGAGTTAGTTAGAAAGATGCATGATCCTAACTATGTTAAGTGTCTAATGTAACACATGTAATATGCAATTAATAGGCTCGGCTACTAATATGGCATATGATTCAATTTGATAACATGCAATTAAACATGTATTCAAAGAGGTATTGAAATTGCAATGCAGTTTGAATGATGCGCTGAGCCTCGGTGCATGCAATACAAATGAATGGATGTAAACATGTGGCATAAGGTATGCTAAGTGAAACATGTCCGTAATCTAACCATCGAAAGCGATTAAATAAAAGGGAGAAAGACGTGGGGTTGGAAAATATACACACACGCACGCACGCACACTTATTACAACATTACGCCCTTGTGAAGGATGGTCTGAATGAATAAGAGCTAAGCTAAGCTAATCTAATTAAGCTAATTAGACTAATTATTACAAATCAACTGAATAACTAGCAAACTAATTACTAATTATTACAACACTTTTAACTAACTAGAAAACTAATTAATTAATTTACAACACAAATGTACACAAACTAATCATGCAAGGCGTTAAACTATGCTATCATTGCTCTGCCTCGGGAAGTGGAAGATGCACATGCTCGGTTATGGCCCGAAAGACCTCAATTTTGCTCTCGAAAGTCTCTGTTTGCAGGGTTGAGCATTTCCATAACCTTTCTGCTCCACCTTACCAAATCTTTGTTGAGATTTACATCAGTGGCCTACCGGCCATAAAGGGAAGCTGCCGACCATCTGTCGGCCAGTGAGGTGTCCAGCCAACCAAAAATGATGCACTGTCGGCCATGGATGGTGGTCTGCTGGCCACTGATGCATTGGATCACCATGCTGCAACAGAACACAAACAGAACAAAAAAAGGGATTTTTCCAAGGATTTGTTTGTATTGTATCCCTCCTTATCATCTCAATATCTCAAAAGAGTGACACATTTGGATCCAAAACCACCAATCAAGCAAGTTCATTGGATGATGGCCAAAGATCCAAGTTGTACAATTTCGATAAATGCACAAATATGACCAACAAGACCACCACTTTATCATGCATGATCAAGGGCAATAAAGACCTAGGAAAGTGACACATTTCATCACTTTTGAGTATGAAATGTCCCATTTTTCTTGTGTTCAAATTAACGTCCAATTTGAACACATGCAATGCAACACAAAGACATGCTTATCTTGTCACTTTTACTTGTCAACTTTGTTTACACATTTTAATTACCAAATCATTCTTTAATCAAATTGTCCATTAGTGAGTATCCTCTAAGGTGAAGGAAGTGTCAACCAAGGGATAGTGTAAGGCAAGACAGAGATCATGCCTTTGATAATGAACCCTCAAAGAGGATTAAACCATTGAGCATGACCTCAATCTCAAGCTTAAAGGATCCTAAGTTTGAAACAACCCTCAAAAGCAAATGAAAGAGTGAAGCAAAGAGGGAGGTTGCAGAGATTTAGGTGCTGAAATTGAGTGATAAAAGCACTAAAAACATGCAACCAAGTCACACCAATGATGTTTAAAGCCTTAAAACAACAAGTTAGTGCAAGGATTTACACTACAACTACACAAAACAAAGTTCAACTGAACCAAACAGCCCAAAACAAAGCTAAAGCAGGCTCTTTTAGAGGCAACAACATGCTGTACTTAAGCTAAGTTAAGCTAGAAAAACATACTAACATGTAAGGCTACCTAAGCATGCAAACAAAACACAAGGAGGGGAGGCTAACCCCTCCAATTTTGGACTTCAAAATGAGATTTTTGCCACTGAAAAACCTCTGAAATTCAGTGGTTAAAAGACCCAAAAACATTGGTTTGAAAGCGGTGAACAAAGGCACAAAAGCTGTACAAGCAAAGAAGCAAGAAGGGTGAACCACCCCTTAACTGAAAATGGCCTCAAACTACCACTTTTAGGCCACAAAAATAGAGTTTTTTACAGTCCAAAGGCAGGCCAAAAATAGTCCAAAAATAGTGGATAGAGATAGGAAAACAATTGTGCAAAACAAGCTTAAAAGGAGAGTGCTATACCTCTTGAAGCCAAGACACAATTGAGGCAATAAATCAAGCCAAGACCACCTTCTAGAGCTCAAAGAAAGTAACCTCAGCCCAAAGATAAGTAACTTTGGTTGAGGGTTGATAGGCAAACTTAAAGTGTATCTACACTTGTATGCACAAAAGTTCAAAAGAGAGAGAATTGTAGAGAGAGAGACTCTCAACATTTTTCCAACCTTGAAAACAATAGAGAAAGTTCTCTATATATAGAAATATATGGCTTCAAGTTGAAAATATCAACATAGGCCAGCTGGAGCAGTGTGGAACAGCTAGAGGCAAAATATCTGCACAAAAAATTGATTTTTGACACCAATGGCCGGCCGTCCATCACTGGTGGCCGGCAAACTTCATCCATGGCCGAAAAACTTCATCAATGGCCGGCACATGGCCGGAAAACCTCCCCCATGGCCGGCAAACCTTATTCAGTGGCTAGAAAATCTGCTTTTTGGGCCCAACTTCAAATGGGCATATCTCCTTCATCCGGACACCTTTGCAGGTCATTCTTGAGTCTAAATTGAAACCCCGGAAGTCTCATTTCCAATGGTGGAAGCCTCACATAAAAATTCCAAGTTTGCAAAAAGATATGCCTATTTTAGTGAAGACTGCTCAGTTTTGGTCTTAATCGGATTGATGCCTAAGTTCACACAACCATACCTCCCTCATCCGGACTCGGCTTTAGGAGATTCTTGGGTCTAAAATGAAGCCCCGGAAGTCCAATTACCAATGGTGGTGGCTTCACAACTAAAGTCTAAGTGTACAAAAGGATAGGCCTGATTTAGCGAGGGCTGCTCAACTCTCTCTTAACGGTTCATGCCCAACTTCTTCCCCAACTAGATTTCTTCCCTCCACTCTTATTTTCTTCAACTCTAAACCTCTAAATAAGGTGTTTTGAAAGATTTTTCAAAGAGTTCACCTCTCTTTCATTTATTTCCACTTTGTCCTTACTCGGTTTATCAAAAAGCGTAACTTTTAACAAAATAAGAGCCTCGGAACGTCGTAGAAATATTTGGAAAAAATATTTTGAAAGAGCGGGTTTTAAGGTCTAAAATAATTTTGGTCAAAAATAGATTTGGTCCAAAAATGGGGTGTAAGATTGGGATTTGGAGCTCTTCTTGCCGAAAAAATTGAACATTTGCACAAGATAGCCTTCATCCTCGAGCAATCAACCTGAGGCCCCCAAGTCCTAAGGGCGGTAAAAAATGGGGTGTCTACAGGCGTTCCAAGAGTTCCAATTAGAAATAGCAATGATTAAGTGCTCTTCTAATAGGACTTCTAGAAACCCGTAGACCCAATCAATATCCTAGAAATTAAATCCCATACTCATATAATCACATAAGCATGTTATCACATAGCATACCATACATACAAATGTCTCTATTAAGTGAGACAAATCCATTGTGGTAATAACCACTTCCCATGTACCCAAAGTATTCAAACCCGGTACGCTCTGATACCAAGTTGTAACGCCCCAAAACAAATATAATAACCATCTATGATAATAAGTAAATAACAATATAAATCAGACTATAAGATCCTTCTATTACATAGAATTCAAATGTACAAAATGATGACACATGCGGATACTGTAGACACCCCATTTTTGACCATCCTCAAGACTTGGACGTCACCGCTTGAACACCCAGTGATCATCCTTGTCTGTGTTTGTCTTGAGTTCCCGGAGGTCTTGGCTACGCGCCTTGCCTTAGGATCTCTCGACTTGACTGTTTTGTGTCTGGTTTTACACCAAACACTTGTGTTTTGCCTTGGAGGGGCAGAGAATGGATTGTGGGCCATCCTCACACTCCACCGGTCATGGCTTGAGGCCACCGGCCGGCCAAATGTTTTGTTGCCATCTATAGATGGTCGACCGGCCATCTTTTTTGGTCAAATTGCATTTTTGGCCGGCCGACTACTGTGCATCTACTTTGTAGATATTTTTATGCTAGCTGGCATACACTTTCCTCCCCTCCATACACGTGTATGGAGGGATCTCCCTCTTGTTAGCTTGCCTTGGAAGCTTTACAAGAGGGATTCTCTATAAGAGGGAGGCTCTCCTCTCCTCCTCTAGGTTAGGAAAAAAACTGAGGGGAGCTCTGATATTAGGGTTTTGAGTTTGTATCTCTTCTATCTCTATATCTCTCTCTCTTGAGCTTAGTGTGTGTGTGTTTAGTCTCATTTTTGCACACAAACACCTAGTCCTATACCTTCCCTTGGTTGCTGAGAAGCCAAAAGGTTGTTCTTGGTGTTCTTGGATGGTTTTGAGCTTGGAGAGGCTGCTGGTCCACCATTTGTGAAGAGGGTCTTCAAGGGTAACCACTTTCCCCTTTTATTCCCCATTTTTGCATAGCTTTTTTGACTATCTTGCAACTATTTTTAGACTTGGTGTATAACATATAAAAGTTCTGTTTTTGAGTCCTTTAAATAGTTGTCTAAGAGTGTTTTGTGGTTTGAGGTTGTTTGACCCCTCTTAAGCCTTGTTAGGCTCTATTTTTGTGCATTTTTGGTGAGCTTCGGGACCATTGTGTTTGGGCCTCCTCACCACTAAAATCTTGAGGGATTTCAGTGGTGAGGATGGTGCCTTGAGGTCCCAAGAAGGAGAGGGCCACCCCCTCTCCTCATTGTCCTTGAAAAGGGCTATTTTTGCCTCATGTGTGAGCATCATTGTTAAGTGTGTGTTGGACATGCCTTAACTGATTTTTGTGCTCATTATGTCATGCTATAGCACTGTTTTTGCTTGGTTTAGGTACACCATGATTGCTTAGCATACATGCCTTGTAATGCCATGTTTAGGTCTTAACATGCTTTAGGTTTTGATCCTTGTTTTAGCATGATTTTGGCCAAGCTTTGTGAAGCTTTTGTGTTTGTTTTAGCATGCTTAAGTTCTGTTTTTGGTTGTTTTGGTCTACCATAGCATGCTTAGTATAGCCACCTTGCATTTTGGCTTATTAGCCTTAGGTGTGTGAGTGTGTAGCATGCATTACTTGCACTATTTCAGTGGTTTAGAACCACTTACCATGTTATTTCAGTCCTTATAACATGCTTGCATACTTGCATTTGATACTCCTTTGTTGCTTTAAAAGCTTGTTGCACTATGCTCCATGAATGTGCTTCTTTGTATGCTTGCATGTTTAAGCCACTTAGATGCCATCTAGGTGTTCCCTTAGCATTGTCTAGGTCTGCCTTGGACCTGTTTTAAGTCCTCTTGGCCTTGTGAGGCTTGGTTGACTTAGCCATGGTTTAAGTCTCCTTGGCTTGCCTCAAGTACTTGGACCAATTGCATGCCATGTTTGTCTTGTTTAAATTGGTTTGGCACCATCATTAATATGATTTTTAGAGTTTACATTGCATGCTAATTGTCCATGTTTAGGCTCTTTTAAGTGTGCTTAAAGGTTGCTTGCTTGATGCTTAAGTGTTAGCCCATCAACATGTACATGTGTGTGTGTGTAGGCCCTCATTTCCATAGCATTGGCCGCTGTTTTAGGCTTGTTTGAGGGCTGCCTAAATTAGTTTAAGTCCACCCCTTTGCATGTTGTTGCATGCTCACCTTGTGTGTTGTTGCATACTAGTGTGTTGTTGCATGATTGAATGAAGTCACATGCTTACTTGCATGCTTGAACATCCACATTGTGTCTTGCATACTTGTAGGTTGCATTGCTTCATGCCTTACATGCTTCTTTACTTAGGTTGTGTGCCTAACCTATATCACACATTGCATTGCCATGTTGCATACTAGCCTCCATACCTAGGATGCATTGCATTGGCATGCATGCTTCACCTCTTGAGTTGAGTATGATAGAGGTTGAGCCCCCTTTGTTTGATTATGTGCATTGCATTCCATATTGAAATGCATACTTGGTTTCTTGGGCCATCATGCATGGAAATGCGCGATTGGTGGTCCGAGAATCGAGAACCATATCCCTTTGAGTCATGAATATGATAAGGGGTGTGATTGGTGCATACATTGCTTGAAATGCATTGCCATGCTATGTTTTGCCCTCTGCTGCTGTCAAAAACAGATTCTGCAGGAAGATTTGGCCGGCCGGCCATCTGCAGTGCCGACTGGACATCCATGAGTGGCCGATGGATTAATTTGTGGCCGGACACCATTCTCCATGGCCGGTGACCAATTCCCTCAGCCGGTGGTGTTCCACAGCATTCAGAGAAGCAACCCTGAGATTTGTGCAGTCTCCAGAGAAGGATAAACAGTCAAAGCAGAGGCAACTTGTGCATGGCAGTGGCTTTCCGAGTGGAGCCGAGCGTGCATTGCATTGGGCCCTCTTTCCGAGGCTGTTTACTGCTTTCATTAGATTAGTTAATTTTTTATTATTAATTAATTGGTCTGTAATATTTAATTAGCTTGTAGGTTAATTAAATTGTATTATTCTTTCGGCCGCTTCGAGCGAGGGCAAATTTGTAATAAGTGTGGGTGCGTGTGTGCATGTCTTCCAACCCCCATTTCTTTCTCCCTTTTACTTACCTGCTTTTGATGGTTAGTATTAGGACATGTTTACTTTAGCATACCTTATGCTATGCATGCGTGCATCATTCATTAGTATTGCATGCACCGGGCTCGGCGCATCATGCTAACTGCATAAAGTATTTCAAATCTAACTTGAATACATGCTATCTGTGTATTTTCACATGTCATCCTTAGATTAGCCGAGCCTATTCTAGATTGCATTCTGTATGCGTTGCATTAGCCACTTAACATAGACTTGGATCATGCATTGATTGCTAACATGCTCTTGTCTTGGCTCAGAGTACACTGTAAGTATTTTATGCTTTAGCATCTCACATGAGTGTGAATGTTAACATGACAGCATGCTTACCATGTAGCTAGCTGCTTATGTGATATAAACTGCCTGAATGCCTATGGGTGAAGGTTGGATTGTTTGAGTTGGAACAACTCGTTGAAATTCGTGTTTTAGCCTACTTGCGAGTAGCAAATTTCAGACATTTTCCAAACAAACGGATATGCAATGCTTCTTTCCAAATTAGGCGATCTAGTCTATTCTTTTGTGTTGTGCGCATCACATAGTAATTCTAGCTAATTAACTGGAATAAGAACACCTAACGTTTTCAAAATCGGATATCATGGTTAGTAGAGGCCGATCTTCGGATCGGGCGAGAGGGGGTGCTCATAGCTGACCTTCCCCAATTGTACCCAAGTTCCCGAGCCGAGGCAACTTTGGTGATGACAGACACGTGGCCTTTGGCACCGAGTCAGGGTTTCCTAAATTCCCCCATTAAAAAATATTTAGGTGGCGACTCTGTATCTGGCAAAGCAGTCCATGTTTGGCACTTCTTTCAAAAATCTGTTTCTCAAAACGATTTGCCGGATTTGGACTCTTTGGTTCAAGGTTAAGAACCGTGACAAAACGAGTTCGAACTGTGGTAGCATAGGCCCTCCCTCGGGGCGCGTCCATAGATATACATTCATAAGTTCTAACTTTGAATCTATAGCATGTGTAAACAACAACAACAACGATGTGAAATAGAAGTTAAACAGATAATTGAAATGCCCTGAAGGCTACAACTTTGCAAGACTATACTTGGTTACATCAAAATGGATTTAATCCAATACATACAAAGCCTTAGGCTTATACAATTTAATAACAAGTAAACAAAAATGAAGCCTTTGCTCCAATCCTCCCAAGCTACTGCCTTGGCAGATGCATCTCACCAGCACTTGAAAATAGTTTCCCATATAGGATAAGCCAAAACCCAGTAGAAATAATCTAATACAATATATGAATCTTAACAAAAATATAAGGGTGGAATGCATATGCAATGCCCATGTCAAAACGATTTACATTTCTTTCTCAAAAACCATGCCATGCTCAGTTTATATCTCAATTCTCAAATCATGTCTTTTACAATAGAAAACAAGGGGAAAAATCTCAACCAATACAACCTTTCGCGGATATTTCGTCCCCGAGAAATCGTCAAACGACACCCATTTAAACGTAGTTTATACAAGCACTACTATTGTCATTTTACGGATATTTCATCCGCAGGAATCGGTACCCATGTATACGCGCGTTTTTCGGGACTTTCACCCTGGACACACAGGACAACTTAATTTGGTGATACACATCTCTTTCCAACATTCACCATTTTTTTCTCAAATTCACATACATTTGCAATGTATTAAATAAGCAACAATGTTTAATGCACATGGATAAGAAATTAGTTTCAATTCACCTAATTCTCATGTAGGTTCTACAACAATCATACCTATCCTCCACCGATAGCCTAAAACAAATATTTCTAAACAGATATAAAATCTCCAATACAGATAAACTTTCCAAAATTTAAGATGTGAGCGATAATACATATCCAACTCCATCATCCATATCAATATCCATCCAATTTCACATTTTCAACATCAATTCCATTTATTTATACAAAATAAATATTAGAGCCATTTAGGGTAAAACCCCTTTTTCTTTCAAAATTCGTCCAAGTATCAAAATCAATAGCTTGATTATAACTCAACCCCATTTCCAAACCCACAACCATTTTCAATACATCCATTTGAAAACCTCTCTTTTAATTTTAAACCAAAACCCTAGGTTTGTTCAAAATCCTCCAAAATCACAAGATTGTTTTAGAAAAACAAATAGCTAAGTTAAAAATCATAGAAGAGTGTAGAGAATCCCTACCTCGAAGCTAGAAGACGAGAGAGAAAGAGATGACACTTCAACAACGCCGAAACCCAACTCTATTCGGATGAAAACGAAGCTCTAGGTGAGCTCTAACTTTTTAACAAAGGGAGTAGGGTGGAGAAATTTGTAGATCTTGGTGTATTTGTAAAGAGAGAGAGTAAGTTTAAGAGAGAGAGAGAGGGTCTCTTTTGAAATATTTTAGAGAGAGAGAGATATATGAAAAGTGATGTAAAATGGCCTTGTTACGAACTGATATACACACAGCTCACTTGAGCGCAAAACTTGTCGCTCGAGCGACTAGAGACAATAAGTGTTCTGCTCGAGCTCAAAATACACACTTCCAGAAGTTTTATAGATAGAAGATCGTCGCTCGAGTGCAAGAAGTCTCGATCGAGCGAAGAACACTACCTCCCCAATATCTCTACTGGCCTGCAAAAGTACTAGGAGCTCACAAAGCTCGCTCAAGTGCAAAAAGCTTTGCTCGAGCGAAGAGGCCAAAATCTGGACAACAACAGTTTGAACCAACTAGCAACCTACATGTTCCAAACATAGCCAAGACACTCCAATACTCAAACTCAATGAGAAATAAGAAGAAACGCGGTATGAATATGTAAATAAGACAAATGAAACCCAGATTCAAAACATCAACGGGTCGGGTCTAAACCAGGAACGCTATATTCTCAAACTCAACAAGGACTTCATTAATTGAAGCCTGATTTTCATGTGGAGGCAAACTTGCAAGAACTTTACTCGCATGCAAAACTAGTGTTTTCCTAACATCCACTGGAGAGCCACTTATCTGGCCTTCCATGAGTACATTGTGGCCATATCTTTGGCCATCATCCTGACCAGCAACTAAATGGTTGTCATCAACATTGTCTCTAACTTCTTCATCATAACCTTCTCCTAGGACAGTGCCATCGAAAGGCCTCTTCTCAAGATCCCCATACATCTCTAGGGTCTGATCAGCTTGTTTTTTCTTAGCCATTACTCCAAATTAGACAGTGTCCCACTAGGCGTGCCAAAATATGTTAGCAAAAATCTGTTTTGAATGCGATATCGACATTTAATAGACAAACCAATTCTCACAAATAGCAAGATCAAACAATGCGGTTATGTGTCTTAATGCCTTGACAGGTTCAAGGCCTTCTTTGGAGGTTTACTTCTTGAAGAAACACAACAAATACAGCTAAATTTTGATTAATAATTATAAAACGTGTTTTTCAACCACAAGGATCAAATTACAAGTCCTTCGAAACTACAATCGACAGAACTTAATTACAAGAACTACTAACTGTTACTGCTGCTGCTACTCCTAATTACAAGAACTGCTACTCCTAGACACACTAGACTACTCCTAGATTTCTCAAGTTGTAAGTTGATTTTTCTGTCTCTCTTTCCTTCGAATCTCTAGCCTTTATGCCATTGGCCTTGCTGCTTATTTGTTAATGCGTGTCCCATCACGAAGCAGGTTACTTCCACTTCTTGCATAACTGCCCATGATCTCCATATCCGCTTGTAACTGTCTCCTCTGTTGTAGCCTTCTCCTTCTCTTTAGTCTATGCAAACAAACCACGTGCCCCACATCAATCACATGCCTAATTTCATGGCTCTACTCATGGGCCACGTTTCGCCATACTTCTTTGCACTATAGATGAATCGACAGAAGAAATTGCCTCTACCATCTCTGTTACCTTGACTACCTTTCCCCTGTCACATGTTTTGCATTCTGGGACCCATATCCCACTACAAAACTCGTGGCCTTCATTCCTACCATCCACTTGATCAGCTCTCTGTGCTTTGTTATGCTTGTTGATAGAGAAAATAATTTTTAGTGCCAACAACTATTTCGGAAATACAAAGACTCAATCGTATGGATATGTAAAATACAAGATTTTCAATTCTAGCTAGAAAAGGATTCAACTCCCATGGGAGAGTTTCACACGCTTTGATGAAGTAAATATTTTTCATATTTATAATTACTCTCTTATCAATTGACCCAAAAAAAAATTGTTCCACTTACATTACAATGCATCATAAAAAAATTTCAAAAAATTTACCGAATATATTGTAGTATATCATAAAAATAAATAAATCAAAGATAAGTGTTTTTTGTTCTAAAATATTGTCTTCCACGTCTACTTTATTCCATTATAAAAACGATTCTTATTCTATTTAATTTATTGGAATGAGATAGAATTGTTAAGAATGTAATGGTGATTTCTTAGATTTTTCTATGAAATGACAAAAGATGATTTTATTTGTAATGCATTTATCATTATATTTTTTAGTCTAACCGAACATAAGAATAAATATTTTAATAGAATGATCATTTTATTATACTTTATTCCAATGAACCAAATACTACCTTAGAGATAAGAGGCAGCGCTACATTTTTGGAATATGGGGTGAAAAATATTTAACTATACTTGTTATATACACTCCCTTTTGGAGTGTGTACCATATGTAAATTATGAGATTTGTAGAGTTGATTATCACAAATGTCATAGCTAAACAAATAATAATAATTAGTCATAACCACACACCACATAAGTTACAATTAAAAAAAACTTTTTGAATCATAACCAAAATAATAATCACAATAAGTTATAACCAACATTACAATAAGCCATAACAAAATCATAACTAACATTATAATAAGTCATAAAAAAATACTACAAATATCATAATTGGGACATATGATACACGTCTCAAATTGGGGCGTGCATTTCTATATATCTAAGGGTAGTGCTAGATCTACCAAACAAGCTATTAGCCCATATAGCCCAAATGATGTGGATTTGGTAATGTGGTGATGATGTGGAAATTATTTTTAATTTTTTTATTAAGATGTTAAATCTAGTTGTTGTTGATAATATATGATTTCTTATGCTATTCTATCAACGCTTTTCTTAGTAAATTTTATATATTTTGCAGCGCCAATATTTAGTAAATTTTATAGAAAGTTATGATGTTGTTAATAGTTTGCGATTAATACTAGTAATTGTTTACGATCCAGTAACAGATCTTGAACATGAAAGTGCTGATAAACACTCATAGAAAAACAATTATTATTTATTTGTAAGATGTTTTCATTTTAAGCCCAATATGCTTCCAAAATAAGAACAGTACCTAAAGATTTTGATCGTTACCTAGACTTAGTCCCCATAGGCTCCGGCGTTAGCAAGCTTCCAGTTTATAAAGGTGACTAACCTCAACCTTTCCATCCTTAAATCAAGCTCAGTATGTTTATTTTGGTATGCACCAGACCTAAGATCAATAAGCAACACAATCCTTTTGAAAAAGAAAGACTTTTATTTATTGAACAAAAAATTTACAAGGAAATGAGTGCTTATAGATTGTTAGATTGTTAGAGTATTGTTTGCTCTAAGAAAGCCTGAGATCCAGACTTCTTTCATTGTCTCAAGTATACTCTAAGTAATATGTGTCTCCATTTGCTCTCATTTAAGGCCTTTATATAGGCACTTGTGAACTTCAAGTTTGGACTTCAACTTAATCTATAAATATAAAACATTTTACATATTATATTTTATTATTGATAAAAGACAAACAAAAGGCAAGCAGTTGGTGTGGTCAAGTGGTCACATGTGAAAAATAGACAAGCTGGTAGAGTGGTCATCACATGGGTGTATAGCCCACTTAGCCCTTAGTTTTGCCAATCTGCCCATAGTCTTGTCAATCCATTGCATTCTCCAGATTCCATACCCCCTCATCACCCATGACATCACTAAGATCATAATTCTCATCATATTCTTCAAACATTGCATCCAATCCTTCTAGATCTTGCTTTATCAAATAACGTCCCAAAAAGTTTCTTTAGATAAGTGTGCTCCAAAGTCAACATTTTCCAAGTATAGTATACTGACTCATAAGGCAATCCTAGAATAATTATTTTTTCTGCCAATGACGAAGTTATTGCAAAGGCGGAACTTCTATAATGAACCAATTTAAATCCAACCCTTGCTAATTTTGTAGCTTCTTGGGATATTAAGAAGAATCCTTCTGTCCTTGCTTCAGTTGGATCAATTATAAAAGGTTCCCCCCAATTTTTGAATCAATTACATTTGTAGGGGATCACGTCATTCTTGTCTTTTATTTTTATCAGATAATAAGCCGCATTTAGACGTCCATTATTTACCTCCGTTTGTGCAGTTGTAAACATAATGGGTGTCGTGCTTAGATAATCTTTATAGACTTCATAGATTCTTTTGAACATGAATTGTTGGAATTTGGTAAGCTGAGAAAGCACATTACTCTGAGGGTGAGGCGGAACGTCGAATATATTGACTATTCCCAATTTCCACATTGGAACCAGAGGATCCTTTGGACTGATGACCTTATCTGGATTGAATGGAATTTTTCACATTCGATAATTGTACATGGTTGTCCTTCTGTTAAAGTAGCACTAGTTCCTAGATAGGTGACACTTTTTTTAACCATTTCAGAAATAGATTGACAAAAGTACATTCTAATCTTTAAAAAAAAAAAAAAAACCTTTAGCAACTAAATAAGTGGTCCTAATGAGCTCGTTCATGGAATAACTCTTTCTTGCTACCTATAATTTTCAGATAATATCAACGTTGTCTTGTGTTACCAAGTCCAACACTTCTTAAGTCTATGCCAGAAGTGTTTCCTTCTCTGACGGTGTGAGTCTTGTTGATATGGATGCCATTTGCAAGTTCTCAAGTTAGACTTGTTGGAAAAAATGGTTTTATGGTGACTTTAATATGAAATTAAAGTAGGTCCCAACCATTGGTTGAGGTGGGATTAAATGGGTTTAGATTCTTTGTAACAAGGTCTTTACACCACAAAAAGAATGACTAAAAACCATTGAGAATTGAATAAGAAATTATCTCACAAAGATGGTCTCGTGAATAAGGTTTTGGGAATTGTGTATAACTACCAATCCCACATTGATTGTAGAGGAAAGCTTTGATGGGTATTTAAACCTCAAGATTTTGATAAGAGTATGAGCCCTTTGGGGCATCCAAATTTTCCGAAGGAAAAGAGTTATGGATGCTTCAAGGATGGACTTAGGCCAAGACTATGGTCCAAGTTGGTTATGGAAAAATTGCCACCGGACCGGGCCAAGTCCAAGGCTGAGTCTGTGATCCGTGGGTCGTAGATCGTGGATCTTGGATATTGAATCTTGGGCTTGGGCTTGAAGCTTGAAGCTTGTTGGAATGGGTTTGGACTGGACTGGATTGGTGGTCCACCAACCTAATCTTTTTGGGCCAAGTCTACTGTAGATATACACACTTGTGTATACAGAAAATATATCTCAAATATTTTCTCCCATCAGTTTTGGTCCATTACGCCAACAGTTTTGCAGGAATAATGGCCATTAGTTGCCAACCTTCATGGGCATTAGATGCTAGCCTTCATGGCTGGAAGCTCCTCATCTGGCCCCCCCCATGATATATAAAAGGAGACTCTTCTCCCTTGGCGATCACACAGTTGTTTGCCTTCCAGAATTATACAGTCAGTATGTTTGTGCCTATAATTTTCTTCCTGTGTGAGAGAGTGTTTCCATTGTCGGTTTGCCAAAGCTAACAGAAGGTGCTTCTACGTTAGCTGATCTAAACCATCTTATCTTGAGAGACAGAAGTCGACGTTCCTCCAACACCCACGATGAGGCGGCTAATCTGTTTTAAGGACACTATGGTATCACACAGAATTTGGTTTGATTCCTTGTTTTCAATATTTCGATTAAATATGTATTTCTGTTAATCATGTTTCATGTTTCATGCTCTACAATGTAATTTATCAAATATGGATTTATTTGGTGTTCTATTATTTAATTTAATAAATCATGAATCTATTTATCTTGTCTAATTACACAATTTTAGACAATAAGACTATCTGCTAAACTATTTTTATTATCATTAATATGTTCTATATCAAAAGTAAATTGTTTTAACCAGAGTTGTCATCGTAAAAGCCTCCCTTACAGTTGCATGTTAGATAAATTCTTATTTATGAAGCCTAGCAAGCCTTTGCAATCAGTTCTTATTTAAAATGGTTTAATATTTAAAAAAAAAATTTATTCCTTAATATTTGCAATCAACTACATAGGACAATACCTATATAGTTGATTATTTTCCTTTATTTTTAATAGGGTACTCAGTCCATAAATCCAAATCTTAATTTTGTTTGGCCAAGGGTCCAAACGTTCAAAAACTTTGTCCATAAGGACAAGCTATTGCAAAATTACCAAATTACCCATACATATATATAACACCACCTATCTAAACCCTACATCGCCAAACCAAACGTACATCTCTCTCTCTCTCTCTCTCTCTCAGAGAGACAGGCTCCATTTCTATGACTGCCGTTTACAGCCCTTTCCTACCGTCGCATCTCCTCCCCTATCCGCCATCTTCTTCCTCATCTCCTCTCGTTTGTCTTTCTCTCTCATCTTCTTCAGATCTCTCTATCTCTCTCTCTCTCTCTCTCTCTCTCTCTCTCTCTCTCTCTCTCTTCCCTCAAACATCACCGTCTTTTACTCTGAGTCGTCATCCTCTACTTCACCGTTAACTAGGCCGCCATCTTCAACGTTGTCGTTATTGCTCCGCTGGGAGATCCAATCTATCACTGTTGGTACTCAATTATGAGATTTAGATCCTTTGCTTCTAGATCCAAATCCACCACCACCACCGGCCATGGGATCTGATATGAAGTTTCAAAGATCCTTCGATGTACAGACCATCATCCCTTTAGCCCCTACCATGCCTCTTCATTTCTTTCTTTTTCATCATCTTCTTCTAAGTCTCTACTATACTATGTTTATTTGTGCATATGTATGCATTTGTGTGTGTATATATATGTGATTGTCAGCTTAGTTGTTGTGAAAACTAAGAAAAACAAAATAGATAGAGATGAAGATGAGAGAGAGAGAGAGAGAAAGAGACTGGTCTTCTTCTTGTTCTTTTTTTCCTTGGGTCAGATTTCTTATTGATGATGATGAAAATATAAAACACAAATTTGAACAGTTAAAAAAATTAAACAAATAAAATATTTGAACAGATAGATTTAAATAGATAAGTTAAAATTTAAGCAGATAAAAAATTTGAAATTTGAACAGTTGATAAAAAATTTGAACAGATAGAAATTTTAACATTTGAAAATTTTGAAAACGTAAAAAATTGAACAAACAGAAATTTTAACGAATAAAAATTTTAAACAGATAAAAGAATTTGAGCAAATAAGAATTTTAACAAATAAAAAATAATTTCAACAGATAGTTAATGAAAAGTCAAACAGATCTAAAAAATCAATGAGTAAAATTAGAAACAAAATGTTCCCCAAGACTTCTCACCCAACTATTTTATAAAGCATGTACCTATCATCAACAAAAAATATCCTTTGGACCTAATGCCTTATACCTCTCCTTATATTGGATTTATCACCAATTAACCCTTTTTAATATGGGAGAATTACATGCAAGTAGGAGAAGAGGAAAAAAAATTACCAACATATGGAGGAATGCAGGTGACATTTGCACTCCCACAGTCTTTCATTTGCACTCCACCACAGATATACTGGCACCACCATCTATTTGTAATTTTTTTTCCCCTTCTCCCACCTTCATGTAGTTCCCCATTTTAATATTGCGCTCTAGTGATTGTTAATTGCATATGTTTCTAGTACTACTCATCATTTTCTGTAGGAAGAGTTAGGGTAGGCAATTCCTTACACTTTACTTTTAAAAATTTTACTAATGCGGAATCAACTAAGTTCCAAGTCCGACTCTCATTTTTTTTTTTTAATTTCTTTTGTAATGGTTTTCTTATTTTAGCTAAATTCTTTATAAAATCTAAAGCATAAGTCAAACATCTTAAAAACCTTTCTAATTGTTTTTTATTCATGATTTTATCTGTAAAATTATTAATTTTTTCGAGAACATGATTTTGTATTTTTATTGATCCTGCCTTTATTTCAAGTCCTAAAAATTTTATTTCCTTTTGAGCATACACACATTTCTTTTCACTTAAAACTATTCCATGTTTTACACATTTTCCTGTTATTATTTTGATATCCATTCTATGTTGTTCTACAGACCCAGGGAAAATTAAAATAACATTTATTTATATAAGACAATTATTATTTAGTTCTTTAAAGATGTTATCCATTCTTCTTGAGAATATTTGAGGTTCATTTTTTTAATCCAAACGGCATTACAAGCCGTTCATAGTGTCCTTGTGGTGCACTAAAGGCTATTAGTGGTCTACTTTTTTCATCTACTTTGATTTATCAATATCCACTTTTGTAGTTCATTTTTGATAACCAAGAGGCACCATGTATTCTATTAAAAATGATTTGCTTATTGGAATAAAATAACAATCTTGTTTGGTATTATCATTTAATTTTTTATATTTTATACCATTCTAGCTTTTCCTCTTTTAATTTCAGCATAATTTTTAACCATAAATGCTAGACTACTATATGGACTATTACTATCTGTGATTAGTCATTTTTGTTTGAGATCTTCTATCTCTTTTTTGAATTCTTCTTCATTATAAGTATATACTATTTGTTTCATTCTAATTATTTTATTATGGTCGATTAAATCTAATTTAGCTATACTTTTGTTTTTTTGTCAAAATTTTAAGAGATCGTCAAAATTTTTACATCTTTCATGTTGCTTTTTTTGAATTCTTCCTGAATACTAATTTCTTTAATACTTAGTGTAGTTTCGCCCTCGATTAGAGAGATTACCTCCTCACTACGCTTGTTGCGAATAAAGTCAATGTTGTGGTGTGTAACAATCGTCTTTAGCTTTAAGACTACAACTGATGTATTGTTATTTGTAAAGATAACAAAGTGTAACGTTTGAGTACAAGGACTATATAATCGTTGAAAGTTATTTCCTATTATTACATCATATGATGGTTGATCGGTTGTCCAAAGTTTAGGAATGATAAAAGTGGTTGAATTTATTTTTATGACTAAGTGTTCTATTAGCGTCATTATGGATCATTGTACTATTATTGGCTATTCGGATTGTTAATGGTGGATTTTGTTTTTTTTCCACATATACTTGTGGGCGCCGTGCCTTTTTCAAGTCTAAAGCATGCATCCCACATCGACTTGCTTTGACTGACAAAGAGTCGCCACTTAATTTTTAAAAAGGAATTAAGAAACCTTTAATAATGAAAACTAAGTTAAGGACCAATCCATCACAATCAAGAAAATTCCGGATTCGAGAGTTTAGGTACAAAAGGGGAAATTCATTAAATGAAAGCATTTCCTTTTGCCCAATCCGAAAATTGGCATCTACTCACTTTCTATTTTATGATTTTAGTGCTTAATTATTCATAAAAATTTATTTTTAAGCCCTAAAGCTCTAAAACCCTTAACTAACCTAAAGCTATGCGATTGAATAAAATGAATATCGCCTAACTTAGATTCCCTAAATAAAATCATATCATTTCCATAAAATAGAAATTCGTTGCCACAAATGGACTTTTGTGGATATGATCCTACTTATGAAATAAGTCAAGCAATAATCATAAAAACACACAAAACATACAATTTTTCATAGAAAAAACATCTAACTTGCATAATTAAAAAACAAAATGTAAATAGCAAGCACATGTCAAGAAGGAAGAGAGGAACTCACATAGATGCCCACTTTCAACATCTTACATGCATACATAAAATAAACATGACCTAAAATGCAACTAACACATACATGAATGATCCTAGGCCCGGTTTGAGACTACTAAATGATAAACATGCATAGAATACAACTAACAAATAGAAGCAAAAATACAAACTAACTACATGATGATTCAAATCGGGCCATGCATACTTGTTTTATGATTAAGATAAGGCCTAAAACGTGTTGTTCTAATAAAATGAAGAGAATATGCAAGAATAGATGAAAAAAACTAATGAAACCAACAAACTACATGATGGAATGATGAACTAGCACCCTAACTATGATTAGCTATTGAAAATAGGCTAAGAAAGGTATTGAAATTAATAAAATATGAGGGCTTACCCACTAGTTTGAATCAACCGAAGAGTACGCCAAGAAGATAGCAAGAAAAACCGAGTTTCTTGCCCTCAAGCCTCCCTCAAGCTTAGGTTTCTGGATGTGTTTGAGTTCTTCAAGCCTTAGAAGGTCTCTAAGTGTTTTAGAGCTATTGTGGGCGTGTTATTTTAGGAGCTAAGGAAATGGGGGAGGGGGGGAGAAGGGTGAACCTCATAAAAATGGCTCAATTTCTTATTTTCTTAAAAGGGAGGGGGAGAGGGTGCTTATAAAGGCACTGAGAGGCGTAGGGGGAAAGCTAGGGCAACCCCTATTGCTTTCTCTTCTGTCTCCCACCAGAAATACACCAAGATTGAGTTACCAAAAATAACCATGTCACACTTGGATGTGCGCACGTACAACCATTATGAGCACTCACAACTAAAGTGTGCACTCACATTGTTGCCTTGGTACACGTGCCATGCATGCATGCACAAGTACGGAGTCCTATTCCCTTAGCTTGCTTGTGACCCAAGTAAGCCCGAATTGCCTTTCGATCGATGTTTTTGATAAAATTGGTCACTAATTTTGAAAAATATATTCGATCAAAGTACAATCTCTCTCTCTCTCTCTCTCTCTCTCTCTCTCTCTTGGGGTTAAAAAGTTAGTTTTTGACTAAAAACGAGGTCCATGAGTAAAATGGTCATTTTTGCAAACAATTGATTTTTGACCAAAACAGGTTTATACAGCAACTCCAAACAATTTTAAACATTCTAAAGACGAAGTAATTACCATGTCATCATTGGGAGGCTTGCAAGCGCCCAAAGTTTTAGGGTCAATCAAAATGAGTTGTCTACATTACTCAAGAGAGAGTTTTCTTTTCCCAAAGCATACTGAGCATCTGCTATCTAAGTAAGCACATAATTCTCTATGCCTACGTTTATGTATATATATATATTCTATTACCATTAGTATATGCTAGTGACATTTTATTTTCTTCACTCTTTTTGCTATATCTTTTTACGAATGTGTCATATTTCTTTTGTGCCTCTTCTTCATCTTCTTTTGTCCAAGTCATTAGATTTTCCTCATCTTCGTATATTATCACACTTGTAGTTTTGTATCCTATTATTCTTTTACTAACTAAATTCCTACCAGATTGTATGTTAGAATTATCTATAGAGTATCTTCTTGATGATATACTTATATTATCCATTTCATCATTATTTTTCGAAGTATTATGAGGTTTTATTTTAATATTTCATGTATTTTCAATTTTTATTATATTTTTTCTTTTGTAATAGTTTTTGGATTATATAAAACTTACTATCCATCTATTATCTAGTTTAATCTCATTAGGATTTGTCCTTCTAGATGTAATTTTATCTATTGGTATTTCATCAATAGGTTCAAATTTATCTGCTTTTATAATTTTAGGGCAAACTTCAATTTATCCCTCTGTGATTTAGGCCATGTGCGCGATTTACCCTCTAACATTTAGAAATGACCACATAACCCCCTTGTGATTTGTGAACTAAAATGTACCGTTAAACTCGTTAACGATTTAATTAAAAAAGACTAAAATATTCCTGAATTTTTGTCATTCGTTTGGAAGGCAAAGTGCACTCTAACCCCCTATGTTTCCATGTACAATTTACCCCCTTGAACTTTGAAAATAAGCATATAACCCCCTTATGTCTGCCACGTGTTTTACACTTGCTATTAAGTTGAACGGAATGTCTTAACGGCGTACTTTAATCCACAAATTACGTGGGGGTTATGTGGTCATTTTCAAACATTAAAGCGGTAAACCGCACATAGCCTAGACCATAGGGGGGTAAAGTGAAGTTTGCTCATAATTTTATATTGCATTTAGGATTTATGTTATTATCTAGCTTATATATTATCTTCCAAAATATCCTTAATGGATATGTGGTTTCATGCATAACGATCCTACAGTTTTTGTTTTTAATGTTAAAAATCTATTGATGAATCTATTTTTTAAGCTAATATAATATCTTGATCTGCAATTAAAACCTAATGGTCCCCCACAAAGATTACTTTTTATTGCACTTACAATGTACCTTCCGAAATTTCGTTATCTAATATCACACAAAAATGCATATATATCTATATCATGTCTTTTATCAAACAACGATATAAGTTGTATTTGTACGCTCCATATATGTATATATTTATACTTATTATCTTTATTATTTTTAACATATTCTCGTAATTTATTAAGTTTATTTCTCCTACATCATATTCACAAACTTTAATTTCTATATCTCCTTCCATCATTTCACATATATATTTACTTTTTAATATTTCATCTTTTCATATTATTGGTAATATCTAGTACTTTTCTTCTTCTTCTTCTTCTTTTCCTTGAGCGTTTTCTATAACAAATTGTTCTCCTCTTAAATTCTCTACACTTATTTCTTCTGTCATCATAAAATTTAGTTCTTCATCAGTGTTGCTATAATATTCGTATGCTATTTCTATTTCTTCTTCAATTTATTCTATTTTCATTTATTATTTTCTAGAGCCAATTCTAATGTTGATTCTTCTTCTTCTAGCTCTACATAGTCCAAGCTTCCTAAGGCTTATTATTTCTACACTGATTAACAAAGTGCTCTATTTCTCCATATGCCCAACATTTATAAGCCTTTTTTCTCTCTAGACAATAATTATTTTTTTAAAAAAAATCTTCTTCTTTTTTTGAAATTATAACATTTTTTATAATATTTTCTTTTATATTTTTCTCCTCTTTGTTTATTAAAAATTTTTCTTCTATAAAACGTTTTCTTTTTCTTATTATATTTTTTCCTTCTTAAAGGTTCACACCCCCATGCATTAGATGTTTGCTAATAATGTAAATATTGTATTTTCATTTTTCTTATTTGTTTCATTTTCATGCATTCTTGTTCTACCCATTCTCTTAAATTCTATTTCTACAACACAAGATGTCGCTCATGGCATCTCTTAATTCTTTTAACCATTTTTTAAATATTTTTCTTCTATATTAACATTTATAGGATATGGTAATTTATGAAACAAAATATAGTGAAATGAATTTTATTTCTACCTATTTGATAATAATAAAAATAAGGCCATGTTTGATTCCACAAGACTAATAGTGAGGTATTAATAATCCTATCAAATTAGTCTGGTATTCACAATTCCACCCCTAGCCCATTACTAATAATCCTACAAATTTGTTGGATTAATTATCCATTGGATTAATAATCCTAAAACAAAATGTCAAAACAAACATGGGATAATTGGGCCCACGGATTAATAATCCCAATCCCATGCTCTAATCCTTCCAATCAAACATGCCCTAAGAGTATTCACACATAAATTTTCTATATATTCCATATTATATATTTTTATATGACTTTGTTTTCTGACCCACTCTCTTTTTCTTTTATTTTCATCCCTCTCTTTTTCTTTTATTTTCATCCCACTCTTTTCATACAAATCCATCTTCAATATATTGTACAAATAGATTTAATATACCTTGTGGGGTAGTTTTTGCTATTAATTTTTCTTTGTCACTTTCTCTCAGGTTGTCATACCAGCTTGCTACTATACTCGTGAAGCTATGCTCAATATAATTTAGAAAACTTTGTACGCTCCAGTGCTACTATGGATATTCAAGACATGGTGCATACCTCTCTTCCATTGTTTTATTACCTCACCTGTATTTGTAGCACAATCGATATCTAATAAATAGTGTGTATTGCTTATTAGTTTTAGTGATACTTTTTTAAAAAATACTTCCTTTCTAGGGATAATGTCTGCATAATTAGGTGTTTTCCTAGCATATGATCCTCTATTTAGATAACTGTAGTCTCACATTCTTCTCCTATAATCATAATTTCTAGTATCATCTTTCATTGGTCGTCTGGTAAAGTTCCTAAAATCTGAATGATTTGGATTAGGTGGGGCGAACGAACTACTTTCTTCTGGTTTTACTACTATCATTTCAATGTCATCAAAATTATTTGTTTCTTCAAAATCTTCTAGAACATTTTTTTTTTTCTTTTTCTTTTTCTTTTTCTTTTTCTATGTCACTACTTCCAATTATTTGTTTTAACTCTTTAAGGGGACTGTGTTTCATTTCTCTCAAAGTGATTAACCCTAATTGTTTATATATATCCTCTTCTAGTTCTATTCTATTATTATTATTATTTTTTTTTTCATCTACTTTATCTAATTGTTCAGCTATTTCTAATTTTTATTTTATATTTTATTTCACTATCATTTTCTTTTTCAACCATTTATTATAATTGTTCTAGATTATATTTACTTAATTCCATTATTTTTTTAATTTTCAAGTGAAACTAATTCGAATTGTTTTTATGGATTATTTCTTTTACATAGGTAAGGATATAGATCTAATTCTTTTTGTTTTTCTTCAAAAATGGCTAATTGTTTTTCTAGATCTTGTATTGAATGTGTAATTTCGTTTATTATTTATAATTGATTATTTCTAAATTTTTGGCTAATTTCTTTTCATAGCCTAATTAAGGTATTATTTTGTTCTATTATCATTTATAAAGAAATACTATTATTTAAGTTATCATATTCTATTTCTTCACTATATTTGATACTCGTGCAAATGTTATTGGCAAGGTCGAGAAACTGGATTCCGACACCAATTTCAATTGCAAATTGATGGATTTAATTTAATATTAATTCTTGCAAAAAATTTCGTTGATAATCAATACTTGCCTTTTCTAAGGATATTTTATCTTGAATATTAACAATTCTCTGGTTATAATTTATTACATATTGTCTGGAAGAAATGGCCAAAAGATAATTTAATCTATTTAACTCACTTTCTAATTCAGAAATATAATCTAAACTATCTTTTATTTCAGATATAAAT
This sequence comes from Camellia granthamiana, assembly GCA_036172215.1. Classification (NCBI taxonomy): domain Eukaryota; kingdom Viridiplantae; phylum Streptophyta; class Magnoliopsida; order Ericales; family Theaceae; genus Camellia; species Camellia granthamiana. The sequence continues at coordinate 62,116,858 of CM069905.1, forward strand.
GTCTGGAAGAAATACCCTTCAAGTTTTTTTTTTATTTTTTATTTTTATCAACAAAAATCAATTATTAATTGTTAAATTAACACCTATAGCCTTCTCACCCTTATAAAGTACCGAGTTATTACCTCTTAATTCAACTACCCTTAAAAAGAGTTGAACCATGACATCCCTCCAAGTTATTACCCATTTCAACTTCTTCCTATTACAATAACCAATTAAAAAGATACCAAATAAACACCACAACAATAAAAAAAGCTCCAAAACCTACATACTACAAATCCAGATTAGGAGAGAGAGCTTCTATCGGCAACATCTACGAGCACCTGCACGATGAACATAAAACAAAGAATCATACCTTACCTCGAAGATCAAGTAACCGATGAAGAGTGTCACCGATGAGGAACATGGAAAACGCTTGGGTCTCTCCAACTATCTTCTATGCAATGTTCCCTTTTTCGTTTATTAGGCTTGTTGCATTGAGAGGCATGAATATCTTCCATTGCAATACAAGGTGGTGGACGTTTGCGTTTGGTTGAAGAGCTTGAACTCTCTTAAATCCACTCCCACGATAAAATACTAGGCTTTTCACATATCGCTCAGACAACTCATGAGCTTGTGCAAAGAAAAAAGTAAACTTTGATCTAGCTTTTGGACATCCACGAAGAGCTAACAAGTTTTTTCACCTGAACTAACCTCTAGACTACGGGATTTAGACAACTAACCAACAAAACTAATCTCTATGGTGGAATCACAGGTACCCTCACATGGGTTACCTAAGTTTGCATATTCCTAATTATCCACTTCAACAACCATGCTTGATTGGTAAATATTTCGCTTGAAGCTCCGCAACCGAAAGGCTAGGCTAATGAAAAAAAATCAAAATTGTTGCTAACTAGTCTCCCAAAAACTAGAATCAATGAGGAGAAAATGTATTCCTATGATCACCTGTTTCTTTTTCCTTCTAGAATGCTTGGGTTTTAACTTGTTTTTAGCACTCAATATTGGTCGATTGTAACTTCCCTGAGATGTGTTGATACCCTTCTCACCATGTTGATTGGTTGTGCCACAATTTCCTATCTCGCCTCCCATAGCACGAACCTCTTCCATTTCAGAAAAGATTATTAGGTATCACTACAGGGGGGTATGGCTAGACATCCCTAGTTCTTGGGGCGAGAATTGATCATCTTCAATCACGAAATTTGAATCCATGGCTTTAACAGAATTCACCGCAGCCTTCCAATCAAATTTATAATCATCATAAAGGGCATCCTTAACATAGTTCTAAATCGCGGTATCGGCTGATATAACGGTATCGATCGCGGAGTATCGGTATCGGTAGTATCGGCCGGTACGTATCGGGAATCGGGCGTCGCGACCGTAAAATTTTAAAAATCATTAACAATCCCTTTAAAACTAAATTTTATGCATTTTTTTGACTCTTTTAACTTTAATTTGTTATATTTTAATCAAAATTTCGTTATGTAGGAACATTTTTGACTAATTTTCAACTAAATGATATGTATTTATTTTTGGCATATGTTAAACTTTTAATAAAAAAATTGATTTGAATATTTATTTTTTCTTGTATTGAGAAAAATATATATATATATATATATTAATATAAATAGAGGTATAGGTGTATTAAAAAAAAAAAAAAAAACCTTAAACATTTGAATCTACAAATCCACCATAAACCTATGCACCTCCATGTAGCCAAGTACCTCTCTCTTCTTATCCATCTCAATCTCAGACTCCCAATGCACCTCATATATATCCACTTCAATCTCAGGCTTTCATACCATAATACAACCACCTCTCTCTCTCTCTCTCTCTCCCTCTCTCTCACTCAAAATATTGACCCGAAGTTGCAGAAGGAAAACAGGTGAATTTCATCAAAGAAAAAAAAACAGAGCATGCTTTATACAAAGCAAACAGAGGCAAAACATATATATATATAAACCGAACTGTTTATATATTTTGCAGGTGCTTTGCTCTATATATAAGCAGAGCATGCCTTCTCTATATACAAACAGAGCATGACTTTTGCAGGTGCTTTGCTCCACTTTTACAGCTACTTTGCTTTGCTTTGGTCGATTATTTTTTGCTTCGTACCGGCTGTATCGGAAATATATCGCTCACGTATCGGATTCAGGCCGATACGTAGCGGGAATCGGCCGTTACGGACGCGAAATTCATTCTCACCGGTATACCGGTGAGTATCCGACTCAGTGGTGGCATATTCCTGTACAAACCGGCCGGTACGGAACGTACCGGCCGATATTTAGAACCTTGATCCTTAATAAGTGCCATTTCTAGATGATCTAAGGTTCGTTTGGGATGTGAGCTGGTTTTTTTATTTTTTTGATTTTTTTACTATTTTAACTTAAGGTTAAAATATCTCGTTTGGAATAAATTTTTTGACTTTTTTTTATTTTTGTAAGAGAAAAAATGAAATGATTATAGGTTGGATGTGACATTTTGTCCTATTTGATTAAAATAATTTATTTTGTCTTATATAACTATTTTAGCTCTTAACTTTTATTCCAAAAAAAGTTAAAAAGTCAAAAAGTTACTAAAAAAATTAGAAAGTCTATACTATTCAATGGTGGCTTGTGAGAAAAACTACTAGAGTAAAATTATTATTTTACCCTTTGAATTCAACTACCTAAAAAGTCAAAAAGTCAAAAGAATAAAATAATCATTTTGATTTACATATCTTTTCATAAAAAAGTCAAAAAATTTAAAAAACATATCAGAATGGGACAAGCTTTTTTTTTTTTTTTTGTTACAGGAAAATCCTCCCACTCTCCCGCAGGTCCAAGGCAGCGCCCCCTTGAGGAGATCACCAGGGTGTCCTGTTGTCCGTTCTGAGTAAAAGACTATAACCTGGAAGCTTGCCCCGACATCCCAAGACAAGCTTCGCTTAAGTCATGACTCGCACAGCGGGGGAGCATTAAACCCACACCAAGCTGCTGATTAGGCATCCTGAGGGACACAGCGGGAGATCACCAGGGACAAGCCTTTTGTCTTGTTATATCACACAAGATTCCGGCAATATAGCAAGTCCTTTTCCTTTTCTTGATTCGCTAAATGCCAGTTTTCAAAAGTAAGGGGAAAACTATTCTTCAACATACTCGAATCGACCAAAATATAGCTAATTTGGCAAAATTCAAATCAAACGTTCCAAACTTAAACCAAAATTTAAAAAGTTAAAAAATTTAGACATAAAAATTGATAATAAATAATAATGGCCGTATTTAGTATCACTTATTGGCTTAAAATATGTAAAAGAAAAATGTTTTTTCCCCCGAAATTCCCCCTGCCCCGAATAGCCCGAAATTTAGAAGAGAAAGAGAGAGAGAGAGAGAGAGAAGAGACGGGAAGGGGAGGAGCTCCGCCCGTCGTCGCCTCTGCCCGATCGTCGCCCGATCGTCGCCTCGTCGCAGCCCTGCCGTCGCCTCCGCCTCTGTCTCGCAGCCCCCGCCTCTGCCTCTGCCTCTGCCTCCGCCCCCCCGCCCCCGCCCCCGCCTCCGCCCCCCGTCTCCGCCTCCAGCCCAATTTTGTTGGCCCCCTCCAGTCCTTCTTCTTCCTCCTCCTTCTTCTTCTTCCTTCTCTTCTTCTTCTTCCTTCTTCTGATTTTCTTCTTCTGAAAAAAAAAATAAAAAATAAAAAATAAAAAAAATAAAAACGACGAAACGACGTCGTTTTGATTTCGGGGGATTCGGGGTAGGCAGATTCGAGCTACCAATCACTTCTGGTCACAATATTTTTTTTATTGTACAAATATCTAAGATATTATCGAAAGTTATAATTACGGTAAAAGAGTTGTGTCTCTTTTATCTATAATTATTCAAGGGTTTCAAATAAGCTAGAAAATCTACAAATTGTAACTTAAAAAAATCTCACTTATTTGGGCCAAATAAGTAAAAAAAGATAAAAAGAAGTTTGAGTCCCTAAGGTATGCATTATTTTTCATTTTAGTTTCTTCAATTTCAATTTTATCATTTTGGTCGTCAAAGATGTCAATTTGAGTCAATTTGATCTTAGGTCTAACATCCGTCTACATTGGTAAGATGAATATGGATAAAAGACAATTTTAGCCCCTAAAGTATGTACTATTTCTTGTCATTTTAGTCCCTCAAGTTTTAAATTTTGTCACTTGGATCCTCAAGGTTGTCAATTTTAGTCAATTTGGTCCTACCTCAAATTGACCATTTTGAAAACCAAAATGACAAAATTTAAAACTCGAGAAATTAAAATGACCAGAAATACATACTTTATGGACCAAAACTGTCTTTTATCCAATGATAAAATACTTTCCCATTATCAATGTACGTTAGAGGGAGGACTAAATTAACTCAAATTGACAACTTTAAGGACCAAAATGACAACTGAAACTTGAGAGACCAAAATGACAAAAAAAAAAACATATTTTTAGGACTAAAACTATCTTTTATCTAAGCTGAAAAAGTTCATAAGTTGTGATATAATATTGCAACTGAACACCATTGATCAACTTATTTTAATCAAATAAGTTAAATCAGGTTTACTTATAAGTGCTACCAAATGGAACCAACATGATATAAAAATGTAGCAAGGGTAGCATTATTGAATTGGGGAAATGCTACAATATACACCTCCTAAAAAATGAGTGTACCATATGAAAGTTATGACATTGTGCCACAAAGTGTCATGACCAAGTCACTTTATGTCATAACATGAATCATAACCAAACACATTTGAGGCATAATCAAAACATTTTCAGTTATAGCTAAAATTATAACTACAACAGGTTATAATTGAGTCATAATCAATATCATAATGTGTCATAACCAAATATCATTTAAGATATAACTAAATAACTCTTCAATCATGACCACAATATGCCATAATTAAGATATAATCAACCTCACGATGGACCAAAACTAAATGCTACAAATATTAAAATCATCCACATATTTTTTTGAAGTTTGTATAATTTCGAAGTCCCTAAAATGATACAATAAATGCAGTGCACAAACTTTTGGACGATAACAAAATAAAGAGAAAAAAAAGGCTGAGAAAGTGAAAGAGGATACAAATTTGTCCAAAATTTAAGTTGCTTTTTCAGATTCCATCAAATGGTTAATTAGTTTAAGTTCTAATTCATATTGCAATTTTAAAAGATTTGGTTTAAGTTTCCATTTATATTGCAATTTTAAAAGATTTTATAAGTCATGCACTTCAAAACTCATGTATCAGTTGGGTTCAGATTAGTATTAAACATAAAATTAAACCAATCATATTAAATTTTAATTTATAGACTGGAACCAAATCGAATCGATTCAATGTAATTTGGATTGGTTCAGGATGAAACTACAAGTTTACTATACTAAAAATAACTAAATCAATTAATAATAAATGATTAAAATAAAGAACATTTTTTTAACATAACAACCCACCCATAAGCCACAAGGGCTTAACAATGGGAGTTGCCTGCACCAAAAAGGATCAAGATTATCCTAGCGCATATATTTTTTTTTTGGAAAGTATCCGGTTCAAATTTGGGATGATTTGGGTTGCTAGGCCACAACTCTGGTGCGCTTGATTTTAATACGTATGGCAACTACAATCTGATTCCACAAAACATACATGATATTCACTCCAATGTATGGAATGGGATTAAATCCCAGTTGGTTTTCAGGATGGCATTAAGGTGATCGTGTTTATTGTCAGGTAAGAGATGGGCAAATAAAATATACTGAAACTCTAATAATCTCATCAGCAAACCAAAAAGATTGACTTCCCTCTCAAAAATTATAAGATTTAACATCCTCCATAAACATCACAACTGAGAATAAAAACATGCTATAATCCTGACAAAACTCTTTGGAGTCTAACAACTAACATAGTAGGAAGAAGCCTAGTAACTTGACAGGAGCAAGGGATATCTAATTGGGAACTAAAATTAATTCTCAAAAAAATTCTCAACAGTTTCCCAACCAAATTAGTACTTAACAGAAGCAAGCATGTCTAATTGTGAACCAAGCTTCTCCTCTGCAATCTTCTCAGCCTTGATCCTCAGCTTTGTCAGCTGCTTCTTTCTCTCATATGCCACCTGGGACCGGTCTTTCCTCTTTTTCTCCAGCTCCTGTGCGTTGAATATTATAAGAATTTTACCACTTACTTGGAAAAAAACCACAATCATGTAGAAACAACCATCTAGATACATCAAATGGTGGTTTCCATTAGGCAAGGCAGCTCAGATCAGCAAAAATGACACAACACAACCACCATCAATTATGATAACTGGTGAAGGATGTAATGATATAGGTGGCATGGAAACTTGAAACCTCTTCCAGAACACACTGAGAGATCCCAAATGTATTGAAGCAACTCAAAATTTTCTAACCACCAGACCAGAATGTTGATTCCATATAATGAAGGAACCATCAATTAAGGCAATATGACACTTGGATCTAACAACACCAAACAACCACGTAATTAAAGGCAGCACCACATGGTTTTAGGTTTCATCAACCCATAAATTGCAGCAAATTTGTACTAGCAAAGAAGCACAGACACGGACACAACACGGATACAATACAAACACGCTGACACATTAATTTTCAAAAAATGCATGACATGACACGTGGGGGACACGCATAAAATATATAATTTTATATATTTATATATGTTATATATATAAATATATCATTTAAAGATAATAAAAAATGCAATATGACACTAATTCCTATAAATTTATATGGATTTTTTTTTTATTATTGTATCTTAAATTGTTTTGTTCAAACTTATAATTAGTTTCACACGTGTCTAATCGATAGACACGTGTGTTTAAGCGATTGACACGTGTGTCCTCCAAGTGTCTAAATTTTTTTAAAAAATTTAAAAATATGACACATTTTGAAGAGTGTCGGACACATGTCCTAAGACTATCCAAAGAGTGTCGGTGTCCGACACAAACACGACACAGATACGTCACCTTCTTAGAAGTGTCTGTGCTTCTTAGTGTACGAGCGACATTGCCATCTCCAAACATTGAAGCAGCATTGTCATCTCCAAACATTCAAGCAACAATAGATTAAAGTTGGACATGCCTAAAACAGTGCACTTCAACACAAAAGAACAATGCAAAAAGAAAGCAGCATGGTAGTTTGAAGTCCACCAAACCATATGTCAAGACAACCGTGCCTAATGTCAACCCAAGAATGTTAGAACATTTGTCCAGACCAAACATTGTAGCAAAAAATGTAATTTCAACAACACCATGTTCTAACACATCAATGCAACAAGGAAGCTAGAAATTAGTATATCTTAAACTGGCATTGCCTAAAGGAACATCTTACCTAAACAACGATCTACTCATTAAGCATGATATTTTTCCATATATCAAGACAACTAAGCAATAAGACCAATTTCTAGTTTAAAACCAATTACATGATGAAGGTATCATTCCAGTTTAAGGTCTAACCAAACATGGTCCAGGCAATTATATGTATAAGCCAATATCTTAATTTCCAATTGTCAAACTAGCAACATTTCCAAGTCCAGTCAGACATGTATTGAAGCAACAATGTAATTCAAGCACCACCATGTTAAACATATACATAACAAAGGCAAGAAGAAAAAGTAATAGGGAAATGCTTCCAGTACTCTGAATTACTTCAAACCTTAATGAATATTTTTACCAACAACAATAAAAACATCGTGCCAGATACGCATACTATCCGACCTTGGATTCACAAGATGAGGTCAATGCGAAACGATTAAGATTAGCACCATCATCATAATAAAAATTAACTGTACAATAAAAATATAAACAACAAAAACAGTTGTAGGAAGCATAAACTAGTAGAATTTCTGATGATAAGTAGAAAAATATATCAACAGAGGAAAGCTCACCCGGATGGTGTCATAATGGTTCCATCCAACCTCTGATGAGAGCCTTCCCAACAAGCAGTACTTGTGTCCGGACTGAAGTCTCAAAACCCTGATTTCAAAAACACCAAACCGTACAACAAAATTAATTAATCAAACAGAAAGAAGAAAAGAGAAGTAAAAGAAAAAGCATAATAGAAGAAATCTCACTTGAGAGCATCAGGGATGACCATCCTCTTTATCTTGTCGTAGGGTGGAGGGACACCCTCGTAGGCCTTGAACCTCGCCAGCGCAGCCGCTCCACGCTTGGTCTTATGAGGAATCATCCTACAAACAATCAAACAATATATATATACGACCAATCAGTCAGTTAATACTATGTATGGAGAGAGAGAGACAGAGAGACCCGCGGATGGTGCGCCAGAGGATCTTGGAGGGGGCGCGGAAGTGGATGGGGCCGTGAGAGGGCTTGGTGTTCATGCGTTTGCGGAGGAAACGGAGGTACTTCATTTTCTGACGGACCAGGCCCCCCGAGAGGCAGATCTCATCGCAGCGTACAACCACCACTTTCTGGCCGTTGAGGAGCTCCTTCGCCAGTATCGACGCCAGTCTTCCCAGCATGTGGTGCCGAGCATCCACCACCACCCGCCGAGCGCATATTCCCGATCCAGACACCATTTTCTTTCTGTCTCCCTCCTCTCGCTCTACAACGGAAGTGGACTGTGATTTCCTTCCGTATGCTTATATATGTATTGGAAAGAGAAGAAGAGCTAGGTTTTTTGTGCGTGGACTGTGCTGTGCTGCAGCAAAAAATGGGTTGAAGTCTTTTTGTTTGTTTTTGCTACTACGAGCGGCAGAATGGCCACCCAATGCGTACTGGGCTGACCTATTTCGGGCCCAATGATGATGCCGTCTGTTTGAACTTGTTGGGAAATATTTCCGCACACTATTCCTTCTCTTTCCATATCTCTTCTCAATGCGCACATTAAATAAATTTAAATTATTAATTTTCACTCAATACATATCCTATCATACCAAAAATATCCTTACCATCTTCATCCTCCAAACCCTAACCCTAACAAGCCACCACCGCTTTCATTTTTTTGAAGGTAACTGGTATTAAGTTTCATCATTTGCAGTGAAGAATACAAACTTGGAATCTCAATCCGGCCGGTCTGAAGAGACAAAGGAAGTTGCTATAACCCAATCGAATAAATCAAATACAGCTTCAAATAAATACGCTAGAGGTGCTTCGTGGCTACAACAGTCATCCTGGACCCCATTGGTTAGTGCGACAAACAGTTCATTTAGCATTTCCTAACTTTTGGCTATTATAACTTTTAAAGAACAAGAGCACTTTAAGCCTAAGAGCATAGTTGGAGATGAATCCTCTGGAGGTGCTTCTAAAGTTTCAAGAATAGGCAATGAGGAAACCATTACTGCTAATATTTCCAATACTATTGCTTTGCCTACTGGTCGAGATTCTGAGCTGAAGTGGAGGAGAGGAGAGGCGGCGGCCATGGATGGTGATGGTGGAAACTGATGGTTTGAGAAAGTTTGAGTTAGGATTTTGGAAAAGGGATATTTTGGTAATTTAATTTTAGGACAAAAATATAATTAAAAAAAATCATTAAATTTGTGGAAAGAGAAGAAGTAGTGTGTGGAAATAGAATTACCCGAACTTCTAACATAACACATTTCAAATTTGGCAAATTACCAAAAAATCCACCTTGAAAAATGTGACCTATTTAGATCACGTTTGACAAGTAGTGATTTTAGTTAAAAAATCAAAAAATTACTAAAAAAATCAAAAAATTAATAACCTATACCAAAAAATCAAAGATTCCTTTTTCTCTCTACTTTTTGCACATCTTTTCGTAAAAAATTAAAAAGTCATCCCAAATATACTAGTTTTTTTACATCATATTTTAGCCAAAAAGCCAAAAAGTTACTAAAAAAACATGTTCTCAAACGAGGCCTTAGTATCATAATTTTTTGTTTACACTCAAAAGTCTTATAACGCTTTTCTTCTTCTCAGCCTTTGTTCTTCTCTACCTTTTTCTCTTTCTGATTTCCGGCAATCGTCGACAAGCAACCACATCTTGCTTCTTCTCTTTCTCTTTCTGATATATAGTCACCGGCGACTGACGACTACCATCGATTGGGGTTCACCGGCAACCACTGACCGCCGACTCCTTACTTCACCCACACCTACGGTGAAAAAGATATATTTCTGACAAAAAAGATGAGTAGATCTACTTAGATCTGATGTAGATCTACATCAGATCTTAGTAGATCTACATCAAATCCAGCTAGATCTAAACAAAAATAATTTTCAGAGTACAATCATCTCTCTATATTTGCCTCTCTCCTTCGATCTCTTAATTTTTCTACATTTTTCTCTGTTATACACTTCTCTTTTCCTATTTTAATGGAGAAAATTTTCAAGTTCTGAAAAAGTTGTTTTCAAATTTTAGTTACAGACGATGAAAATTATAAAATTTTCCAGTTTCAAATTTTTTTTTTTGTTAGAATGAATCATGGTTTAAAATTACAAAATTTTGCAGTTTCATAACATTCTTTAGAACGATAAAATTTTTCAGTTTCATAACATATTTTTCAGTTTAATTAATAAGGATAAATGCTTATTAGATTTTTACTTTGAAACTGTAACATTTTACAGTTTCAAAGCTTGCTTTTCAGTTTGATCAATATTGGAGATTATTCGCTTAAACTCTACAAAAACTGAAAAATAACATATGTTTTTCTCCATTGTTGCTATTTTTTGTCGTTACATTTTTTTTTTCTTTTCGTTTATCAATATTTAGCACATTTTGCTATATTTTTTCACTCTAATTTTTCCATTTATTCTTTTTTTTTCCCGACAATATTTTGGACATTCCAGTGAGTCTCCAACGATGTTCTTAACTTCCAGCAAACGTTATGGACATTCCGGTGACTTCCATTAACATTCAGAACACTCCGGTGAACTTTCGGCGATACTTCGGCAACTTTCCGATGATATGGAATATTTTGGCGAGTCTCCCGTGACTGACTAACGAAAGTCAGACAGTAGTGGGATGTAGCAACGTCTGTAAATTTAAATTAAAAAAAAAAGATTTTTTGGTATCAATTAAAAATATATATGACTAATTGGTACAAGCGTTTTGTTTTGAGATTAGATGGGTTTTGAACTTTGTATATGAGACTTATTGGTAGATTCCCCTTTTAAATTAGTTTGTCTTATGTGTCTGTTTGGTTATATTTTGAGAAAATTACAATAATATATATGATAAGACAAATTATCCTCATATCCTCTTTGAAAGATCACTACTCTATTTTTCAAAATCTTGTGTAGACCTAAAACTCCTTAGAACGCCTTCCTTCTTCTCTTTCTGATATACATTCACCTTCAATTATCAACCAGACTACTTGTTTTGCCCTCACTGATGACGAAGAAGATCAGTTTTCGATGATATTTTGTACTCAAATATACTCAAATTTGGCCAAAATCACAAGACAACTCACCGAAATGTTCAGATTTAGAGTAGATCTACATCAAATCTGACCAGATCTAAATAAAAAATGGTTGTAAGAGTACAATTCTCTCTCTATGTCAATTTTTCTCCTTTAATCTTCCAGTTTCTTTTCTTTGTCTCTACTACACACTTCACTTTTCTTGTTTTAATGGATAAAATTTTCAAGTTCTAAAAAAAATTTAAGTTTTAGTTACAGGTAATGAAAATTATAAAATTTTGCAATTTTAAATATACGTTTCTGCTTTTCTCTATGACTTTAGCCTATTTTTCCCCTCTTTATTAAAAAAAAAAGAAGAAGCAAATATTGACAAATTGAAAAGTTACAAACTCTTAGAAACTACTGATTTGAGATCTCCACCATCATTGTGACGTGAAATTATCTTTTGATAAATTGCAAACCAACAAATCGATAATTTTTACAGTTTGATGAATAATAAATTCAAACTCTAAATTTTTACAATTTTATGAACTAAAATTTATGTGCTCTGTATGATAAAGAGCCTTTTTTTTACTTCTATGTTTTGTGGTGTCAGAAAGAATGTGGTTAAATTTTGCCAAATTTTTGCTCTAATTTCTTCTTCTTCCTCTTCTCCTTCTTCTTCTTTTTTTTTTTTTTTTTCAATGAGTGTCTGGCAATATGCTTGATATCCAGTGACGTTTTGGACATTCCGGCAATTTTTTGTGACATGTATAACACTCCGAAGAATTTCCAACGATACTTTAACGACTTTTCGGTGAGTCTTCAATGACTGTCAGACAGAAGTCCAGCGGTGGTGGGATATGACAGTTTTCCTTAAAATTAAAAAAATAATAATAAATAAGATTTTTTTTATAACAATTAAAAATATGTAGGACTAATTGGTGCAAGTATTTTGTTTTGGGACTAAATGGGTTTTGAACTATTGAAATAGGACCTCCAGGTTAGTGCCCTATATATATATATACTTAGAGTTTGACCATTTCAACAAAATAAATTTTTTATTTTATTTTAGTAATTTAAATCCTAATTTTTTGATTTGTTTTGAATATAAATCATTTGCCTATTTTTGTTGTGTAAAATTGAAGGGGAAAATAATATTTTAGTTATTAAACCTAATGAAAAAATGTAGGGACAACTACAAAAAAAAAAAAAACCCAAAGTTTAATCCTTGTAACAATATAAATCCTAAATTTTTAATTTTATCAATTTAAACCATAAACTTTTGATTTATTTTTAATCTAAACCATTTGCCTGTTTTTGTTAACTAAAATCAACGGAAAAAAAATAATATTTTAGCCATTAAACCTAATGTAGATATACAAAAATGTCTAAAATACCATTTTTATTGAGTTTAATGACTAAAATACCTATTTTCTATTTATTTACTTAACAAAAATAGACAAATGATTCAGATTGATAACAAATTAAAAGTTCAAAGTTTAAATTACAAAATTAAAAACTCAAAATTTATTTAGTTACAAGGGTAAAAGGCGGGGGTTTTTTTTTTTTTTTTTTGTATTTTTCCCCAAAATGTATTTTAGATATATTTTATGTACACCTACATTAATTTTAATGGCTAAAATAACATTTTTCCGTCAATCTTACGTAACGAAAATAGACAAATGATTTAAATTGAAAACAAATAAAAAAATTAAGGTTTAAATTGATAAAATTAAAATATCATAATTTATTTTGTTATAAGAGTCAAATTTTGAATTTTTATTTTTTTTATTTTTCGTAATTTTCCCTTTTATTTTTTTATTTTTTTATGTTTATTTTCTTAAATAATAAAATATTGAAAAGTTTGAAACATCCGTCAATTTTATTTTTCAGCAAATAGTGGGATGTTTTTAGAAAATAATTGGAAAATAATTCTCAAAAACATTTCACCAAATAATTTTACAATTTTCAGAAAATAAAACAAAAAACATTAAGGCTCCACTGTTTTGCAATAAAATATTTTGATTAACACTTAAAAACATACCAAAGGAAAATGATATTTATATATTTTCATGTAGAATTGAACACAAATGATGTGGCAATCATAGCCGAGGTCACAGCCCTCGTCGCGCACATACTAGCCATCCCTGGCGCCCAGGCTAAGCTGCCCAAGCTACGCACATGGTAGCTTGACATGCGCACAGCTTGAACTGTGGCTTGGCTTGTAACAACCCTCATTTTGACTTAGCCATGCTTGCATGCATACGTATGTTTTGTTTTGCTATGTTGCGTATCTTGTTTTGTCTTGCTTTGTTTTAGTGTTGCTTGTTTGATTTTGATCATTTCTTGGTTGTGGCCGAGATCATCTCGAGCTTAGTTCACTCTTGGACCCTTGTACTTAGAACCGCCTTGAACCACTTGGTTGACCTCCATCTTCACCTCGGCATGGTTGCCGAGATGTCGCTCTTTGGGCCGATGTGTTTAGAGCCAAGGCCAAGATGTTTCGCACTTAGTGATTTTGTCCCAGGGCAGGTATGACTTAGACCGAGGTGTGGCATACTCAGGCCAAGGTGTGGCACAGCTTAGTCAAGTGTCGTCCTCCCTAGCCGATGTCTTTGTTACCCCGTTGCCGAAGTTTTGACTCTAGCCGATGTCCTTGCTTGCCGATGTGTCTTGCCATCTAGCTTGTTGAGTACGCTTTGTCAGAGACTTGTCTTATCAATCAGTCACTTTTGAGCTGAACCAACCCGGTAGTGCCACGTGTCTGAGCTGTGTGTTAAGACAGCTGGCAGACTTTGAACCAAATCATTTTGTCTCAAATCTTTGTTTTTAGAGAGAGAAGCTCTCAAGGGAGAAGGAAGAGTTTTAGAGAGAGAGTGGTGACTTTCGAGCTTGGTCTTGGTTGATCGAACCGTTAGATTCGTGATCTGAGGTTAGAATCTTAATCTACTTCGGTTATTCTTATTGATTATCAAGCTACATTGCATGATTGGGTTTGTTTTACATGCCATGCATGGATTTGGAGTTGGTTTTTGAAAGAGAAAGTTAGTATTCATGTGTTCTTGATGAAAGTTGTACTTTGATCTAAAAGTTTATGGCAAGAGCCACGTTATTGTGTTGTTCTTGCATGTTCTTCTTGGTTGGGTACCCAGGTCCACGTTTTTGAACTTTTAGCATGAAAAACCTCAGATTTCGTATAAATAAGTTAAGATTTCAACATGCATGATCTTGATGTTCTTGATGATCTTGTTCTTCCTGTTCTTTGAAGGGAAACCCAGGTTTCCTGGCTTTGTTTTGATTGTGGCCATCGGGTCCACACCTCGGCGAGGAGGTGTGGGACCTCGGCTAGACCTGGACGATACCCAGTGTGTTTTCCCGAGATGGGAAATAACGTTTTGACTCCCAGCATGTTTTGCTTTGTTATTGACTTGGATTCGGTGAGAGTGCCGAGATCATTGTGCGCATGTAAAGCTTGTTTTGAGAATGTGATTTGTCATGTGATTGTAGGACTTTGATCTTTGCTTTGAGCCTACACCTGAAGACCGAGGTGAGTGGTGCTTTTAATAAAGCTATGTTATACTGTTTTGGATAAACTTTGTCTTGCCTTGTTTTGATAAAAGTATTTGATAAGCATGAATGATTAGCCTGTTTCGATGTATCAAGTATAAGCCTTGCTTTGATGTTATCAGTAAAAGTCCCTTGTACTGGAGGACTATAAACTTTTGCAGTACCAAGTATGAAAGTCCCTTGGCTGGAGGACTATAAACTTTCGCAGCACTAAGTGTAAAAGTCCTTTGGCTGGAGGACTATAAACTTTCGCAGCACTAAGTGTAAAAGTCCCTTGTACTGGAGGACTATAAACTTTTGCAATACCAAGTATGAAAGTCCCTTGGCTGGAGGACTCTAAACTTTCGCAGCACCACTTGGTCAAAAAGGGCTACGGGCCTAAGTGACACCAACCCCTTGTATTAAAAAGGATACGGTCCTTTCTTGGAAAAGCCACTGTGTTAAAAAGGGCTGCGGGCCTAAGTAACACAAGTCCCTTGTGCTGGAGGACTCTAAACTTTCGCAGCACCACTTTGTCTAAACGATTACGGATCGTACAGTCCTTTGTGTTTTGCCGATGTTAGTAAGCATCCCTTGATATTGTAAGACTCGATTGATGAATACGGTTCATCCCTTGACTTGATAAATCTTGATTTGTGTCTTGCCGATGTTAGTGAGCATCCCTTGGTATTGTAAGACCTGTTAGATGAATACTGTTCATCCCTTGCTTCGGTAAAGTTTTGATGTGTTTGGTTTGGAAGGACCTCGGCTAACATTCGTATGGTTTGAAATGTTTTGCTTTGCTTTGAAAGACTTCGGCTATATTCATGCAAAACCTTTATTTCTAGTACCATTCACTGAGTTTCAAGCTCACCCTCTCTATATATATGTAGGTGATGAGCAGGACGGCGGCGACGCCTAGATGTATTTTGCAAGCTTGTTTTGGGTTCTTGACATGTCGGCCTGACTTGTATTTACGTCGACTGTTTTGTGTTCATGTCGGCATTTTTGTATTTTCGTCGGCGAATCTTGAAGATTATGCTTCTTTGGCTTGTAATCAATGTATTTGCACATGTCGGCTTTAGAAGCCTTTTGGTCAAGATGTAATTAGTATTTTGTTATTTGAAGACGAATTGTAAGCCATATTGTACATGTTATTTCATTTGATTTACGCACAGCTCTTATGGACCACTCGCATTTGATTTATTGTTTCCGCGTTTGTAAGCCCCATACATGATACTTTGATTGTGTTTGGTTTTGATTAGTTGGCCTTCGGTAATTTACGGAATTACTGGCCATCACGGCACCATCCTACTAGGGGCGGGTTGGGGTCGTGACATGGCTGGCATGGCAACTCGATATGCCCGCGGCCAGCATTGCGGCCTAGACGACCTGGTATGCGTGCGGTCAGGGTTGTAGCCTCAGTACTCTTACTATTTTGAGCTATAATAATTACAATTTTAAGTTTTCAATGGATATATGTAAGTGTGATGTAAAAATATTTTAGGACCAAATAAATGAAGCCTAAATAAAAACAAAATGAAGCGAGCCAACATAACATTAGTTATGATTGGGTTACGGGTTCAGTTGATCCTGACGTCTTGATTTTTGCAAATTTTTTGGAAGGTTTGATTAGTTAGTGTTTTTTGGGGCCCTTCATAGGTTTTCTTTTTATATTCTTTGCATCGTCTTGATACTCTTTTAATAAAAGTTTGATTATTTAAAAAAAAAAAAAAGAGTTAAGACTCATACACCGGTGCAAGTGGAAGTTGTTGTCTAAACACAATTCAGTTCCACTAACTTTAGGGCTGCAAATTAACTAAGTTGCTCGTGAGCTCGCTTGGTTTGGCTCGTTAAGGGCTCAACTTGCTTAGTAAACGAGCCGAACTTGAACTCGAATAAGCTCTGCTCGTTTATATTTATTTAAATTATATAATAAATATATTATTTACATATTAAATAATATATAAATATATAACTAATAGCATAAATAAATTATTTATGTATTAAATAATATAACTAATAAAAAAAATCTTATTGAGCCAAGCCAAACTCGAGTTTCATGAACATTAACGAGTTGATCCAAACTCAAGCCCAGTTAGTTATCTAGCCAAGAGCTCAATAAACGAGCTCGATAAGCAAATGAGCTGAGCTTGAGCTCAGTAAAGCTCGGCTCAGCTCGACTCATTTGCCTCTCTAGCTAACTAAGAGGGAGGTTTATGACCTAACAATTGGCCAAGCTAATTTGGGCCGGAGTCAGGGTCCTTGCTTGGTCAGACGTCGCGTGCACGTTGGACCAAGGGCTCAGTCCGGTCAAGTTGGGACAACTTTGGACTGCAGGCTCGGTGGAGATGTGCTCTCTATTAAGTTGGACGGGATTAGTCCTCGGAAGATCAAGTTCGACCGGGTAGGAGCTCGATCATGACTATGGAGCTCAGTTGAGCCCACGATCAAGAATTACCGATGAGACCGAACAAGTAATACGGTCATAAGGTGATGGCGTGGCACCGCACTAAGCATAGCTCGTTGGGAAGTACTACACGGTGTGACGGGACTGCAGGAAGAAGGTTATGTTGTCCTTACGTGTCAATACCGTTTGACAGTTTCGTCATTTGGTGTTTAGCTGTATTAGCACTGACACGTGGGGGACGTAAGAGGGAGTAGGTCCACGCGTCCAGAGGGGAATGGACACAGAAGCGCGCACAGAACTATATAAACGATGTTGCGCCTCCATACAGAGGTCTGGAACATCTGGTGATCAAAGCTCACCTACCACTTTGTCTCCTCTCTTTTCTCTCTCTCTTTAAGTGTGCTAACTTGACTGTTGGAAAGGGTTTTTTGGCAGCACACCACCGGGTAGCTCACCATCTTTGTGTTCTCCGGTCAGCCAGAGGGAAGCGCAGTTTGGACACGAGGAGTACAGATAGCGTCGTATATTTGGCTCTCGTACTATTGGCACCGTCTGTAGGAAACTTTGACAGACAAAACCTTGTCCTCCAAGCTCGTCCGATCATCTTTCATGGCGAACAACGACGAAACTCTGTTGTCCGTCGTCAACGACATCACCCCAGAGTTAGTCCGGAGGAGAAGCGGACCCTCTGTCGTTCCGAACATGGCGAGCCTGGAGACTTTATCTAGAGAGCTCCCTAGAGAAGTGCGAGATAAGTGCCCCAGGAGCACCGATCACTTTCAGAGTCCAGACAAACACTGGTGGCAAGGAGAGTCGCACGCACAACGCCTAGAGCACAAGCTAAGAGACCAAAACGCCATTATCCGAAGGATGGCGACGGAGATAGAGGCATTGAAGCGGCAAGTCAAAGGAAAGGGTGTTGTTGGAGTGGGAAACCACAGTGAGCACACCTAATCCCGTCGCTCAGGCAGCCAGAACCAACGAAGGACCTCTTCCCTTTCACAATCACCAGGAGCTATGGGGTTGGTGACTCTGACCCGCCGGTGGAGAAATCATGCGCACGAGATAACTACCGTCCCTCACGTTCGTCGACGACATCGAGATACTCTTATTCCGCCCGTTCAGAGGACTTGAGGGATATCTTGGAAGAACGAGTACGCCAGTGGGAGGCGCAAAGGGTGTTGGCACTGCAGTGGCTGTCCCACAGAAGTCATGCCAGTGAAGAAGTTGTAATGTCGCCACCACGCCCAGCTGTACATGTCCCTTTGGACAGAGACTTAGCGAGACTGAGCGCCACCCCTTTCTCCCTCGAAATAGAGACCACGCCACTCCCTGCGGGCTTTCACTAGCCCAAGTTTACGCTCTATGACGGAAAAATCAATCCATACATGTATGTGAGCCACTTCCAGTAGGTTATGGCTGGCTACAGGCAGAACAACGCACTTATGTGCTTTATTTTCCCATCAAGTTTGGATGAGTTGGGCCTAAAATGGTTCGAGAGGCTGCCGGAGGAAAGTATCAAAAGGTGGCAGCAGTTGGCGGAAGCGTTTGTGACCCGATTCAAAACCAACACCAAAATGCCAAAAAAGTCGACCAACTTCTGAGCGTCAAGATGGAATCGGGCGACTCACTCAAAGCGTACAACGCCAAATATTGGGAAACCTTCAATGAAATCCTTGATTGCCTGACCAACTTGGCAATCATCCAATACAAGCGCGATCTCCCAGTCAAAAATAGATTGAGAGACTCGCTCACCATGAACCAACCGATGACCATGGAGCTACTAATGCAACGCATCAACGAGCACATTCGAGTAGAGGATGATGTTGTCATGGCCACCACAAAGGCGAATCCGATGGCAACGGACAAAAGAGTGGCCGAAAAGGTTCACGCAGTCGGACAGGAGGCAAACCGTCCAAGCAACCGTGAAAGAGAATTAGACTGCGATGTAAACCGTAACAACTGGGGTAAGGGTCGTCGCAATGACCGAGTTGACTATCCCCGTGATGTCGCGGAAGATGCGAAGAGAAATTGAACGTCCGAACAGACATCACCATGGTTTTCAAGATCAAGATCCCAATCTACCACATCCTTAGTGAGATCTACGACGAGACATCCGTTTGGTTTTCAGCTAAGTTGGGCGACACACAAAGGGGCTTCAATCCGTAGTATCGCTGCACCTTTCATGATGAGCGAGGGCACCGTACCAAGGACTGTTTGCCTCTAAAACAACATCTAGAGGAGTTTGTGGCAATTGGCCACTTGGACCGTTACATCGATGGAGGCGTCAAGGCAATGCCCCAAGCTTCAGCCGAACCAAACGGTTTGGCCGCCTTAGACGCGCCCCCCCGAGGTGTAATCAACGTGATCCATGGGATTGTTGAGCCGGCACGGGTATGTGAGCTCCGAGGAATGATAAAGAAGGCAGAGCACATGCGAGAAGTTCTGTCAGTCTAGCCTGCGGTCAAAAAGGGCAGAACCGAGATGAAGGATGTTCTTAGCTTTTCAAGCCAAGATCTTGAACGTATTCAAACACCGCACAATGACGTGCTGGTGGTCACGCTTCGCGTCAAAGACTTTGACGTTAGGCGCATTCTCATCGACCAAGGCAACTCGATTGAAATAATGTATTATGACGCCTTCAAGCAACTCAAGCTTGAAGAAAAAGATTTGGGCCCCAGCAACATCGCTGCTGGTTGGCTTCAACTCGTAACCAGAATGGCCGTCGGAAAAATAATCCTACCGGTCAAGGCATGGTCCATTGTAAAGCAAGTCGAGTTTTGGGTATTGAAAGTGCCCTCCATCTACAACCTCATCCTAAGTAGAGGATGGCTTCATGCCATGCAAGCAGTGGTGTCGACTGACCACCAAGTCATGACATTCCCATCTGCTACCAGAATGATAGAAGAAATCTGGGGTGATCAAGTTATGGCCAAACAGTGTTTCGTGGCCGTGAACGGGAGCCGGGCTACCAAAGGCTTCGTGCAAATGATTGAAGGACTAGAAGATCAAAGTGTCCTAGACGATGTGGGCACTCGAGTCGAGAAGAAGGCTGTTGAGGATTTGGTTGAGGTGCGGATCAACAAAAATGATCCTGAGAAGTTCTTTCTATTGGGATCCAGCCTAACTGCCCAAAAATGGTTGGACATGGTGGGTTTTTTTATCGCAAACGTCGAAGTGTTTACATGGATGCCTTACGATATGCCTGGCGTCGATCCGAACTTCATCTACCACCAACTCAGCGTCTTTCTGGATGCCTGACCTGTAGTTCAAAGGCTGCGGAGATCGGCATTTCATCACGCTGAGGTAGTGGCGGAGAAGGTTAAGAACTTGCTTGAAGCGAGGGCTATCTAGGAGGTATACTACCATCGGTGGGTTTCTAACATGGTCGTTGTACTGAAGAAGAATGGAAAATGACGAGTTTGTGTTGACTACAAGACGGTCAACCGAGCTTGCCCTAAAGACAATTTCTTTTTGCCTAGAATTAACCAACTGGTGGACCTAACGGCCGGGCACAACTGGCTTAGTTTCCTGTATGTCTACAGCAGCTACCACCAGATTGCCATGTACGAGCCCAACCAAGAGATCACCTCTTTCACGACCCCCAAAAGGCTTGTTTTGTTATAAGGATACCCTTCGGGCTAAAGAACGCCGGAGCAACCTTTCAGAGGATGGTCACGAAGATGTTTGCTCCTTTGCTCGGCCGAACGATAGAAGCCTATATCGACGACATGGTCGTGAAGAGCAAATGTGAGACTGACCACTTAGCTGACTTGGCTGAGATGTTCTCCATTCTCAAGCAACACAAGTTGCGTCTGAACACATCCAAGTGCGCCTTCAGCGTGGGGTCGGGGAAGTTCTTGGGTTTTTTGGTCATTAACCGTGGGATTGAGGCGAATCGCTCTCAAATCAAATCCATACAAGAATTGAAGCAGCCCAACTCAGCAAAGGACATGCAACATCTTGCCGGGATGGCAGCTGCGCTTAACTGATTTATAAGCCGGTCATCAAATCGTTACTGTCCTTTCTTCTGAGCCTTGAAGTCCAAATTTTCATGGGACGAAGAGGCGATCAGGGCCGCGCTAAGACGTATCTATCTTTTGCTCCACTGTTGCTCACGCCAAAGCACAGTGAGGAACTCTATTTTTATCTGGCCATTTCTCAACATGCTGTAAGCGCGGTGCTTGTTCGGGCAGAAGGCATCCAACATCTACTGATCTTCTACGTGAGCAAAACCTTGCTCCCGGCGGAGTCGAGATATTTGCCACTCGAGAAACTTGCCTTAGCACTAATGATGGCCTCAAGGAAGTTGGCACATTATTTTCATGCTCACACGATCGTGGTGCTTACCGAGTTCCCTTTGAAAGCCTTGTTTGAGCGAGCAGACTTCTCCGGTCGAATCCTGA
Source organism: Camellia granthamiana (assembly GCA_036172215.1). NCBI lineage: Eukaryota > Viridiplantae > Streptophyta > Magnoliopsida > Ericales > Theaceae > Camellia > Camellia granthamiana. The sequence goes on from CM069905.1 coordinate 62,138,554, forward strand.
AGTGGGCAGTTGAGTTGGGACAATTCGACGTCAAGTTTCAATCCTGAACCGCCATCAAGGCCCAGGCATTGACCGACTTCATTGCAAAATTCTTACTAGGGACTCACCCGGTTTGCCTGGTGGACCTTACCGACGCAACTAGACTGAAGGGGGTAAATATCAAGACAATTGCACAGCCAACTCCCACTCCGGCCTCTATCAACCCTTTTAACGAACTAAATATGGAAGGTAACGCGGAAATTGCACGCCCGAGTAGAGACCCGTCACTTGAAAAACAACCACGTCTTGGCAATGCATTGATGGATTTGGGAATAATAGGACAACCTGTTGGATCCAATACCGCATCGCTAAGGGGGAATGAAGGCATGCAAGTTGCAATCATCACTGGCACGCTTGACACAAAAATAACCGAGCAGCTGAGCAACTCAGAACACTTGAACCTCCAAAAGTCCCAAGACCCCGTAGAATATTGGAAGCTTTTTATCGGCGAAATGTGGAAACTTTTTGTTGATGGCACTTCAAACAGACATGGAGCCGAGCTAGGCATAGTTTTGATCTCACCAGACGAACTGACTATTGAACATTCCATCACACTTGGGTTTCCAGCATTAAACAATGAAGCTGAGTACGAAGCGCTACTAGCCAGACTGAAAAGCGTGCTCCAATTGCAAGCATCCGAGCTAATTGTCTACAGCGACTCCTAACTCGTTGTAAACCAAATGTATGGAGAATATAAAGCCAATGATGACAGAATGACCAAATACCAAACTCTGGTGAGAGAGCAGATCAAGAAGTTTCAATCCATAAGAGTTCAACAAATAGACCGAGAAAACAATAACCGGGCAGACGAGTAGGCCGGTCTGGCTTCCATGGCCGACAAATCAACCCCCAGCCCTCTCTTGATTGAATTCCTTCCTGGACCCAGTATAGAAGAACCAGAGAAAACTAAAGTCCTCTGCGCCGAGCTAGGTCCTTCTTGGATGGACCCCATCGTTCTGTTTTTGAAAGAAAGAATCTTGCCGACAGACAAAAAAGAGGCACACAAAGTCCGAGTGAAGTCTAAGCGGTTTTGGCTCTCTCCGTCTGGTGCTTTGTATAAAAAGTCTTTCATAGGACCTTACTTGAAATGTGTCCATCCAAACAAAATTAAAGCCTTTCTATTTGAAATCCACGAAGGAATGTACGAAAGCCATATCGGGGGAAAATCTCTGGCCTACCGTGCTATCTCTCAAGGGTATTGGTGGCCATGCATATAGGCCGACACCCAGAATTATGTGAGAAAATGTGAAAAATGTCAGAAATTTGCCCACCAGATTCACCAACTGGCCAAAAAGATTCTTCCTCTCACAAGTCCTTGGTCGTTCGCAATGTGGGGGGTTGACATAGTGGGCCCACTCCCTACCGCACTAGGCAACCGTAAATTCTTCATCGCGGTGGCATATTACTTCATCAAGTGGGTCGAAGCTGAGCCCCTAGCAACAATCAAAGAAAATGACGTGAATAAATTCGTTTAGTAGAATATGATAACACGGTTTGGAGTCCCCAAAGCTTTGATCTCTGACAATGGTACCCAATTTGATGGAAGGTTGTTCAGAGGATTCTGTGAGGAGCTAAAAATAGAGTTTTACAATTTAACACCGGCCCATCCTCAGTCAAACAGCCAAGCTGAAGCTTCAAACAAAACCATTCTAGATGGACTGAAGAAAAGGCTAGAGAAAGCCAAAGGCAAGTGGACTGAGGAACTTCCAAATGTCCTCTAAGCCTACCGAACAACGCCGAGACGCTCAACGAGGGAGACGCCTTTTGCTTTGGCATACGGTATGGAGGCGGTCATCCTATTGGAGATTGGTATGCCCACCATCCGTAGTGAAAATTTTGAGCCAGATCTGAACGCCGAAGCCATCGCCCTTGAATTAGACCTCGCTGAAGAACGCAGAGAAAAGGCCCTGGTCCACGTCATGGCGTACCAACAAGAACTGTTTAAGAAGTATAACAAGATGGTTCACCCCAGACAGTTCAAAGTTGGGGATTGGGTTCTATGGAAGGTGATGGGCAACACTCTAGTACCTGGCGAAGGAAAGTTTGGGGCAAATTAGGAAGGGCCTTACAAGATAATTGGTTTAGCAGGCAAAGGGGCATATCGTCTGGAGGACTTGGACGGTCAAGCCATACCTCGGCCATGGAACGCAGCCAACTTAAAATTGTATTTCTTTTAGTTTGCACTTTCATTGTAATTTTTGTAGAAAGTAGACATACCCCCCATTTTTCAATGAAATTCTTTCAGATATGGAAATGTATCAAATTACTGTACTTGGAAATTTTGTCATGATTGATGGTTTGAACTAAATAATGGGCAGCTGTCTCTGAACCGAGGTGATTTTACCTGGCTAAAGGAGTTGATGACTTGTTCAACTCCAGTGTTAAGCCGAGATGTCTTGTCCGGCCAAAAAAGTTAATGACTTGTTCAACTCCAGTGTTAAGCCGAGATGTCTTGTTTGGCCAAGAGAGTTAATGACTTGTTCAACTCCAAATCTTTAGCCGAGGTGTTTTGCCTAGCTAAAGGGGTTAATGACTTGTTCAATTCCAAGTTTTAGCCGAGACGTTTTGCCCGACTAAAGGAGTTGATGACCAACTCCAAGTGTATAGCCGAGACGTTTTATCCGGCTGAAAGAGTTGATGACTTGTTCAACTCTAAATTCTTAGCTGAGGTGTTTGGCCCGGCTTAAAGAATTGATGACTTGTTCAATTCTAGATTTTTAGCCATTGTGCTTTACCTGGCCAAACGAATCGATAACTTCTTCAACTCCAAGTTCTTAACTAAGGTGTTTTGCCTAGCTAAAGGAGTTGATGACTAGTTCGACTCCAAGTTTTAGCCGAGGTGTTTTGCCCGGCTAAAGAGGAGATTTCTTGTTCAACTTATGATTTATGGTCGAGATCTCTGCCCGGTAAAATGAATAGATGCATTGTTCAAAAATATTGCACGGTTGTAAAGAAGGAATACAATGTAATTGCAAGAGGCTAAAGTTGTAAAAAAATTTCATTGATTGAGGTTGCAAAGTACAAGAGTCGGGGTTAGTAGCCCGGTTACAAAAGTTCAACCCAGAAAGACAGAAAATAAAAAGACTAGACTAGAGGAGAAAGGTCGGCAAATTCGTCCCTGCCCTTGGCGATGGCCTCCAAGTCAACTATGGCAGTTGCATCACCGCGCTCACTTTGGCTGATTTCGTCATGACCGCCCTCTTCCTCCGCCTCTACCTCTGTCTCTGCCTCCTCTGCAAAGAATTGAAGACGTCATTGGCATAAGGCAACATATAGCCTGGCAAGAAGGCGGGGGGCGAAGAGGTAAACACCTCGGTCTCGGGTCCTTGGTCGAGCTTCTCATAAGCCGCCTTCCAACCAGACTTGAAGAATATGTCTTTAGTGGCCTCGACTTGCTTGGTATAGCTCTCATCGACCTCTTTGAAATGGAGGTTGTTGGCCTCATCCACCACTTTGTCTTTTTCCTTTTTCACCTCCTCAAGCTCGGCCCTCAAGGCATCTTTCTCTTGCTCAGCCCTACAGAGCTGCCCAAGGAGCCGTGCGTTGTCAGCGTTGGCAATTTCCAACGAAGCCTTAGCTCAACCCAACTCCACCAAGACATTCTTGCTAGCAGCGTTTAGCTCGGTCACCTTTTGCCGCAAGCTGACAATGCGATCTATGATGAGGTGGATCTTTTGAATGGACTACAAAGTAAAAACCAGAACAAGGTTAGCCCGAGCAAGCAACAAACCGAGCAAACAGTTGGAAAAACTTTGAATTTGAAGCCCTTACCCTCGTCATTGATTTCACCGCGAACTTAACAAGTCAGGTATCGGGAACGTGCTAGGTCCCTATCATGTCCTCCGGTACAAGCAGGGACTTGGAAAGATTGAAGGCAAGGAGATGTTCCTTATCCCCTTTTACAGAAGCATTGGCCGGGATAGGGCCTCCCCAGGACTTCAACCTCGATTGCCAGGCTGGAACCAGCTCAACCTCGGTTACCACATGCTCGGCGTTAAGCTTGGCTTCCAACTCAACTGAGGGATCAGCCGACCGGCTTGCTTACTAGCATGGTGCGACTCGGCATGTGGAGCGACCGTAGAGGCCAGGGTAATCACGGTCCCTGAACTCTGGCCAGCGGATGGTGTAGGAGAAGGGTTGCTCGGTAGTTCGGTAGAAGTAGCGGTGATGAGGTTCTTAATTCAACTCCTCTTTGTCATTTCTTGCTGATGAGGGGAACATCTGGAAGTGTTGGGTCGAGAGGTGGAGAAGGCGCCCCGCAGAAAATCTGTGACCTTGCTCTTGCGAGAAGTTGAATAACGGTAGCTCAATACGTAATCGAGAAGCTCGTGGTAATCTCGGTGCCTATATCTCAGCGCGGCCCTAATCGCCTTTTCATTCGAATACTGATAATTGGCTTATAACTCTTCGATAGTTGCAAAAGGAAGGCAATTAGCTCGACACAATTAATATTGATAAAATCAACCAGTCAAAAAGATCAGCTTACAAGAAGAACTGAAGTTCTTGATGACGTACCAACCGGGCACGTCAGCTGTCTCATAGTTACCGGACACCCAGAAGAAATCATCGCCATGCATGTCCTTGTCCAGCATGCTGGTCACTAATCATTATCTGCCCGGTCGTATTTTCAAATAATAGTTGTAACCGTTTTTTGTTCGACTGAGCGTGTATTGACGCAGTAGCTCGGCCAAACCCAATTGTAGTCCTAGCCGGTTGTTCAGTTCGGCCACTCCATTTATGATCCTAAAAGTGTTGGTGGACACTTGTGTGGGGGCTAGCCCGGTGCGTCTCAAAAACTCGTACATTAAGGGCTGCACCGAGAAACGCAACCCTTCTTCAACTATACTTAGCACGGTGAAGGGGCAGGACTCCAACCTACCCCATGGGTTTATGTCCTCCTCGCCAAGCTCCAAATGCACATCGGCCGAGACGCCATATTCTTCTCGGAACACGGCCAGTGCACCCAGCGTGTTAACAAGAAAGCGATAACGCCCCATGGGAGGCCGGCTTGTTTAGCGTGGCAGTATTAAGTTGGCAAAGTTTTGCACGGTGGCTGCTCGGTCTTTGAGAGCCCTAGTGCTGGTGTGCCTGGCCCCCTAGGACTCTACAGTTAAAAACCAAGTGTAAGTGGCAGCGCAGTCGCGCATATGAGCCTTATCTTAGCTCGGTCACTTTGAGCGCACTTTGCAGCTCAGTCTACATGATTTGTCAGATCCTAGCTCGGTCGTGCGAACATGCCAGATATTAGCTCGGTCACGCAACCCTGTGTACTGGATAGCCCGATTTTATGCCCCAGCTTCATAAACAACGAATTGGCCTGGCCTATTCATGTTTTCAGATCAAAAAGGCGCTTTGAGCCCGGCTGAGCCCAGATCCGCACCTATTCATCGCAAGAGATGATGAATGATGGGAAGCTAGGGACACGGTGGCTTTTTGGCGTCAAAAGCAATGCAAAACCATAGCCTTATTCAATTTTTAGTAATGTTTGGGTGTTTCGATGTTTCTCAATAGGTGAATATGTGAGTCGAAGTTCGAAATCATGAGAAAAATACGAAGAACAGACAAAGAACTCACCAGATGAGAGCCACAATTGATGCTCCAATCGGAAGAAAGTACTTTGACAACGGTGACAGGACCGAATCCGCTCAAGGGAATGCTCCGATTCGAGTACAGGAAACAGAAATTGAAGGTTGGATGTTCTGGCTTGCTGGGTTGTTTGGGGAGAAGATAAATAGTGGAGGTTGAATGTGAAGAGGCGTGCAATATATGTGAATGAGTTAAAGAGGCGCCAAAGTTTGAATCTGATGAGGCGGCACGTGACAGCTGGATAGGCAGTACGAGGCCAATCAGTGAATGCCACGTGCCTATGATGAGACTAGTGCTAGTCTCAAAAGGACAGACTAGAAACCCAAATCATCAACTGGGCAAGCTATATAACCGAGCATGCTAACTAGCACAGTTGAAGGTAGTGAACCGATCTGGGAGCACAGATGGCTAGGCGTAAAGCCAGGCGGGTAACGACCGAGTAAAGGAATAAGCTCGGCCACTGAATGTAATCCCGGTCACGCTAGCACGGACGGAATTAAGGGGCAATTGAGAGGGAGGTTTATGACCTAACAGTTGACCAAGCCAATTTGGGCCGGAGTTAGGGTCCTTGCTCGGTCAAACGTCGAGTGCGCGCTAGACCAAGGGCTCAGTCCGGTCAAGTTGGGACAACTTTGGACTGCGAGCCAGGTGGAGATGTGCGCACTATTAAGTTGGACAAGATTAGTCCTTGAAAAATCAGGTTCGATCGGGTAGGAGCTTGGTCGTGACTATGGAGCTCAGTTGAGTCCACGATCAAGAATTACCGATAAGATCGGACAAGTAATACGGTCATAAGGTGATGGCATGGTGCCGCACTAAGCATAGCTCAGTAGGAAGTACTACACAGCGTGATGGGACTGCGGGAAGAAGGTTCTGCTGTTCGTAAGCGTTAATACCGTTTGGCGGTTTCGTCATTTGGTGTTTAGCTGTATTAGCACTGACACGTGGGGGAACGTAAGAGGAGAGCAGATCTACGCGTCCAGAGAGGAATGAACACAGAAGCACGCGCAGAACTATATAAATGATGTTGCGCCTTCATACAGAGGTCTAGAACATCTGGCGATCAGAGCTCACCTACCACTTTGTCTCCTCTCTTTTCTCTCTCTCTCTCTCTCTCTCTCTCTCTCTCTAAGTGTGCTAACTTGATCACCGGAGGGGTTTTCCGGCAGCATACCGTCGGGTAGCTCACCATCTTTGTATTCTCAAGTCAATCGGAGGGAAGCACAGCTTGGACACGAGGAGTACGGATAGCGTCGGATATTTGGCTCCCGTACACTGACTTACACCTTTATAAATTTATAACTAAATATTTGTCTCAATTTTTTCAAAATAATTTGAGCTTTGGGCCTAACACTTCACAATTTCTCTCATTTCTCAATGTTTCTAAACAAGTCTAAAGTGGTAAATTAATAGTTATTAATTTAAACGATAAAAAGAGGATTATTTTTTTTTAGCTATAAAATATTTTGTATTAATTTAAGGACAACTAAAATTTATGTGTTAGTTTAAGGACTTTAACTTAATCAGGGCATTTGACCTAATGGTTCTGCGACACTTTTGTGGTGTGAGATTTCAGATTCAACTTCTATGGAAAATAGTTTGATACCATTTGTGGTAATTTGTTTCTCCCTCATTATAGGGGTTGATATGTAGTTAATACTAGTAATAGTTGTTGGGCTTGGTGAATAGGGAGATTCTATTTACACCCAAAAAATTATTAAGTACGTCTAATTTCTTAGTGCATTCTATTAAATTATTTAGGTTATAATTTACTCTCAATGCACCCTATATTTTTTTACAAATTATCCTTAAACAAATCAAAATTTTCAAATTACAAAACTTTAAAAAAACATTTAAACAAATTTCTCATTACAATTATTCACCTAATCATAAACATCTAACAAGTTTTTTCATCTAAGCAGTACAGTCCTTCAAACTTAAATTTCGGAGAGAAAAAAAAAGAAAAGAATATATCCAAATTCCTAATTTTCGTAGTGTATTCTAACCAATACTTTCTTCACCTTACCTGGAACTGCTTCTGAAGTTAAAAGTGACAGCCGACATACAGAAAGTTGTTGATTGAAAACACGGTTTCCAATTGCAATTGCATCAAGATTGCGAATATACAAGATTGATTGACTCCCTCAATGCCTCCACTGTACTGTGATATTCAAAATCAATTGGATCAGATATACTGTGGAGAGCTTCCTCAATTCTTGAACTTGACCATAGAGTACAACACTCTTCGAAAAGAGCATTATATGCTTGTAGAATCCACAGAACTTGATAGTATCCATGGCTTGTGTAGTTTGATTGAGGTTCCAGAAGAAGAAATATCATTTCACCTCCCAAATTATCACGCGTTTTTTTAATTTGACTCCATACTTCGATTGATTTCAATTTAGTACCTGAACTTTCAACAAATTGATTAATTTAACTCTTACAGTCACATTCCGTCTACAATTGGACGGAATGTCCTGACGTGACACCAAAGTTCATTTAGAGTTATTTTACTCCCCAAACTATACCTCAAAAATCAATTTACTCCCCAAATATGAAAAAAAAAAATTTAATTTAAATATTTAATAAATAGTTTTATCTCAATAATGAAAAAATTAAATTTTAAATAATATATACTTTGCAAAAACATAATAAAAACATATAAAAGTCCTCATTTAAAATTATCTTGAGATTATGAAGCATGGTTACTTCAACAAACATGTCGTACCCGTACTGGTTACTTACTGAATTTTGAAAAAATTTTCCCACTCAATTTTGAAATTACTATTAGTCGATCAATTCTATTGAAATTAATTTGGGTAATAAACTAGTTATAATTGCACGTGCGCACACACATAGAGTAGTCAAGAAATTTTCGACTCAATAAGTTTTTGTAGGATCAACTCGAGATAATTTGAGACCTATGAAGCACAACTATGGGCATGAGTACTGGTATTGGTACAATATAAGTACATCGGCATGGTAAAATCCTAAAAAAGTAGGGTACGAGTACGGATATGAGTTAATACGTTTGCAAAAAAATATTTAGTTTTAATTTGAAATAATACAAAAATTGATTAAATGGTTTAATTTGTTAAATCCAACATACAATTGACATTTAATGCCACAAGCATAGGTATAAGATAAAATTAAATATTATTATATTAAATAACTTATAAACCATAACTTAATTTTAAAACCATACTAAGTACAAAACTAAAGATGAAAAAGAAGTTTAGTAAAAAGAATTTTATCTTTGTAGTAGAAGAAAAATATTATTTTCAACTGACTTGCGGCACACGGCTTAGATATATATTAAATATGTCTGGGTAGGCCAAAAATTAAGAAAGAAAAATTTGAGTACATATTTTTTGTACCCGATACGTCTGTAGAAATATCATATGTCAATAAGTACCTGGTATGGGTACAACATGTTTGTCAAATTATCCATGCTTCATAATCTCAAAATAATTCAAAATGATAACTTTCATATTTTTTATTATTTTTTTGCAAAGTATATTATTTAAATTTTAATTTTTTTCATTATTGAGATAAAAAATTATTTATTAAAGATTTAAATTTAATTTTTTTTTAATATTTGGGAGGCAAATTTATTTTTAAGGTATAGTTTGGTGGGTAAAATAAAATTCCAAATGAACTTTGGTGCCACGTCAACACATACCGTCCAATTGTAGATGGAATGTGACAACACGGGGTTAAATTGATCAATTTGTTGAAAGTTCAGGTACTAAATTGAAATAAATCGAAATATGGGGGTCAAATTGAAAAACCAGTGATAGTTTAGGGAGCAAAATGATATTTCCTCTTCCAAGAACTACAACTACCCTGTAAGTCTCTCCTAGGCCAAGCATAAGTGGTTTGGGTATACATGAGAAAAAAATTATGTTTTATTTTAGAGTTTAATGTATATTGTTTTTATTAGTAAATTTATGTTAATATATGATAAGAATTAAAATTTTAAAATTTTAATTGTACCTGAGTTATTATTTGGGTATAAATAGAATCACCGCTTGGTTTATTGGTTGTATATTGGTTGTATTGATATGGAGTTAGTGGTGCTTGTTGGGCTTGGGTTTAGTCTATTAGTTGTGTTAGGCTTTGTTGACTTTCCAGCTATGGTACCTTTGGAAACAATTTCATTATACTAACACCTACCAAGAATTTGCATATGAAAATCAAGAACACTCCTGAATAGCAGAGAAATCTAATGCCAATCATGATATTGAAATCAAATGTCATGAGCAAGTTAATGTATTGAAACCTTGTCTAAGGAAGCATGACAGTGTTCGGAAGTCCCAAAATCTTAGGCCATGTTTGTTTGGGCGGACTGTATTAGGTTGGATTAGCATTCTCATGACTAAAAGTCCTAGGACTACGAATCCTTTAGATTATGTATCCTATCTTATGTTTGGATTGAGTTAGGATTATAAGGAGGGCTAATAGTCCAAACTTTGGTTTAGTCTTTCAATTTATATCCCACCCCATTCTGTAGGATTGAATAGTCCATCATATGTGGGATACCATATCTAGATGGATTGTTAGTCCGTACTTCAATTGTTTAACCAAACATCGGATTAATAATTTTATTGGACTATTAGTCCAATCCCAAGCTCATGTCCATCCAAACAAACATGGCCTTAGGGTAACCTTTGCCTTCCCAATCACGACAAGAAGCAGAAAATCGCCAGCCCTCAAACCAAATTTCTAGACTTCTAAATCTGTTGAGACTTGAGGATCTTAGCATTCCCTAATTTTCAAACCTTAAACACAACTTTCCATCGAGTTGATTATTCTAAGCATGCCATTACTATCCCATCACCTGTATTTAATTTTATTTGTCAAGATTTAGTTTCCGCTCAAAAATGTTGGGCTTCTATTTTTTGAAATAGTGAGAATAATGAGTAGCTACAAAAGTCTGAATCACTTCTTTGACATGAACTGACATCAGTAAAATACACTATATATGAGGGTATCTCACATGTTCACATTATAAAATCTTGTAACAATTACACCAAAGTTATCACTAATAACCATCGCTTCCTATTGGTAATGCAAAGCACCACAACTCATTTACAGGGTGGGAGGAAGAGAATCAAAAAGATAAAGAAAAGAAAGGAAATAAAGCATGAACAAAGAAAGGTAACCGAGAACATTACTTGCAGTTACGCAATAAAAGCAGTAAAAAAATAAAATCCAAGTGACGTGAATTACCTAATATTCTTGTTCATGTGCTTTCAATTACCTTTGGATCTGTTTGTGTATGCTTTGAAGGAGAACTTGATTCCCTTGAAGAACTATGACCAAAAAAGTTGAGCTTGCCAATCTTTTTTGGAAAAGAACTTATGAATTTGTGAGAACTAGACTTTTCCATATCCCTCTTCATACAAACATGTTCTTTCTCTAGATCATTTAGTCTCATCCTTAACCGAGCAAGCTCAAGCTTTAGCTCTTGGTTTTCTCTCCTCAGCGATGCATAGTTGTCCCGGGGAGACATTGAAGCACTAAGTGCACCACTGCTGACCCGCCAGGACTGGTGCATTGGCTTGTGGTCATCATCATCATCAGGGTTAGAGCAGTGCATTGCATTCCGGAGCCTCAACTGCTCAAAATAAAGCACTTGAACAATTGATTGGAGAGGAAGGCGTTCATTTTGTGCAGCATGTGCGCCTGCTTCTTCAGAGAGCTTTTGCAAGTCAATCAGTTTGCTGAGCTTCTTCATGTCTGGATCTGATAAACCCTGATGAGCCTGTCATTATGCATCACAAAATGAATCAGACAAAAAATAAAGCAAAGATTGGTACATATTATCCCATTTCTGATTCTGGTTGTTCTTGTACTTGTACATAGGGACAAACAATGACTATTAAGCTCATCAACAAAACAAATTTCAAATAAGTTTTGTTGATCAATATCATGAAGAGGGCTAAGAAGAATCAATGATTTCTCTCTCTCTCTCTCTCTCTCTCTCTCTCTCTCTCTCTCTCTCTCTCTCTCTCTCTCTCTCTCTCGCCCCCCTTTTTGGAGTTCTTTAATCTTGTTGCAGTTACGGGATTGGAGCCAGAAGATGATTATGCAATTGTGTTACATTACAATTTCTACCTACTACTCCACCTACAATTTCTACCTACTCCACCTACAAATACTCCACCTACTCCACTTTAGTTTAGTGCTCCACTATTATAGTGCTCCATTACGGCTTATTGCTTCATTGTATCCCCCATTTCTCTCTATAAAAGAGAGCTCTTGTAAACAAATTTAGATGTATCAATCAATAATATCAATACATTAATTTCCTTCAAATTGCTCAAGTAGAAAAGAAAAATAATAAAATTGAAGAAACAAACACAATAACACTTTCTTGCTAATATTGTTCATTTTAACCAGTAATCTCCTATCCCTCCTCCAAAATTAGCTCAGACCAACTAGCAAGAAAAAGACGTACAAAGAAATATCTCACAAGAAAAGATGTGAAGTACATACTTTGAGATAAATATCAATTGCTCGATACAACCCATCATGAATTGTACGGGCGTGCGCTGGCAAGATATCTGCAATTGCTATGAACTTGTTGAGCTTGAGGTTTACATCAGGTGCGATTTCGGAGAGGTAGTTGTCCACTAATTTTGAAACTTTGAACAATGCAGATTGAGAGGGTGACGAAGGACTATCAGATTCAAAGACTGAGCCATCTTCCATATCATCTTCGCTATCATCTTGCTGAGAGAAATTAATCAGGATTCTATGGACTGTGTCAACATCAAATAAAGTATCGCCAGCATGGCGGAAGGAGGGGATCAAAAGATCATCAAGAGTAGCTATATCCAACTGGGACCCAATTCTCCTTTCAAGATCAAGCCTACAAGCAACTGTACAATCAAGCATCACAGCACTTCGTAGAACCCCAAACAGAAAGCTGATGGGAATGGCAAGGTTCTCAACAGGCAAAAGGCTAACAATTGTCTCAACCACAAGTCTTTCATGCCCATTTGAAACAGCAACCACATCAACCTTTGGCTGGCCAGATGGGTTCCACAAGCTGGGTTTTTTAGTCAACTCTTTTTTAGCATAATTCATGAGTGATGCCCCTATACTCTCAGGTCGGACCCCACGGCATTTCATAGCGGTTATGACTTTTTGATAAAAGTCAACCCGGAGAACAGAGAGATCTTCTATCCACCAGTCCCCATCATCACATTTGGCTTGGCGATTCAAGTGAAGTCTTCCTGAGCTGCTATATTCTAGGCACGAAAAGCTTGAAGCAATTTGCTCTACACAAGCTTTGGAAGCTATTGCATCAATGGATCGGCTAACTATATTTAGCTCATCGGCAAGAGGGAGTAGATTTTCACATTGTTGCAACACCTCAACACACATTTCAATGCTTTTGCAGACAATACTGCCAAGATATTCTTCAGCACGGGAACTGAGATTATTTTTTGAAAACTCTTCCGTCATCTTGAGGTAATCAGACACACAACATAGCTGAGCAACATTTGAAGATGTGATCTCAAAGTTGAAACCATAGCAGAATTTGGCAGCCAGCTCAAATGATTCAGCACCCCCCGGTAGGCTGAGAAACTCTATCCTAGAAATATCGGAATCTCTGTGTTCTGCTACCAACTTTCTGATTTGTCCACTCCTCGAGACTAGAGGGAACTGAATATAAAATTAAGATGTTCGTAAGTTGTTGTCAAGCTATATATGAATATACTACCTCACCAAATTGCATAAAGAAACCAATTTCTTCTGTTTTGAAATAAATAAATGGCAACCATATCACAACATGCTTAAACACAAGCATTTTGTCAAAAAATTCCCGAGAATGATCAAATTTATTCATATTGAAACCTCAAGTAAACAATAAAATTTCAGTTGAAAAAAAGAAAGAAAATAAACCAGAATTGTAATTTAACACATTTTTTAGTTGTATTGCATATCTCTCTTATCCATTGGTTATCTATCTACAGAAGTACATTGGCATTCTCCAAAAGGCCAGGAAGTCGCATTGGGTTTCAGTGGCATTTTCCCTAGTCAAATTAAACTTTTCTTATGCCACTTAACTTTATTATTTCCATCATATTCACACTATTTCTCCCGGTGATACCTGAAATCTGAATTATTCAAGGTAGTGGTTTTTTTTTCACATTTAAAATCTCATTAGGTCCATGAAAGAAATCAAGAAAAATAATTTAATTTGGCAAGTAAGTGGAGCATAGAAGCCATAAACAATCGTTTTTCATCCAAATCTATTGGGGTGGGAGTCGGAGGCGTATGGTTAGATATGAGGACACAACCATAATGAGAAAAGATATACAAGGGGTCATTTGTAGATTATAAAATTCCGTTACTTGACAAAGAATAAAACAATGGAATTCTAGAAATGCGAAATTTGTTAGTTCTTACCAATTGTCAAACAAACACACACAGACCCGTGCATACACAGACACAGACACACACAACTTTTTCCATTGTGGAAGAATAAATTCCATTATTTTGAATATGAAACTTACTTTATGTAAGGCAAATCTTCCTCCATTCACTTCTATTGTAATATCACTAGGAACATCCCTGAATATCCTGCAAAGGATCAACACCCAATTAGAATCAAAATTTCAAAAAATAAAAATAAATCGTACAACAATGGACATACTTGAAGATCAGAAAAGCAGTGCTAGGCTTTTGGTATGACACCTAATAGCAACAACTAAAAGTAAATATTATCCATGAAAGAAATGTTTGAAGTTTCAGAAAAAAAAATAATAATAATAATTTATTTTCTTTGCCTACAGTTTTTTAGTAATAAAATATAGCCATACTTCAATTTGAAAAAAAAGTTCCCATGTTCTTGAGGTTTAGAATCATTGGAGTTTGCAATTAAGGATTCAAATAAATTTTCAAAATAGGGCAAACAAGACAGGTTATAATTGTTTTTACACATTATGTTGTTTAGGGGCAATCTTATTCTAATGTGTGATCAACATGAATACGATACCTTTTAATCAATTGATGTTCAAGTATAACGAAAATCAGAAGCCAGGGATACAAATCAAAGCAAAGTAATCCCACTAATGGTGAAATCAATCCATCTCACTCTACATATAAAGTTTGAAAAGAGTTTTTACATTATTATATTATCATAAACTTCGAACTAATTGTAACACATGCAACTGTGACAGTTTGACCTAGTAAATTACCTAAGAAGCACAGATACTCCTAAGACAGTGTCGTGTACATGTTGGACACATGTCCAAATGTGTCCTATTATTTTTAAATTTTTTTAGAACAAACTACTTTAGATACTTGGGAGACAGTTCATTGTTTAGACACACATGAAACATAATCCAAGTTTGAGTAAATACTTTGGGATTCAATAATAAAATCAAAATAATGTGGATTTACAACTATTAATCACTCATCCTTTAGGCTTTTGAATTGTTTATATAAATACATATATATATATATAATTTTTTTTTTAATATAGAAATTGGGATTTTTTGTTCACACTTCTTTTCCAAATATGGGATGTGAAAAATAATTCTTACTATTTTGATATAATAAAATATAAATCTATTTGTAAATAAAAATTATGAAGAAATTGTTATTATTTTCATGTAGATATAGAAATATATATTATTTGTTGTCATGTTCGTGTCCTAAATTATTGAAAATTGTCGTGTCAACATGTTCATATCATGTTGTTTCCATGTCACATGTCCATATCCATACTTCTTAGAACTTACCCCTACCTTCAAAAAATAAATACAACATAAAAATAAAAGAAAAGGCTTAGGTTTACTAATTACACAAAGGGTAGTAGGATGCTTCTAACAAAGGACTAAAGGAAAACCAAAGGCAGTGACATTGACAAAAAGCACCTAGATTCTTTTTTTTGGTTTTTGTTTTTGTTTTGTTTTTATTTTAAGTTTTACATTTAAGAGAGAATGTTTAATATTCTATTTTAGCACATTCATTAGATGATATGAAAATAAGTTGGCATGGAATCTAACATTCCAAACATATTCCAGCTGACATAGGTGTGTCTATGAACAAAGAAATAAATAAGAACAAAACATTTGAATCTCAAATAACAAGAATTTAAATCTTTAAGTGCCTTTGCACCATGGACAGAGGCATAATGTGAAAGTTTTATCTACCTAGTTTAATAAAATTCAATAAATCTTATTTCGGCAGTGTGTACCCCCCAACATAAAAATAAGTAAGAAACACAAAAAAGAATAAAGAGAAATGAAGTACTAACAAAAAGGAAAAAAGAAATAAAAAAAACCCACCTAGCCTGCTTATAATTAAAAAGAGCTCAAATACAAAGTACAGAGCCGAGAAAAGCCAAAACTACTAGATAACCAAACATAACCAACTGAATCGAAGCACACCATCTTATGAAAAACTTGAAAAACAAGAAAAGAAAAAAGATCTGAAATTGAACTACAACATAGCACAAAGGCACAGAGAGTATGAGGAACAAACCATTCATTGTATTGCTGCCGCGAACACTTGGCTAGTGACAACTGCTGCTGGTTCTGCCTGTCCATGGCCAGAGAAGAAACCAAGAGAGGGAAATGGAAATATTAGAGAGAGAGAGAGAGAGAGAGAGAGAGAGAGAGAACAGAGGACTGTGAGGTTAATGAAGGAGGTGAGCAGGGAGACAAAGACCCAGTTGGAGATGTTGGCGTTGGTAGAGTTCTTTGGCCATTTTTGTCAAACAGGTGGTGTTCAAAGCAATGGGCCTCTTTCTTTTGTGGGGCATGACTTCCACCTTTTTCTTTAAGCCAAAAATTCGGATTTTCGGTGTGCAACGCAACTTTACACAAATTTGCACAAGTAATTTTATAAGAATGTGTAAATTGAATACAAATTCATGTAATTACATAAGCCTTTATGAATTTTTGTGTATTTGTGTTCAATGTACCTATTTTTGTGAGATTACTTGAGCAAATTTGTAAAAATTTACGTAATTTTGTACAAGGTTAAATATGGAAAAAATGATTAGGAGTTCTAATAAAAGTTGACCCACATGATATTTTAGTTTTAATTTTATTTTTTTTAATTTTTTTATTTCCTATCACGTCATTAAAGCTCTAAAATTAAAAAGATATATCATTAATCCATATATGCTGTGCATTGCACACTGCAGCATTTTTCAATCATTTTGCTAAATCTAAGCTGGTTAAGGGGCGCAAAGAAAGGAATGGTTTGTAACTTTGTTCATATAAAAAGTCTTCTAGTCCTCACTAAAGAACAAGATAGAGAGGGAAAAAAGCAGGAACCAAAGGTGGTTATTGGTTTGACATATTTTACTCTTGGGTAAGGCTTATCTTCCATCCGGTTTTGAATTAGACCGTACGGTTAGGCCTCTGTGGATCTACCACGTAGCACTTATTGATAATCCGAACTGTTCAATGTATAGAGCTCATCGAGAATTTCATCCTTCAAAAAAATCATTTTGATCGAATATCAATTGTTACTTGATCATATCACATTTCTGTTAACAATTTTTTTTTCAAAATCATATTGACTGTTGACAGAAATGTAATTTGATCAAGTGACTATCGATATCTGATCAACGTGATTTTTAATAAGGAGGAAATAAATGACGAGCCCTACACATTGAACAGTTCAAATTATTAATACAAGCTCTATGGTGAGCCCAGAGAGCCCTACAATAAGACCCAATCTGATTACACACTGGACACAAGCTACAACCTTTACTCTTTATCCCTTAATCTAATCATTTCCCTTTTGGTTCCTTTATTTTTCAAATTCGGCGGAAAATGGTAAAGGTTTAAGTTGTGTTGGGATTTTGAGTTTGTGAAAAAAAAAAATAAATAAATAAATTAATGTCCCACAAATTTCTCTATAATTTAATAAAATATTAGAAAAGATTTAAAGTTGAAAGACAATAGTACAATAACTATATAAAATTTTAAAACTATTCATATAAGTTTCTTTTTGTATTACTTAAAGAAATATATGAGACCCACAAACCAGTTTCTAATAACTCATAATATAAATGTTTTTACTTAAATAGAAAATGATTTAAGACAACATAAGATTCGAATCCAAGCCATCACATCTACAAGAAAACATCTTAGTCATTAGGTCAGTCTTAACCATTGATTTAACCTCCACCATTTGATTAGGAATCTCGCAATTGATTTTGCAATATAGTTTGAAAGGAACAACTATCATACAGTCATTCATGGCTCCTAAGCTCAATTTTGCAACAAATCAAGACACTCCTTACTGTTATGATTAGGCATTGTATGATAATTTGTTTCGGAGTGCCCAGACACATGGCATGATCTGATAAACTGATTTGTACAAGCAGGCATTTCTTCATTCTGATAAGTTCTTGGGCTGTTTATTTAGCATTCTTAGGCCCCTTGTTGATATGTCAAACCTTTGAGGTGCTTAGGCTTTGCTGTAGAAATTGACCATGACATTTTTGAGCTGTTTGCTGATGTAGAATGTCCAAAATGAATTATACCATGTATTTTGAAACCATTTGAATGTGCCAAGCCACCCTAGGGGTCTCGGGCTTTATATTATAACCTAAGCCTAATCACTTAAGAGGGGTGAAACTGATCAAAGTTGTTGTTGCCGAAATCCAAAGGGGTTCAAGATACCGAAATGGGCCACTTTACGCCAAGTTAAATTAAGAGAAATGTTAGAGATCATGAAAATTTTGTCATAAAAATGATCATGAAAAATTTGTGACCTTTAGATTATCTTGGTTAGTACGTGGTGCTTTATTGTAAGTGTAATCCAAAGGTCACAAATTTTTCATGAATATTTTCATGAAAGACTTTTCATGATACCTAGCATTGCTGTTAAATTAAATGCCAAGTCATAGAAGACCTTAGGCTTATTTCCTTAGTTGACCCAAACTATTTTAAGAGCTATGGTTAGTCGAGTTTGCTGATTTGCTAATTCCAAGTGAATAAAGTTCTAAAATAAGCCTCTCTTGGGCCTATTTTGTCGATGTGCCAAGTTACATGGAAACTTGGGCTTCATTAGGGACTTGATTATCTAAATGAGACCTTAAAAAGTATGAGAAAACTAATTGTGTTGTGGACCCATAAACTCAATGTCGAAATAAACCAACTTTTGTCTTTCATGTGGCTCAAAATTATATATGGCCCTTTTGTACTAAAAATCTATTGATGAAAAGTGCCATCAACATCATTCTACTCTTAAATTGTGATCATTTTCAACATCTTCAAATTTAGAAATGTCAAATTTATTTTAAGGTGACATTTTAAGAGGAATCCTACAGCTACCTGCTAAAGCTACGAGATTTGTTTACGCCATGGCATCTCATGTCTAGGCCACGTTAGTTTTCTTTGTTTTTGAGATAAAATTACTAAAAATATAAACATAAAAAATAGAAAGAGAAAGACACCATTGCAAGGGTTGCCTCTCTACCAGAATGAAAAGAAAGAAAATAATACATTTTTTTTTTTTGATATTGACATTAAAAAATGTTGAGATTATCAAATAATTTAATTACATTTTTAATTTTACAATTTACAATTATGTTTTATTACAAAAATATCAAATTTTTTATTTTCTCTCTTTGTTATGCCTTTAGTTTTCGAAAAAAGGAAGCACACGCAATCAATAGTAGCTATACACATAACAAAGAGAAAAAATAGAAATTGGAATTTTTTATTTACTTGTAATTGGACACACTTTTAAAGGTTAAAATTAGAGATGTAATTAAATTATTTGACGATGTCAACATTTTATATTATTTTTTTTATGATAAAGTAACAAGAAAGGGAATTTGTAATAAAAAAAATAGAACCTCAATGGAGGTTTTTGCAATTTCATTAAACCTTGGAGGAGGCCAATATAATTGAATACTAAACTTGAATGGAGATTTCTATCATTTCATAAACCTCAAGGGAGATTTTTGTAATTTTATTAAACCTCGAGGGAGTTCAGTGTAATTGAAAACTAAACTTCATGGGAAGTCTAAGTCATTTTAGAAACTTCAATGGAGATTTATGCTATTTTAATAAACTTTAAGGGAGGTCAGTGCAATTTACCCTATTTTTATTTAACTATGATGAGTCATTTATGTACATATAACATTTATCATACATATAAATACATGTAAGAGATGAAAATATATATATATTATTTTAGTGGGAAATGAGTTACAAAATTACGAAAGAATGAGAATCTTTAGGGTGCAAGATTTTGGTAAAATATTTTAAGCTTTTATGTTGAAATAATATTCTCCAAAAAAATAAATAAATAATAATAGTGAATTAATATAGTGACATATAGTAGTCCTATGACATTTTATTACTTGATTATGTGTAAGCCTATGCCTGTCGATCCACCCCACCATAGAGGACAATAATATATCACTGTCTTATGCTGTCTTCGTAAGGTTACTAACATTAAATTTTGGTGGTGGGTAATGTTACAAGGTGGCCAATTTGAAATGATGCATTACCTACTAGATAAATACCAAATTGAATAATTATTCAGTAATTTTAAGGTATTATTTGATAATGCTCTCAACAATAACTAGTTTTCTATTCGTGCTATGCACACATTTCTTAACAAATTCATAAATTGATTAAGTTTTGTAATTCATGCAAATAAGAAGTTTGTTATTTGAATGCATTTAAGTAGAAAATCAAAAAATTTCAAAACCCAACGTTTTGTATCAATTTCATTTTTTAATTCGTTTCTATTTTGGTAGAACTCTTAGCATATTTAAAATTATTTCATAAAAATTGGTTATTTTGAAGGAAAAAAATGTGGCTAAAATAATTTCAGAAATACATTATAGGTATTATTTTGACATTTTTTTTTCAAGCATAGAAGACAATTTCGAAAATGATACCAAATGAACCCCTTTTTTGGTTTTAAAAAAATGTCATTTTATAATTTGAACTTTAATCATATAATCAAATATTAAATTGGCTATGAGGTGTAACTTGTTCAAAATGATATTTGTGGTATGGTTTTAAGTTCAAATCTCAAATAACATTTTTTTTTTTATTAAGTCTGTGTTTGGTTGAGAGATTTGGAAAGAAAAAGGAAAAATGTGTATGAAATTAGGTGAAATATAGATATATTTTAATCACATTTCACCTACATTTTCCTTTTTCTTTTCTAAATTCATTCCCAAATCCCCCAACCAAATATAGCATAAATTAGACTTCAACAGTTATTCAAAGTCCGTTTGGAAAGTGACATTTTTAGTAACTTTTTAAATTTTTAACTAAAATATAAATTGAAAAAAATAAATATGTTTGAAAATGACTTCTTAACTTTTTACAAAAAAAACTATAAACAAGTATATGAATGTGAATGAATATTTGACTTTATACAAAAAAATTAGAAAGAATCTTTAATTTTTTTTTGTATGAGTCAAATGTTTTTTTGTCTTTTAAACTTTTTAATGATTTTTTGACATTTGAGGTCTAATAGCCACTTGTTTCATTTGAGGTCTAATAGCCACTTGCCAAACAGAGCCTAATTTGCATAATCGTCTCCAATTGAACCACATGAACATAAATTAGAAATTTTGAAGACTAAATAAATGAAATTGGTAATTTAGGGATGAAATAATAATAATAATAATAATAATAATTTAAGGAATACAAAGAGAAATTAACCCTATAGTATATGAGCATACAAAGTGAGGGAGTAAGATTGAAATTAATCAACCTTCATCCAAAGTGTCAAACACTTCTATAAAAGTTAGGGGCTTTTCCCATATTAAGCCTATTTTGTATCTTAATTCCCAAACTAGGCCTAGTTTGGACGGAATTCTCAAACTAGGCTAAAGCGCTATTACAAATCGCGCTTTCACTGTTTGGAGCATAAAATTTGATGAATAGTGAAAGCGCTATTACAAAACGCGTTTTTAATTAAGAAAACGCTATTACAAAACGCGCTTTCACTAAGAAAATGCGGTTCCAAACCACGCTTTTACTGTGCATATCTGTTTTCTTAAGAAAATGTTTAAAATATATTAAAATGTAATCAAAATAAATCTTGAGTTCTCTGCAGCTCAAATGGTAGTGCATTGATTGTCACGCCTCTATACAGGTTCAAACCACATGCACAGCAACTCTAAACAATTGCTATCCAAAATGAAATTCAACTTTTTTTTCTTTTTTTTCCTTCCACTCACTCTATATTTTATATATTTATTGTGTAATTTTTTTATCAAAAAAAAGTAAAATGTTTGTTTGGTTAAATATTTTAAAAAATTAAAAATAAACAATTTATTTATTTAAAAAAGTAAATAAACAATTTATTTATTTTTAAAGAATTATATAAAGTAGTTCACTATTTATTAAAAAAGTTGTATACTATTTACAAATTTAATTTTTTATTAATTTTTTTTATATAAAGTAGTATTTTTTAAAGTAGTATACTATTTATTAATTTTTTAAAGTTAATTTTTTAAAGTAGAATTATATAAAGTAGTATACTATTTATTAATTTTTTAAAATATTTTTTCACAAATTTTTTATTTTTTAGATACATCTAACTAAGGTGCATCTAAAAAAGTAAAAAAAAAATGTTTAAAATTTTAAAAATATTCACTAAAAACAAAAAAATACGAAAATCAAAAAACTCAGTTTTCAAATAACTAAATCTAAAAAACTCAAATCAAATACACTGAATACTTTTTAAACAATTATGTTGACATTTTGAAAAAAATTGTATTTTATAGAAAAAAAATTTAGTTATTGTATTTTATTTATTTATAGAAAAAATTGTATTTTATTTATTTAAATTGTTTATTTTAAATAAATTGTTTATTTAATTTTTTAAATAAATAAATTGTACATTTTAAAAAAATATGCACAGTGAAAGCGTACTCAAAAAATATTTTTTCAGCAAAATGTACGCTTTTAAAATGTACTAAAATATTTTAAAAGCGTACATTTTTTAATTTTTTAAAATATTTAAAAAATAAACATATTTTAAAAGTAATGGGTAATAATAAAAATAAACAATTTATTAAAAAAAAAAAAGAGTAGTATACGTGTGATGTGATGATAGTATAATACGTCTGAGTGCGTATACTATTTATATGTGTGATGTGATGATAGAATAAATAGTATACAACTTTTTTAATAAATAGTATACTACTTTATATAATTCTTTAAAAATAAATAAATTGTTTATTTTTAATTTTTTAAAATATTTAACCACACAAACATTTTACTTTTTTTTGATAAAAAAATTACATAATAAATATATAAAGTATAGAGTGAGTGGAAGGAAAAAAAAGAAAAAAAAAGTTGAATTTTATTTTGGATAGCAATTGTTTGGAGTTGTTGTGCATGTGGTTTGAACTTGTGCAGAGGCGTAGCAAAATTAATGCACAACCATTTGAGCTGCAAAGAACTCAAGATTTATTTTGATTACATTTTAATATATTTTAAACATTTTCTTAAGAAAACAGATATACACAGTAAAAGCGTGATTTGGAACCGCGTTTTCTTCATATGCACAGTGAAAACGCGTTTTGTAATAGTATTTTCTTAATTAAAAACGCGTTTTGTAATAGCGCTTTCACTATTTATCAAATTTTATGCTCCAAACAGTGAAAGCGCGATTTGTAATAGCGCTTTAGCCTAGTTTGGGAATTCCGTCCAAACTAGGCCTAGTTTGGGAATTAAGATACAAAATAGGCTTAATATGGGAGAAGCCCCTAAAAGTTAGTTGCACAATATTCAGCTCAATTACAAACTTCAATTTGTAAAAAGAAAAAAAAAATTATAACATTACATCCATCCAAATTCCAACATATTTGACAACTTTTGTCATTGAAAATAAAGAGCAAAATGGGAGAAAAGTTAACCTTTGAGTTGAGGAGGCGACACAATCTCCAAATAATCATTACAGAGAAAAACCAAAGACATAGCTTAGGTTTACTAATTTCACGAAGGGTAGTAGGATGCTTCTAACGAAGCACTAATATTGTGTTTGGTTAGGGGATTTGAAAAAGAATTTGGAAAAGGAAAAGGAAAAGGTAGGTGAAATGTAAATAAAAAATATCTACATTTCACATAGTTTCATACACTTTTTCTCTTTCATTTTTCAAATATCTTTCCAAATCCCTCAACCGAACACAGCAAAGGAAAACCAAAGGTAGTGACATTGACAAAAGCACCTAGATTCTTTTTTTTCTTTTTCTTTTTCTTTTTTTTTGTAAGTTTTACATTTAAGAGAGAATGTTTAATATTCTATTTTAGCATATTCATTAGATGATGTGAAAATAAATTGTTATGGAATCTAACATTCCGAACATATTCCAGCTGACATTAGTGTGTCTATCAACAAAGAAATAAATAAGAACAAAACATTTGAATCTCAAATAAGAAGAATTTAAATCTTTAAGTGCCTTTGCACCATGGACAGAGGCATAATGTGAAAGTTTTATAGTTTAATAAAATTCAATAAATCTCATTTCGGCAGAGTGTACCCCACAACATAAAAATAACTAAGAAACACAAAAAAGAATAAAAAGAAATGAAGTACTAAAAAAAAAAAAAAAACCCACCTAGCCTGCTTATAATTAAAAATAGCTCAAGTACAAAGTACAGAGCCGAGAAAAACCAAAACTACTAGATAACCAAACATAACCAACTGAATCAAAGCACACCATCCTATGAAAAAACTTTAAAAAACAAGAAAAGAAAAAAGATCTGAAATTGAACTACAACATAGCACAAAGACACAGAGGATATAAGGAACAAACCATTCATTGTATTGCTGCTGCGAACACTTGGCTAGTGACAACTGCTGCTGGTTCTGCTTGTCCATGGCCAGCATTTGGCACTATTGAGAAAGACTCCTTTTTCCGTCCTAGTTAATAGATTGAGTAAAAACAAGGTGAAAAAAAGAGATTCTATGAAATATGATGATGTGGTTGCAAAAATCTTACAAACTTACCAAACGGATGGAGAAATTTTCAAAATAGGTGGTAAGAAGTTGAAGTTGAAAAGCAATGACTGTAAGTTGATTTTTGAGATTGCATGCGGATGCAAGAAGATGAATCTCTCATATGGAAGAAAAAATGAGATAGATATGGCGAAAAGAAGGAAAATAACAGAGAGTAGAATGACAAGAACATCAATCACAAAATTGATCACTCAACTTTTGGAAAGCAACAACAACGAGCAACAACAAGATGTTGTCAAGCTTGTGTGTCTCTTGATCTATTTGTTTTTGTTATATCTGAGCATTAGGACTACAATCGGTTGGGGATTCATGAAATATATCGAGGATATTGATAGAATGAAGTTTTATGATTGGTGTAGGGCAGCGAAACAACAACTCACAAGATCAATAGCAAGCAACATGAACCAAATCGATAAAGTCTCCGGATGTGTGATGGTCTTATTGGTAAGTAAATACCTCACTTACAAGTTATAAGATATATTATTTACGTTTACCAAATACTTAGTTATAACAATTTTTTTGTCCTCGATAGTATTGGATATGCAAGCATACAAGCATCATCAAACCAAATAACAAAAATGCAATCCCAAGATTTGCAAAACGGAACATCATACATCTGGGACAACAATTGGCAAATTCATCCTTGCATGATCTGAAAAATATTGTGGTATGCATTGATAACCTTTGTTTTGACAAAATGACTGATAGTGCAAGGATGAATTTTTCAATGCATACCACAACATTTTGTCATCCTTGCACGATTTGAAAAATATTTTGTCAAAACAATTGCGATTGCGCTATATTTTTCAGATCTGAAAAATATTTTGTCAATGATGAAATATAACGGTCTACCACAATATTTTTCAAATCGTACAAGGATGAATTTTCCAATTGTTGTCCCAAATGTGTGATGTTCCATTTTGCAATTTTGGAATTGCATTCTTGTCATTTGGTTTGATGATGCTTATATGCTCACATATCTAACACTATCGAGGACAAAAAAATTGTTATAGCTAAGTATTTAGTAAACGCAAATATTATATCTTATAACTTGTAAGTGAGGTATTTACTTACCAATAAAACCATCACACATCCGGAGACTTTATCGATTTGGTTCATGTTGCTTGCTATTGATCTTGTGAGTTGTTGTTTCGCTGCGCTACACCAATCATAAAACTTCATTCTATCAATATCCTCGATATATTTCATGAATCCCCAACCGATTGTAGTCCTAATGCTCCGATATAAC
The DNA here is from genome assembly GCA_036172215.1 of Camellia granthamiana. Taxonomy (NCBI): domain Eukaryota; kingdom Viridiplantae; phylum Streptophyta; class Magnoliopsida; order Ericales; family Theaceae; genus Camellia; species Camellia granthamiana. Next base: position 62,164,418 of record CM069905.1, read on the forward strand.
AAAAGCAAATAGATCAAGTGACACACAAGCTTGACAACATCTTCTATATCCTCGTTGTTGTTGCTTTCCAAAAGTTGAGTGATCAATTTTGTGATTGATGTTCTTGTCATTCTACTCTCTGTTATTTTTCTTCTTTTCGCCATATCTATCTCCATTTTTCTTCCATATGAGAGATTCATCTTCTTGCATCCGCATGCAATCCCAAAAATCAACTTACAGTCATTGCTTTTCAACTTCAACTTCTTACCACCTATTTTGAAAATTTCTCCATCCATTTGGTAAGTTTGCAAGATTTTTGCAACCACATCATCATATTTCATAGAATCTCTTCTTTTTACCTTGTTTTTACTCAATCTATCAACTAGAAGGGAAAAAGTAGTCTTTCTCAATAGTGCCAAATGCTCCTTTCTCAGTTTTGTTATCTTGAAAAACTTGATAAGAGACTGAATGTTAGAACAGCAGACATACTTTGCTTCATTATCATGTATATGTTTAGTCCTAGTTTTTCTTCCATTAACCTTTGTCTTCCCTGTTGCTTTGTGCAGCTATGTAGCTTGTTTCAGTTGCTACTATTTGGTCGCCCCATTGTCAATGTTAGATTCACATTTAATTTCTGCTTGATTTTCACTTTCATCTGTTGTTGGCTCCATAACACACTCAACTATGTCATTCTTTTTCTTATTTGAGAAACTTGTTTCTCGACGACGTAATCTTCTACGACGACTGGGAACATTTGTATAAAAACATCGAGCATAAACATTGAAGATTAAGAAGAATTTATCACTGAACAGGGCAAACTAAGAAGAATTTATCACTCAATTATGCAAATTAAGCAAATATATAACGGTACGGCAAAGTTTAGATTCCAAATTGCAAATGAACATGAAGATATCAAGATGAAGATGAATACGATTGATAATTTATCATTGTATAATATACAAAATCAAGACGAGAGACCATGAAGATTTATCAGTCAATTAAGTTAAGCAAACAAAGGTTATACACTGAAAATTAAGAAGAAACTATGAAGAATTTATCACTTAATTAGGCAAATTAAGCAAATGTGTCACTGTATAGCAAAATTTACATTGCAAATTGCAAATGAAAATGAAGATATCATGATGAGGATGAACACGACTAATAATTTTAAATTTATAACATATTTAAATTTAAGCAACATAGAAAATATGCTTTTAACTTGAACCTGTTCTCATTTTATGTATGTTAGAAATGCATATCAAATGAGTGTCCTCTACCATGCCCTTAGGGTCTTAAGGTAACTAAAACCAATATCACTTATTCTCCAAAAAGTAAACAAAATTTAGAATCAATTTGCATTAAAACTTACTAAATTGATTTGAAACCACAGAATGCTAACCACATTCAATTTACCACAAAATTTAGCACTGAACTAGGCAAACTATGAAGAATTTATCATTCAAGTTGAAAAATTAAGCAAATCTATCACTATGTAGCAAATGAACATGAAGATATCATAATGAAGATGAATACAACTGATAATTTATTATTGTATAATACAGAAAATCACTATAGGTTCAAGTCAAAAAGTTATTTGAGGCACAATTTACTTCTAAGAAGAATTTATCACAACATACAAAAATTTATCCCTCAAGTTTTTACAAGCATAAACAAATATGGCAAAATAATTTTCTACCACAAATGAGATGTGATGAAGATCTATCATTCAATTAGGCAAACTAAGTAGAATTTATCACTCAATGAGGCAAAGTAAGCAAATTTTATCATTGAACTAGGCAAAGTAAGAAAATCTATCATTGTATAGAAACTTTTATCAGTGAATTAGGCCAAGTAAGCAAATTCATCATTGTATAGGAAATTTTATCACTGAATTTAAGCAAAAGTTATCACTCCATGACAAATTTTATCACTCAACTAGGTAAAGACAGATTGTACTCTGAAAATTAAGAAGAATTTATCATTGCATAGAAAAATTTATCGCTCAAAATTTATCATTCAAGTTTTTACAAGCATAAACAAAAATGGCTAAATAATTTCCTACCACAAATGAGATGCAATGAAGATCTATCATTCAATTAGGAAAACTAAGTAAAATTTATCACTCAATTAGGCAAAGTAAGCAAATTTTATCACTAAATTAGGCAAAGTAAGCAAATCCATCATTATAACAAATTTTATCACTCAATTAGGCAAATTAAGCAAATCTATCATTGTTATAACAAATTTTATCACTAAATTAAAGTAAGCAAATTCGTCATTGTATAGCAAATTTTATCATTCAATTAGGCAAATTAAGCAAATCTATCATTGTTATAACAAATTTTATCACTGAATTAAAGTAAGCAAATTCGTCATTGTATAGCAAATTTTATCACTCAATTAGACAAATTAAGCAAATCTGTCATTGTTATACCAAATTTTATTACTAAATTAGGCAAAGTATGCAAATCTGTCATGGCATAGCAAATTTTATCACTGAATTAGCCAAATTAAGCAAATCCATCATTGTATAGCAAATGGTATCACTGACAAATTAATACTGTATAATACACATTAAAAATAGCTTGATGTCGAATTTTATCACTTAATTCGGGTTATGAAAAAAGAAGGGAAGATGAGTACGACTCATATTTGATTGGCATGTTTGTTGAAGATGAACTAAACAGGAAGAGTAGATGTTGGAATTAGAATATAGATCAAAATGGTGGGAGATTTGCTGGAGATCTGTTCGGAATCGGTATGAAAACAATTGGCGATTTCTTTGGAATCGTGATCAAAACGGCGGAGATTTCGCCAAAAATCTCTTCATTCGTTCCAATTTCCAAATCGAAAATCACCTGAGAATTGGTTTCCAAATCTTCACGCGTTTGTGTGCAACAGAACCCTTGAAAAGGCGCATGTGTTTCATGAAACGCAAGAGAGAACTCATGAGCGGCTTCTTTGCTTCACGCGTGTGGTGTGATATTGAAGGGTAAAATTGGAAACGGAGATGGAATAGGACTTGATCGGTATTAAGACCGGTCCATGGGGCCGGCCCGTAAGTCCGCTTAATACTAATTAGGGGACTTACGGGCCAGTCCTATTGAGGAGACTTATTTACCTATATGTCTTACTCATTTTTTCACCTATCAATATCTCTAAAATACCCTTCCTTTATTTTCTTCATTCCTATTACCAACACTCTCCTCCTTCGATAGTAACCACCATCGGTCACCAACCACCTTCAACTATCACCTCCAGCAATCATTTTCGGCGCCAGCGACCACATTTGGCGATAATTTTCGGCGACATTTTTTTGAATTGTTTCAACAAAAATAACATCTATCACTACTACGTTACTACTGCCACCACCTCCACTACTCGATCACTCATTCATATTCTCACACACATACTCACTCACTGTAACATATTTTATATATTTATTTACTCACAAAAGTATAACCACATAGACATGTATAACAGATTAATCTAATATATTTATTAGAAATACATTTAGTGATAAATTTATCACTAAAAAAATCACTAATAATTCATCAGTGATAAATTTATCACTGATCGATTTCTTAAAAAATTACAAATAAATTTGATTCACTCGCTTTTACTCAAGTTTACTCACTTACTTACAAGAATCCACTCTCCTCTCTCACACACACAAGAAACAATAGGAACTGATAAATTTATCACTGAGAAAAGAAATAAATCCATCATAGATCAATATAAAATCAACAAAAAATTAAAGATTTATCTAATGATAATTTTTACTAAACATAGCAGCGATAAATTATTAGCAATGATAAATTTATCGCTGCTATGTTTAGTAAAAATTATCATTAAATTTATCATTGCTAATAATTTATCACTGACAAAATTCTTCAAACACTAGTTTATAAGAAATTGATAGATCTATAAGGGAAGAAAGGCGAGATCTAAAAAATTCAAAACAAAACAAACAAAAAAATGCTAAAAATCAAACTAGATCCAAACAAAATCAAAAAAATAAAATACCTCTTTGATTGGAAATATTTTTAAAATTTCTGTAAGATTTTCACAGTTGTTTCCGGTTGATCTTTGATGATGGAGTGTAGATCGGAGATGATAGGATGTAGATCGGCAATGGTGAAGTATAGATTGAGAAAATAGAGTCTAGATCGGTGACCATGGAGGTGGTTGATGAACGACGGTGGTGGATCGGTTGTGGTGGTGTATAGATCAGAGATGGTAGACTATAGATCGGTGACGGTGGAGATGGTTGGTGAAGGTGGTGGACGATGGCAGCGGTGGTAGCTACGGTGATAGTGCACGGTGGTTGTAATGGGGGTGCACAATGGCAGTGGTGGTAGCTATGGTAGTGGTGCACAGCAACGGCAACGGTGCATGGTGGAGTAAAGTTCTCAAAAGTTCTTAGATTGTAGAGAAAGATGGAGAAGAAGAGAGAGAGGGAGAGAGAGATAGAGAAATCTAGAAAATTGTAGAGAGATAAGAGAAGATGGATAAAATATTCAATGAGGGTATTAAAGACATTTAAGGACTTAGTGGTGCATATGAAAAATTTCTAGGACCTAATGGATAATAAGTTGACAAAGTAGGACTAGCTGATAAAAAGCCCTTAGTATTAGCTAATATTCTGGATAGATTTAAAATTAAATATGGGTTGGCCCAGATCTTATCTTTTATATAATTTAAAGCAAAATTCTTTTTTATCTTAAATGGAGAGGCATTGTTGACATCATAAAATATTTTTTATTGATTATAACTTATTAATTATAGTCAAATTTAACTGGCCTCATTTGGGAACATGTTTTTTTTGTAATTTTTGGCTTTTTGACTAAAATATAATGTAAAAAAAAAAAACTAGTATGTTTGGGATGACTTTTTGGTTTTTTACAAAAAGATGTGCAAAAAAGTAGAGAAAAAAGGGAAATCTTTGACTTTTTGGTATAAGTTGTTGATTTTTTTATTTTTTTGATGACTTTTTAACTTTTTAACTAAAAAAAACATTTGCCAAACGAGACAATTCGTGGATATCGATTATGAGAATTTGTGAAAGTTGCAAAATGAAAGTTTGCAAAGATTAAATGGGTGGGGACTTGAAAGCCACGTGTGACACAAGTGTTCCCATGACATAGGCAAGATGATGGAAGTGGATCCATGAAATAAGCAACATTGTGGAAGTGGAGATGGACTTCCCATGAAATGGAAATCACTCGGATGAATGCTTATAAATAGGCTGCATTAGAAAATAGAAGGGACCTTCAACCTAACTCACAAAACATGATATCTAGGTGTAGCTTTCTAGGTGCAGCAAACCCTCTTGGAAGAGGACCCCGCATATGCGCCCGGCAGCTTTCTCGGCGGATTAGTCCTGGGTCCAAAAAACCTGGAGATACCGTGAGAGACCTAAAAAAAAAAAAAAAAAACAGTCATTTAGCAACTAGTTAGGAGCAGCATAGTTATAATCTCTCTGTCAATTGATTTATTTTCAGTTTCATTGTTCTTATTTAAATTCAAGTAACTTATAGCAAGTGAAAATTTTACTTGATTTATGTCAATTCCATTCGTTTCACTTTCATTCTTCTTTTTTAATTTCTTCTAAAGAATTCATTGACCTATCAAGGCATAGAAGTCAACCACATTACTTGATCTTTTGTATTTAGTAAACTTTAAGTATTGTCCGTTGATTTTTTACTGTCAATTGACCCTAAATAAGATTTTTGCTAACACTAATCTTACTTTGTGTTAAGTTGTACAAAGTGACGAATCTCGGATAAAATGACTTTCATAGGAAAGTATGTCCAAACTTGTTATTTTAAAATATAATTATTTATTTTTAAAAAATTATTTTATCTTGTAAAAGAGATGATATTCTTTCTTACATTTCATACAATCACTAGTAGTGCATTCTCTCCCAAAAGAAAGTACAGTACTATAAATGTTTAGTTTACAAACCCAATGCTTATTTACCAAATACAATCTCAAAAGGTTGAGGCCCAAATTATCCCTAATGCTATATTTGATTGAAAGATTTGATAAAAAAATTTAGAAAGAAAAAAGAAAAAGACAAGTGAAATGTGAATAAAATATACTTACATTTCACATAGTTTTACATGTCTTTTTCCTTTTGCTTTCCAAATCCCTTCTCAAATCTTTTAACCAAACACAGCGTAAGTCTACTCAAATTAAGCAAAGCAATAAATCAAGAGTGCAACATATAAGTCAATGTTGATGTCGACCATCCGTACCTAAAATGGTAAGGGTGAACAACAGACTAGCCTACCAAATTCTTTACCCTGCTAAATTTGGGTATGTTATGCAGATAGAATAGATAGATGACTTGATTAATATTATATTTCCAATTACAGATTTTTCCGATTTCAAGTCATTTTCCATAACTAGTTTACTTAGATTAACTCACACAATTCAAATTTAAATAAGAATATCAAGTATACTATAATAACTAACAAGACATGCAAACAGTATAAATCAATAGTATTATAAATCTAATGAATTTATACAAAGTTTCAATACATACATAGCTCCAACCAAACCAAACACGATACTGCATGACTCCGAAACAATCAAATCATCCTCTATTCTACAAAGTATCTCAACTTGCACAAGTTCTCAAGTTCTAACTGATGAAAAATTTAATACCATCTCTCTAAACATACATGGACAAAAAAATATGACTATAAACTTATACCAACATGCATTCCCAAAATCAATAAATCCAATCCATAAAGTGTTACCAGGCCTAAGGTTCAAACCAAAAATGACCAAAGTAACAAAATTATGTTTTTAACACTTTCAGAGTTCAAACAAAAAATAACCACATCAAATCATTTTTAACCGAGAGTTTCTTTTTAATTTCCTCAACAAGCCTAAGGTTCAAACCAAAAACGGACTCGAGTAAGAAAATAACACTTGATCATTGTTAACACTTTTCCACCGAAATTTCTCTTTTTAATTTCATTTTCAAACTATAATGAGATAATCCACATGAGCTCTCAAAATATATATATCCACACTTGTTCAATTTTACAAAATGCCCTTATGACTAAAATTACCAAGCATCAAGAATTTATTTTTTTCTTTCTTTTTTCCTTGCACTCCACAAATCCAAGCATTTATATCATTAGGTCAGCTCATTGAGAGCTATAAAATGACAAACTGAGAACACACACCTATAGGTGCAAATAGTTCACTGTGGTCTAAGAAAACCCAGCTTTCACTGGAATGAAAACAAAACAATCTGCATCCACATCTACTTAAACAAATAACATTTTCACAACACAATAATGTTACAGATATCATCATGCTCATGGTTGAGCGCAAGGTGGTGCGTTAACATGTTAAAGAGATACATTGACCTCGATGGAGGAGTCTGTTAAAATGATTTCTTTTGAATTGTCTGCTGCTTTGGGGTGGTCACCACAATCAAACTTCAGCCTCACACATAGAGGTTTCATGAAGACAAGTTCTCCCATCGGATCTCTCTCTGATTTCATCAAAAATTCAATGCACGGGTCCTTTCCAATCGTTTCTGCTCTCTGCGGGTTCAAAATATCTGCTATCCTAGCTGCTTTTTTCTCCATGCTTTCCTTCCTTGAATTTGGATTTCTTTTCAGTTTTAAATAAAGTGCTGCGTAAACGACAACCTGCATTAGAATCAGAAATGACGAATTAATACAAACAACATAGAAAACTCAAAACTTTACATGGTGGTTGGAACAGAATGATATATTTGCAACTTCGTCATCTGAAAATTCTATGTTTTAAAAGATTAAAACTAGCTAGTAGTTAAAAAGAAATGTGGTGGGGGAGTTTAGCTTTGTGTGGAGATGTGGTGGGGGAGTTTCCTTGGTGAGGGTTACAGGTGTTCCATCAAATGTGGCTTTTTTTGTATGGACAGTGGCTTTTGGTAGGATCCTTATGATTAATAATTTGATTCAGCGTGGGCATATTTTAGTTAATTGGTGCTGCATGTGTTGTGAAGATGCAGAATTGGTTGATCATCTGCTGATTCAGTGTCCGGCGGCACATCTTTTGTGGGTGCATGTTTTTTCTACTTTCGGAGTGGGGTGGGTGCAACAGAGAGGGTTGGGTGATGGAGGTGCTTTGAAGTTGAGGTGGGGGTTGGACTGGGAAGCGGCGTCACAAGGCTTGGGCTTTGGCTCCATTAAGCTTGATGTGGATACTTTGGTTGGAGCGGAATCGGCATGTTTTCCATGGTGTTGCTCGTTCAGTTTCTTGATTAGAAGATAGATTTTTGCGAGTTCTGTGTGGTTGGAATTCAGGGCGTGTGGATCCTAATTTGTTTACATTTTTAGATTTCCTTGATGATGTGATTGACTATTTGTTTTGTTTTTGGTTTCCTTCTTGTATTCTTTTTGCATCTCCTTGATGCTCTTTCTTCAATAAATTTTCAAAAAAAAAGGAAAAAAAGAAATGCATTTCAGGCATACCTCACTTGTTCCAGGACTTGTATTGATAGCACAATCAATGCAAACTCCCTCTTCTTGTGAGTTCCCATCAGAAGTGTTTCCCTCTTCAGCGCTCAATTCTATTTCTGGTGTTGAAAAGGCAAGGTCATCCAACTCATCATACCACTGTTGGGCAACACCAACCTGTATACACAGGATGAAATCTTCGAGTTACTGCTCATGAATACATTAATAATTAAACCAAGTTTTAACTTTTTTCCCCTCTTTTGACATTGACAGAGACCTTCTCTGAGGATGTCACTCTGCTCTCTGCTCCTGATACTTCAGTGGCTGCCCCTCTTGCCTGGCACCATACGCAACCTTCTTGTAATGGTTCAACAAGCTCAGTATCTTCAGGGATATCTACATTCAACTGTATGTCAATCCTACCTGTTTCATGCAATGCAAAGTCAGCTGATCAGTCCACAATTTTTGCATCTATTTTGGATAGATACATACTTGTCTAGATATACAACATTTTTAATTAAATAAAACATCTAAGACTAAACAACTCAAATATCAGCAACGCAGTTCATCCAACGATAAACCTAATCCGAATTGTAGAGCTACAACACTTTACATCCAACATTTATCTTATGCTTTGGAAACAGACACATTATATGGCATGACCAGACCTTACTTGAGCAGCACAAAAATCATATTGAAGAAAATATAAAGTAGGGACAACTTCCACATTCTAACCCGAATACTTGGTAGTTCGTATCTGCTACAGTTCTTTACAAAAACCACTGCCTGCCAAACTTAAAAACATAGATTCACTTATAAGGGCAGCCACTTATTGCAGTTAAAGCCAATGGATGGGTGGGTATGTACCCAGTCCACTCCAACACCCTCTGAGTCGACTTCAAAAGCAAAAATTCCAAAATCTCAATAGATTTCCATGCAAACATCACTAAAAATACCATTTAAATTTAGACGACAAAAGAAATTTTTTGATTAGCACCAGGGTATCCAGATCAAAGCCCAACTAATCTCCAAGAGTGCATAGGCCCTCGGTAAGAAGTTTCCCGCAAGTACGCTACAGTTAATTCAAGGGTTTTCCCCTAGTACAATGGCTCCAAGGAATTGTTAATTGTTAGCACCTAAGAAGTTTCGATCCCTAAACCTTGGAGAGAACACAACCCCAAGACCCAAGGACTTGCCACTAGGCCAACCTCTTGGGGTTTAGACAACCAAAGAAATTGATGCTGAAATTAAAGCAATCAAATTGCAAATCAAAGATAAAAGCAGGAGAGAAGAAAATTTCCAACCTATGGTTAACCCTTAGGGTTAGAGAGAACTGGAGGAAATTAGCTCTAAACAATATTCTGTAGTCTTCAAAAACTAAGGACAACGACTCTTACATCCTCTATTTATAGACTAAGGCCACTAACTACAACTAATTAGACACCTAACAGACAAAGCTAACGACACCTAAGCATGGAATTCATTCTCTTTTTAAAGAAGTTTATTTTACTACATCAGGACTTCCCCTCTTAAAAGAATTTGTCCACAAGTTTGGCAGTAGCTAGGTCAGTTTTAGAAGAGGAACATGAGCTGCATTTTCCTTGCCCAAAAATGATTCTCACAACTCATCCTTCCTTGAATACACCGAAGCTGCAGCCTTGGCTAAACAACCACAGGTGCAAAGTTGAGAGCCCCCATCATGTACCCGTAGCATCTTGCTAAAGATTGGAAAGACCTCCACTTTCCCAAGCCTTTTTACTACTAGTTTGCATGACTATGCTATCTGCCAGTGTTCATCTCAGTGAAATGAAACCAATAGGCTAGCAGAGATATGTCCCCCCAAACAAAAACTGAGGAATATGATTAGAATGACAGGATTGATTATGCATCTAATAGACAAGAACAACTTGAGAGAAGCTTATCATGAGATGGATTTATACATTGCACTTCTTCCTTCCTTCCCCTTGGACACAATTTTCAAATGAGTGTTAGAACAAGCAGCTTACTCAACTAAAAACAACTTCCTATAAAGGCATAAAGGAGTACCAATCACACAGCTTCATTAGGCTCTTTAAAGCTTCCAATGATATCATTGCCTACTTGCAAGAGAATGCAATCACTGTACCACTCATTCCAAGGCATCAATTTGTCAATGCAATCATTACACCACTCCATCTAAGGTCTCAATTGTCAACTCAACTGTTTCATCTCATCTCTTTGATTCTAATTTTTGGATTTTGGTTAACCATCATTCCTTTCAAGAAGTGGAGGCAGCTAAGCATCAACACCAAATTCACACCATGACCTCTGCCACTACCTCTTTTACCCCAGTGAGCCATAGCACATGCAAAGCAAATCTCTCACAATGGACCAAGTAATCAGCACTGTTCCGAAATAGACAATCGGAAAATTCAAAACACAATTCAGTCCAATATAATGTTTCACCATGTTTCCGAACTGAATTCCAAACTGAATCATTTGTTTCAGAATCAAATTCTAGTTAATTCGAAACAAATTCATCAACGTGAAAATTGCACTAATTTGCCAAATTGAACTTCACTTTTGAACTCAAATTGGAATCAAATTGAAACTATCGAACAAAATTTGAACAATTCTGAAACAGTCAACTAAGGTTTGGACCAAACGAACTGCAATTGAACTCATAACCAGCCCCTCACAGTACTTGATTAATTCACGAATGAGGTCATGACTACAAATAGAAGGCTCGACTAGGCCACATCTACCAATCGAAGAAAAGAAAATCACAATCAAATTGAAGTGAGGAAATCACAATACAAAAGGTGAAAGCTCAATCAGATCAGGAAGCCTACACTAAATTCTACATTCCAATTAGAGTTCAATCAGTATCACAGAAACCACAACTCAACTTGAAGACTCAATTTCACCCAATCAGTGTCCGACTGGTTAGATTAGGTCAGAGAAAGAGTTGTTAAGCTCAAGACTTGCAAGACACTCAAACTGAAATCATATCAAACTCAGAGCAAAGATTCAAATCAGTCACAAACCAATCAAGTTGCAGGTCACTGCCAAACCAGAATTGAATGGCAATTGATAAGAAATCTGAAATTAACTCAGATCAACCAAGGCAAAATATACTGATTTTGGGACAGTCAACAGAAACAAAGAACCATTCAAAGGCTCAAAAATGTTTCCTGGAACTAGTTAAAGCTCTGTCAATCCAATTCGGATACCAAAAAACTCAAACAAAGAAGAATTAGAGATTGAGTTGACAAAATGATGCAACACAATCACAAGGAATCACAGGTCGAACTACGGCAGATTCTGGCTAGAGAAATCTTGTATCTCACTTCAAAGCTATGAAGCACCGACACTTCAAAACAAGTGTCATATCCGGCTTGGACACACGGACACGGCAGGGACACGTATGGCCACATGGCGTGTCTCCTTATTTAATTAATTTATTTTTAGGGAACACGTCAGGCACATGCCGGGGACACTTCAGGGACACACTAGGGACATGTCAAGTTATCTTTTCCTCCATTTTCTTTAGTACTTTTGATTAATGTTAAATGTTAAATGTTAAATGTTGAATATTGAATGTTTATTATTTTTTTCTTAGATTTAAATACTTAATAGATCATCCATAAAAAATATATATAAACTGTAAGTGTTAATTTAAAAGTATGTTTTTTTTTTATTAAAAAAAAAATTATAGAATTAGAGTTAATTTTTGTTAATATTGATTGTTTGTGGACGTAATATGAATCTAGATAGCAAATAAAAATATATGAAAACATATTTTATTGTAGTGTCCCCGCTGTGTCCATGTCCCTATTTTGTTGAAATCATGTTACGTGTGCTTGTTAGCTTCAGAGACAATTGCGAAGAAATTTAAGCAATTTCCAACTCCTAGTGGAGATCACAATTTCAAACTTCAAATTAGGCCTATCGAAGCTTGTGAATGAGTTCAACTTGTCCAGATTAAGGTTCAATTGACTCAGGAATGGGACCCTGACATCAAATTGAGGACCAATCACTTGATCACTACTTCAAATTGAACCAATTAGGGCTCAATTATGGCTTGGAATTTGGGAAATCACAGATATGCTGGCTGCAAACCAGATTGAACCAGATCTCAGGTCTCGAACTAGATATGAAGGCTTTGGAAATTCTAAACACACCAATCGAAAACAAATCAGTGTATTGTGGAGCATTTGAACCACATAAGGCAGGTAATTGAACTCTAGAAAGGTCATTTGTGATGCTCATTCAATATTTAAGTAAGATCTAAGCTTTAAGTCAAAGACTCAACTAAGGTTTGAATTAGTTAGGGTTTGAAGTTATTCAAGTTCAAAAGTATCTTCTACTTCGAATTTCTTCAGCAATAGCTTTGCTTAGACTTGATTTGCATCTCTACACATTTCTGGTTGCAAAGACTCAACTAAGGTTTGAATTAGTTAGAGTTTGAAGTTATTCAAGTTGAAAAGTATCTTCTACTTCGAATTTCTTCAGCAATAGCTTCGCTTAGACTTGATTTGCATCTCTACACATTTCTGGTTGCAAATCTGAGTTTGCAATGTGGATTCAAAAGTTGGCAGAGTGAAAACACGAAGAGTTGTTTTTAAACATGTTTATTTCACTACATCAGAAATTAAAATAAACAACCTTGCAAAGAAGAAAAATTAAAGTTTCAGCAACTTCCATGTACATGAGATTAATATGTCAAAGTTGTATAGATTATACCTACTGAGCGACATGTGGCATTTTATCACAAATCAATCTACTCAACAGTTACACACACATATATTTACATGTAAGGGAAAATATCAGATAAATGGGAACGTAATTGCAAATCAATGGAGTGCAAGTGAGAAATAAGTCAACATCAATCAATCAATCCTAACTTCACATATAGAAGTAAGCTTGCAATGGCATTCTAACAGAAAAGTACTGAAACCATTTTAACAACTGCACAGTGCAGCATCATCATGCAGTGCATATGCCTTATCCAATAGAGTCATATTGTGGAGTGTACACAGCACAGAGAAAAATACCTGGCAACAAACTGAAACATTGAACATGGTCAACGTGAACTTCTGACAGTAAATCTCCGCTGTAACATCAATGGTGAAATTAAGGGGGGGAATTAAAAAAGTTAAAAAAAAAAAAAAAGCTTAAGGAGTGAAAGAAATTAAGTTACATGGACTCATATTCACCTCTGTAAAGAAAATAGACTTACACATCATAAACTCTCTCCAAAGAGGATGCTACCCAATAAGGAAGTCCAAGGATCCCCAAGTTTGAGAAGTGGAAGCTTGAAATAAATCCAGATTCTCTACTGAGTTTCAAAACCCTCTGACCGACTTCACAAACACACCTTGTCAGAAGATAAATCATATACAAGAAGTTTAACCACTTAGAAGTAGAAAGTAATGCATCCATTGAAGTCTTGGTACCTGTATCACAAACAACTATATGGTCCTGAAATGTTGCTATCGAAGACGTAAGACCAGCACAAGTAATCTCCCCCAATGCACTATTATTACCAACTAGCTGCTGCAACCAATCACCTGGAATCTGCTTCAAAAGTGATGATTTTTCCAGGACCATCTGTCCACATATCTCCAGAATCTTTGGAAACCCTTAAAATAACAAGTTAATAATAATTGACATTGTCAGCTAGAAAACAATGTAAACAGGAGCCTGAGGGGAGAAGGGGTGTTAAAGATTTGAAACCTCTGACAATTTCTTTGATCACTCCTGAAGCCAAATCCATAATCCATAAAGTTTCAAAGCTGCATAAAAAACAATTCAAAGAGAGGCTTCAAAGCTCACATCAAAGAGGTAGAGATAGCTGTGGATATGCAGATCAATAGTAGATCATTGTTAATTTAAAATTATACATGCTTGTTGCAAAAATGGCATATTAAAGATCAGCCACACTAGCTTGTTTTCTAGTTTTGTTTGATGGGAAGTTCAACCTCAGTAGTCGAAAATTATTAGATTTCAAATTATTAAAAACACTTGGGGTCTATTTGCTCTCTTATCTCTCTCGATGTTTTTCATATCATTTTTGTGCAAAAGAATTTTTTGAAAATTCAATAAAAACTTAAAATTATTTCCAAACAAGTTTTCCTTGTCAGTTTCCGTATTTTCCGTTTTTTAGAATAGAAAACATAAAACAAAAACCATACCAAACATGCCCTTAATCTTTTTTTATATATGTAAAATAAGTTTTGCAAATTTGCCCTTACCTTTTTCATAGAATCTAATTTAAGCTTTCAAAAAAATTTCAATCATATGGCAAAATTTAGCAGGCCTTTTAAATTTTTAAGGAGAAGACGCAACCATCAACAGTAAAAAATTATTGTGGGAAGGACTCAGGTCACCCCAACCCGGCTCAAGGGAAATAAATACCCTCTGCTTGAGGCCTATATCCACCAAATTGAAGAGTTGTTTCATTCATGCACTAATCCAAACAGACCCATGGTTTCTATAGGAAGAAAATATACAAAAACAGCAGACAACAGTTTTGATCACCACCAATATGTGCCAGAAGAGCTGTATAGATATGCCATGCATACCAAATCAATAATAATTGGGGGAGCCATCAAACAGGGGAAAAAAATTCACTCATATACAACCTTGAGCAAAGATTTGCTCGCATCATTTCTAGGAGAAAGAACAACGGTATGCACCTCGACTTTTGCATTTGGAGGTTTCTTAGAGTGTACTTCATCCCCATACGAAATGGGTGAATGTTTCTGAAACTTGTTTTCATGCCACTTTTTTGGCATAATTACAGCATGCTCGCTACAAATTATCATTTATGTAACACTTAGCCCATTTTGTTGATCATCCGCTAGTTGTGTGGATGAAAAATGATGACATCATCCATTTTTACATTAACAAGTCCTTTATACCCTCAATTGAGAACGAGGAATATCCTCACCATGGTAGCCATGGCTACCCCTCACATAGTTCTCACCACTATCTCCTTTCCTCCACCCCCACCCTCCCCCTCTTGGAAGTCGCCCTCATGTCCACCTCCCCTTTTCTCCACCTTCCACCCCAATCCTTCAACCAGGAAAAAAAAAAATTTACAGAAGTCGAATTTAAAAAAAAAAAAAAAAAAAAAAAAGAATGTGGAGGAAGAAATCAATACATCAACAAAGGCTAAGGTGGTGCACCATCTCCCTCTCACGGTGGCATGCAGTGGGGAAGGACCGGTTGTAATTCCATTCCTCAATTAAAATAGACCTAGCTTGATTGCAAAGTGACTTAGGCCTCGTTTGGGAACAGGCTTTTTTAGTAACTTTTTGACTTTTGGCTAAAATGTGATGTAAAAAAAACTAGTATGTTTGGGATGACTTTTTGACTTTTTACGAAAAGATGTGCAAAAAGTAAAGAGAAAATGGAATCTTTGACTTTTTGGTATGGGTTGTTGGCTTTTTGGTTTTTTTAGTATTTTTTTGACTTTTTGACTAAACCGGTCGCTTCCCAAACGAGGCCTTAACCTCGGCTTCAGTTAGAGGCTTGCACTCCATCAAGTGCTCAGTCTGCTAATCCAAATCTGCATACGAAGGCTTGATTGATTAGAGACCAGACCCAACTGCGGGGTTGGCGTGCGGTGAGGGTGATGGCATTGGAAAGAGGAAAGAAAAGGCGGGGGTAAAAGTGAAGGAATGAGAAAAAGAGAAGGTTGGCGTTGGAATAAAAGAACAAGATAGGAGAGCAAGAAAGTTGTAATGTGAAGTTTAGGTTTAGGGTTAGGGTTAGGAAGAACAACAAAAAATAATGTGAAGGGATAGGAGAGCAATTTCATCATTAGCCTTTTGAGAAAAATTAACCAGGTGTGGCATGAAAATTTCAGGTGTGCGTTTCCAAATAACATGCATCAGCAAATTTCCACGCCAGAGACTTAGTAAGCATGAAATGAAAACTATATTAATCTACGAGATTATTGCGAGAAAATTAATATAGATGAAGTTGGAACAAGAGAAACTAGCAACTGTTTGTTTTTTGAGAGATAAAAAATAATTAGTGATTTTTTACCTTCGGTTAAAAATAAAGAGATCATTATCCAATGCTTTGATCAGATGCCAAGGAAACAAAAATGATTTTGAATCCAAACTTTCAGACTTTCTGTCAACATCTCTTTTCATCAAGAGCTTATCCATGATCCAACTCAAGAGACTATCGTTTTTCTTATTAGCATTGCATGTTGGATATAGTGTCTCCACAACCCTCCTCTCCATATCAGCTCTCCTGATGGCATGGTTCTTCAGTGACAGGGATGAACAAACACAACAATGTGTTAAATGCAGCACCGAATACAGACAGATATTACTTCTTAAAATGAACATAAAAAGGACAAACTGGAAACACTATAAGTAACTGTTCTCCAAAGACACAAGATTAGCACCCCTTTGTTTTTTATTTCAGGGAAATACAATATATGAAAAGGAAAAATACTTGCATTAAACATTGTGAATAACCAGTGCAAAAAGTTATTCATGCTTGGTTTATAACAATTATAACAAAGAAAAAAAATTATACTTTACTGTGTGGTTGTGAAGTTAACATTATACAAAAGTAGTTGAAGGAAAATGGGGGGGGAAATTGGAAATCAAGCATATAAGAAACTACTATGATGACGCTTTTGTAAAAAGATAAGACGGCAAATGATTAGTACTTGTAAATTATTTTTGCAGCTCAGTTTTGTTATTACTTCTAAGTTCTAGCTGAAAGTAAAAACAAAAAAGGAAAGGAAGAAAACTCAACTCAACTCAACTCAATAAAGCCATGGTTATACAAAAACTATTTAGTATCGGCTTCGCCATTCCATAATGAAGAGAAGATAGGAAATGATATGTTAAATGATTTCGGGTCTTAAATTAATAAGTGAAATGGCTTCACCACTAGTTGCCTAGCTTTCCCACTTGGGCCCTCCAAAATAGTAGCCTTTGATTCAGCACTGAAACACATTGAGCTGATATTGTGTATGATTCCAGTTACACAGAGATCAACTAATCAGATTTAGTCATATATATCAAATACATATGAGCTTTTGTAGCTTGATATATGGCAGCAAAAAAATCAAGAATTATCTAAAAATAATCATTAATGATTCTCATCTTCAAAAGAGGAACATGATTACATCCACCAAACAAAGAAATGAACCATGTTTAGAAGTCCTTCGGATATCACTAAACATTCTTATCAACTGAGTTTTAATACGTCACTCTGTTAGGCAGGAAGAATATAAAAGAAGAAAAACAAGTGTACTAAACACAATGTTGGAAAGTATACAAGTAGTTCATGTAATGAACAAAAAAATAGTTGTCAAATCGAGATATGAATAGTGTATCATTTTTTTCTTTTTTTCCAAACAGTGTATCGTATTTGGATCATATCATGTATTGTAAGATCTAAAAATACCTTTAATAACAGGTAAAAAACAAGTATATTTATAAATTAAAAAAATTGCAAATACTTTGTGAGAACAAAACTTTGAAGAATGCACACATAATATAACGTGAAAGAAAGTTAGGTTAACGTAAACATGCATCAATGCTTAATACATATAGGATGAAGAGTAAAGATAAAAGCAAATGTAACAAAAGATAAGACACTTCAATACATTATTCTAATCTATGATTCTTTTGAAATCAAAGATTTAAAGACTGCTACAAAATGAAAGTAACAGTACAAGCAGTTAGAAAATCTTTCCTTCAAAATGTTTCTCAATCTTCATCCTTAATAATTGTGTAATAGGGATGTAAACGGTTCACAGCGAATGATTTTTGGACTGAAACTGACCGAAGTAGCATAAAAACCACAGTTGTCAGTTTGATGATTGTTGGTTGGTTAGGTTCAGTTTTTGTCAGGGAGATGTCCTTTACAAAAGGTCCTTCAAGGGGGTATGTTGGGATACAAACCACACAACTAACAAAATCCAAACATTATACCCCATGAACTAATGACAACCACATACTGTATGCTGTTACTGATTTGATAACTAGTGAAGTAAATTTTAGATACTTTAACAAGAAGCACATGAAAACAGAAATCAAATAATCAAAGTTACCTAAAAAAAAAATCAAAGAATCAACAAAGCATATATAACCAAAAAAAAAGAAGGCAAACTTCACTTCAACCCCTTGTGGTTTTGGGCCATGTGCAGTTTACCCCCCTAACGTTAGAAAATGACCACATAACCCCCACATGATTTATGGACCAAAGTGCACTGTCCACTTTTCCATCCAAGTTAACTGACTGTGAAGTTCAAACGCCCATGAAGAGAGTAAGCTACATTTTAAGACCAAAATACCCCTTGGACATCTTTAAATTTGCAAAGGCTTGCCATGCTTCTTCCTCCTCTCTCTACTATTTCTCTTTCTATTCCTTAACTTCAACCCACTGTACCACACTAACTTCCTCTCCCCTCACCAATCTTCCCTCTCCGTGCCACCACGTACCTCCTTTCCCTTCCATTCACATGGCTATACCTATGTCCCGCTCTACAACTCCACGGCCACTTCAAGTTAATAAGAAAAACAATAACGCTTGGAAGAAAAATGCTGGGTTTGCATTTGTCAAAATTTTTTGAAGCTGAAAATTAATGTCCACGGACCAGTGGGATCTGTCTTTAGAAGGGTCCTTAGGTTCTGTATATATATTTACATTGTATATGCATATATGAATGAAATTTGGGTTGTTGAGTAGTGATGGAAGGGAGAAAGAGTCTTCTAGGGTGAAAAAGTATATATTTACATTCTGAGTTATCACATAGTCAATTTCAATTAATGGATAAGCAAATTGTACCGAATAAAATTTGATGCCCAATGACAGAACCTTTTTTTATTTTTTGAGGAATAGTGTCAGACCTTAGCTTACTGTGAATGATTTGAGGAAGGAAAATGTTTGGTGGCCCGAATTTTTGTGGCTCGAATGGCTCAAATATGTCAAAACGACGTCGTTTTGGGTGTTTCGAGCCATGATTTTTCGGGCCACCTAACATTGTTGTTTGAGGAATTTAGTATTTGGATTTTAAATTGATTTGTAGAATATTGAATGATTGGATAATATATATGCATTTACAGATTATACATAAATATGCATTTACTGTTGATGAGTGGTGAGAATGAGTGACTGATTTTTTGGTGTGGAGATGTGTGTGCCGCTTGGATTTCTTGTACAAGTTGGAATGACATTTGTTAGAGTTGGTAGCATGGAAGGAAGAAGATAGAAAATAGGTGGGTGTGTGTGTATATATGTATATTTGCAGATTTAATTCAAAAGAGAGAAGAGGAAGAAGACGGGGGCAGAAAGGTCAATTTACACATTTTGTTAACAGAAGTTAGCGTGCATTTTGGTCCCATGTGGAAGTTATGTGGTCATTTCTAAACGTTAGGGGAGTAAACCACACATAGCCCAAACCACAAGAGGCTAAAGTGAAGTTTGCCCCTAACAAAAATGTAGCGAAAGAAACAATGAAGAAAATGAGAGGATATAACAAAGCATATAAACAAAAATCCGAGGGAAATGCTGCGAGAGCAGCTTTTGTCTCGAAAGCCATAGAAAGTTGCAGATGGAGGTGAGGCAAGACGAGAGAGCTAGAGAGGTGAGATTAGAGAAAGCCAACGAGGTGAGACCAGAGAGAGCCATAGAGGTGAGACATCGTTGTTGCTCATCAGATTAAAACAAAGCTGACTGTTAGAATGACAGGCAACAATGGTGGCTGAGAGAATACGGGAATCAATTAAGAGACAATGAAAATTGATGGTTTGAGTTTTGAGTCAAATGGAACAGTTGGGATGAAATCAACAATAAATGAATGGATGACTAGGATTTAATGAGATTATGAGACTATTTCGGTTCTACCGGTCTTTAAATTTTACCAAAACTAAAAACCTACGAAGCACTGAAACTTCAAAACAAGTATCATAGCGATGTCGAACACAAGGACATGTACAGGACAGACCACATAGCGTGTCTCTTTAATTTGATTAATTTGTTTTCAAGGGGCATGTTGGAGACACACCAACTAGTTTTTTTTCCCCCTCTTCTTTAGTGCTTTTTATGGATGTTGAATGTTGAATGTTTGTTACTTTTGCTTAGATTTAAATAATTAATAGATTATCCAAAAAATGCATAAACGATAAGAGGTAACTTAAAGAGTGAGGTTTTTTTATATTTAACAAGTGTTAATTTTGATTGTCTGTGGATGCAATATTAATCTGCAGAGCAAATAAAAACATACATAAAAAAAATTATTATCATGTCTCCATTTTTATTTTTATTTTGAAATCGTTCTGTCCCGTATCCTTGTTCAAGTTAGCAACTGTGTCCATATCAATGCTTCTTAGTAGAAAACCGAACAAGAAAATTTATTTGAACAAAACTAAACTGAACCAATCGGTCTGGGGATAAAAACCGAAAAAAAGTAGGCCTGGTTGGTCAGCTCAATGTATTTAGCAAAACTTTCACCGCTACTGCATAATATGTTTCTTGTATTGTCCTAACATACCATTTAGGCTTTGATATTTGATTTACAGCTTCTCAATTCTCAAATATTTTGCCTATAATAAAAAAAATTTAAGTTCTTCCCAATGTAAATGGGCTTATTAGTGGGGTGGGAACTTACCAGGGAAGAAGATATCTGTGCAAAAAAACTTCCATTTGGAAAAAGTAATGTCTTGGTTGTGCACAACCAAGTGTTTTCACCTAAGAAGTATGGACATGGACATGGACACCCAAACATGTAAATTTTCAAAAAATGTAAGACACGACACGTGAGGCACATGTGCACAATATATAATTTTATATATTTATTATATGTCATATATAAGAATAATTAATTATTATATATCACATATATGAATATTTAAGTCAAACATAACAATTTTCAAAGTGCAAAGAAGAAGAACAAGTATAAATTTATATTGTTTTTGTTTTATCGTTGGATTTCAAGTTATTTTATTCAAACTTGTAATATATTTCATGTGTGTCCAAGTGTTAGGAAGTGTCCAATGAGTGTCGTGTCAATGTCAAACACAACACGTTGCCTTCTTAGAAGTGTCTATGCTACTTACGTTTTCAAAATTTTACGACTAAGTTGCCTGTCCAAGTGCACCAAGTATTATTGGTCTCTTCAAGTCAACCAGAGGTTATTCAGTGTAACCAAACACGCCCCCAAAAAGGCTGACATATGGTAATCTAGATGCCCATGGGTTAGGTACAGGTGGCAATAACATGCAACAAACATGTGGTAGGTTGTTGAGTGCCTACATAGGAAAAAAAAATTTTGGATCAGCATTATTAGTGGCTTTTGAAACAAAAGTGCACCGTGTTCTGAAATTGTTTTTGTAAACTGAAATCAATAGATTTGACCATTATCTCGTAACCTCTGCTTGCAAGTTTGCTTGTTCCTTCAATGCAGAACTCTCTGGTAACCTAGGATCAAATGGTGGAATGAGCAAAAGCTAAGTTGGAATTTCATTCCCACAGCCACCAACGGAAATCTTACATTCTTGGACTACTAAAGAAAAAAAGTAAAGGTGGGCCTGCAAGATTTAGAATCTAATAATTCTCTAGGTTCAATTTCTGACTGCTCCAAACCCACGAATGGCATCAACACAGGAATCTCATTACTAATAACGGGTCTGTTGGCATACAAGATAACCATTCCTTATCTTCCATTCCTACCAGTATCGTCCAAACGTGATCTAAAGGATGCATTAAAATAATGGTAACTAAATACTCTAATATTAGGAACTGAAAACACTTCTATTATTGACCCATATACTAGGGACATACCTCTGAGTCCACAAAATATAGGCAATCCTCAACTACATGATAGAAAGAAGCTGCAGGGCACATTAACTTGACAGATTCAAACTCTCCATCCTCAAAGCCTGGGGAAGATCCAATCTGTAGCAATATAGTTCTGAATAAATGCATTTTGATTCCCATCTACTCTTATTTTTTATTTTGAACTAATAAACTTTAAAACTTGCATTCAATTTCAACTGAAACAATACTCTCAAACATACACAGTCTAAAATTTTTCCATTGTCATCAAATATGATAATCCGATGGTGATTGATGTCAGAGAGGAACAAGCGGTTGCCCTTTTCATCAACAGAGATGCAACCTGCAATAAAAGATGGAGGATGTTTGAAGTTGGATTATATATTATTTGACCACATAAAACTGATGATTAATACAATAAAGAAACTAGAAAGCTTGTAAACATATAAGTTTCCCAAAAAAATAAAAAATAAAATAAAAAAACAACGCCCAATTAGTACACATTAATGTGTGTTTAGGAGGGGAAAATTGAATACACACATAACCTTTGGCATAGTGCACAAAGTGGTTGCCCCGAGACTTGAATCCATAACCTAAGATTATTAGGCCAAGGTTTTACCATTTTTCCAAAAAATATATTTTTTAAATTATTAAAAAATAATAATAAAAAAACCTTAATAAGACAACCATTCTAACTCAAATTGATAGAAATTCATGCTTTTTAATGGCATAAGATTGCCAATGATTCAACCTCAATTTTGGAATATGTTTTTATTAATTTGATACTCCATGCAGGAGAACTTGGAGCAGCAGATAATAGTAGCATTCATACTGTATGGCTATAAATAAAGCAGCATATGCATTTTTCATATCTGGCCACAGAGAGAGGGCAGCCAGCCTAGCGAGGGAGTAATCCAGGTGATGCAATACTAGCCTCAGTTTTTTAGTTTCCAGCTTAAGGATCTTTATTTTACAAAGGCTTACAAATATCTGAATTTCTTAGTATAATCTTGGTGGATATTTTCTATGAGGATTTCTTTGAAAGCCCATAACATATTAAATTTAAGACGATTTCTATGAGGATTTCTTTGAAAGCCCATAATATATGAAATTTATTTAAGTTAATGGTCACCGCAATTCATTTAAGTTAATTACCCCTCCTCAACTTTTGGGATTATATTTTTGGGAAAATTAGTCTACCATCCCTCTCTAATTTTTAATAATGGAATAGGTCCACAATATTTTCTTTTGTAGTCCAAGGTCCCTCACCCCCATACCCTTATATCACACCTACACTCTCATTCTCTCTTTACTCTCCTCTATCTCTGCTCTCTCCTCTCTCTCTTCCTCTCTCTCTAGGGTTTCGATTGGCGCGAGAAAGAAGAGGAAGATGATGAGGGCGATGATTGCTCCGATGAAGATTCCGATCACTACCCATAATTGGAGGACAAATATCAAGATCGGCTTCGAGAGCTGGCTGTTCACAACACTGCGTTTATTTAAGGAAATCAAACGCGACCTTCAAGTGCTGGATTTTTTCGGCAGTAACATCAACAGTGGCCTCTGCATCTTCCGGTAAGAGGTTCAAGTCTAGCGCCGGCAAAGGAATCAGAACAAAGGTGACAAGTGATGATAATTCAGGAGGGAGTTGAGGGTCTGGATTTTTCTTGGGGTTGAAATGTAGAAGACGCAAATACCGGCTTTGGCTAAGATGAGGGAGAGCTCGTAAAATGGCATCATGTGGCCAAATGCAACAAACGGAACAAGGATGCCGTGAGTCTGTGTCTCCATTTTTTCCGGCGAAGAGAGTTTTATTTTTTGATGTTGTGAAAGTTTTGACTAGTAAAAGAGAAACAGAGCAACAATACTAGTAAAAAATCATTAGATATAGGCACAGCATCCGGGAATGGAAAGTTGTGTTGCATGACCTCCATTTAAATATTGGCACAGCAACTGGAAATGATTGTATTCATTTCACTATATTGCGTGTTCATAACACTCAATTTGTTCATACGAGTTTAGATGCACAAATTTTCCTTTGAGCTATTGAATTCCTCTCTCTTTTATTAGGAAAATTTCTCTGCTTTAAAATTGTGAACAAACACAGAGAAATTTGTGCTAAAATTTCTCTGGTTTGGTTAAAATTTCTCTAATTTGAATCCAGAGAAATTCTTTTATTGCTCAATTTGTCTACATCTTCAAGCTCATGCAAGTGAGTTTTTCTATATACAAACATATATTCCTAATTTTTTGTCCTAACGTTGCACGTGTAGTTGTTATTGATAATAATTCTTTTTTTTTTTTTTTTTTTTTGCTTTTAGATCATTGTAATGGCATTGATTACAATACTCTGTTGACATGCCACAGGTAACAAAATCTCAAGTATTAAACAATTGATATATTGGTGTTTGTTTGGATGTTAGTAAACTGCTTGTCTTAAAGATATGTAAACAAGAACACAATAATAATTGTTGAAATATGACCTACAAGAAATGAAAGAAATGAAAGAGCAGCAGTTGAAGATAGGCTTATACTTCTGAAGGGTAATAGTGGAGCTTTTAGGCCGGGTGTGCTCACAGCCTTAATGGTTGTCAGTGGTGCTGGTAAAATTACTCTGATGGATGTTCTGGCAGGTAGGAAAACAGGAGGATATGTTGAAGGTAAAATTACAATTTCTAGCTATCCAAAGAAGCAAGAAACATTAGCTCGGATTTTGGTTACCGTGAACAAAATGACATCCATTCTCTGGGTTGGTTAAAATCATACAAGGATGAACATTTCTTTTGGGTATGTTGTTTCAATTAGCTTCAAAATGAAAACATATTGGAAGCATTTCGGAAATAGAAGGGAAATGAGAAAATAAATTTTATCGTCTCCTTTCAATCTCTCCTTTTCTTCTTTTGTTGTTTGCCATTATACTCAATTTTCTCTGGTTTAAAAATGTGAACAAACACAGAGAAATTTAAAATTTCTTTGGTTTGATTAAAATTTCTCTAGTTTGGTTAAAACAATTTCTCTGGTTTAAAATTATTGTGCTAAAATTTCTCTAGTTTGGTTAAAACAATTTTCTCTGGCTTAAAATTATGAACAAACACAAAGAAATTTGTGAACAAAGTCATAGAAATTCTCTGTGAACAAAGCCAGAGAAATTTCAATTTTCTCTGGATTTTTCTAGTTTGAACTCAGAGAAATTTCAATTTTCTCTAGTTTGAACCCAAAGATTCTTTGAGAAGTCCAAAATTTCTCTGGGAAGTCCAGAGAAATGGGATCGAAATTTCTTTGGATCGATATTGAGGGACCTTAGACGTTATGAAATATTGGATGTTCTTTATGCTATAAAATTTTAATGCTAGGGATCCTAAAAAAAATCCCCTATAGTTTTAGCTTAGGTTTTGAAAATATTTGCAATTTTTTCCTTCTAAAATTATGTGTATACCTTTTAAATTTTTCTTATTCTTCTTCTGACAAACTCAACCCACTATTGATTAGACTATTAAAAAAGATTGGCTCGTTATTTAATTCACAAATAAATTTAATAACTTATTTTCTTTTATTGTATGTATTTAATTGACATTTTTTCTTCCATTTCATATTGCTTGAGAGTTCTATAGATTTTCATGTTAAGATGATTTTTTTATAGTTATAGGTATGATATTGGAGTAGTTTTTGAAATATTGACAATTTTTTTTCTTTTCTTTTTTTTTTTAACCAAACTAAACTGTGTTCCAAACTGATCTGACGCCTCCACCAATGCTTCCAATAATCACTCTCTTTTCCTGCTCTAGTAAACTAAGCCAAAGCAAGGCAGAGTTAATTTGAGGCAGTCACCTATGACCCACCAAACAAAAAAGATAGAGAAGACAAGACTCTAGAGCATGTAGATCCCATGCTACCTACAAAGGAAGATATGAATGATGCACCACTGTATGGCATTGCTACACATAGTAAACCAATTAAAAATGTTTGTCTATTAATATTTTCTTTTCTTATCAGCAACAAAAGAAGATAAATTAAATATAAAGGAGTACATAATGAGGACTAGGAGTCCTGTCAAAATGACAATCAACAAAACAAGAAGCAGTCAAACTGGAAAACATGAACTATACATGACAAATAGCTCTCCAATCACTAGAAATCAAAAATTGCAGAATCCCTTTAAATGCTAGCGAAATGGAGGCCCAAATCGCTGAATCCCTTTAATCACTAGAAATGTTTGTTTCTATTAATCAGATCCACCACCAGGCCTTTGATCCCCTACCACCATCCAAGTAATGAATACACCATATTTGTTGGAACCAAAGGTGACATATCAGACAGCTGATTATATTATGATACATGACAGTTTGTTTATTTTACTCTGGATTGTTACTAAAGCGTGGAACCCATGGAATTCCTCATCCCCTAATTAACTCAAATAACGCAACCCCAACATTACACAAAAATGAACAAAAGGTGTATGGTGACAACCTCGAGGAACTCAAGATTACTATGATGACATTAAAAAAATAGATGAAATATAGGCAAACCATGCCATATCAAACTATACCTGGGAAGAAAAGTAGTAAGTTGCGCAAGGAAGCACAAACAGGTGGTTCCTTAATGCCTTCAATTTGCTTCACCCAACTGCTTTTCATGTTGCTGACTATACTACTAGTCTCACTGTGGTGCACTAACTCCTTGACAGCTGCAAATATGACATCATACAAAAGTAATAATTATTCAGATAAACAATATAAGAGTAAATGCCTGAATATTTTACAAGACAAACCAACATGTTTGGTTTTTTTTTTTTTAGGAGAGAGATTATGAAGACCAATTCCAGCACCCAAGGTAAGTACTTCAGTCTGGGGATTCAATTCTTACCTGGAAAGATGGTACAGCTGCACCTAGGTTTCATGGCCATTCAAATGTGTTAACAGTCTATAGTGTATTTTAAGCTTCATTTTGAATGTGGAACAATTCACAGGTTTGTAGGAATTAGTCTAATTTCAGCTTTCATTTTATAATTTTGGCTTCAATAACATCAATGGATAGAGACATAAATTTGAATTAGTAATAGGTACTGTGTTCTATTGGGTGCCGTTCCTTCACTATTGTTGATGGTTTCGAATGACTCCTCAGGGGCTATGCATGAAAGTAAGAATCATTACAGAGTCAAAAAAGGATTTAGGGCTCGTTTGGCAACATCACATTTTAACCTAAAAGTCAAAAAGTCATTAAAAAAGCCAAAAATCCAACAAATTATATAAAAAAAAAAAAGTCAAAGATTCTCTTTTCTCTCTACTTTTTGCACATCTTTTCGTAAAAAAATCAAAAAATCATCACAAACATACTAATTTTTTTAACCTTATATTTTAACCAAAAAATAAAAAAGTTACTAAAATAGCCTCTTCCAAACAAGGCCTTAGTTTTCAAAGATGATGAAATTCGATTAAGAATATGCAGTTGTACACTTTTCCAAAGAGGGTGTCCTTATTTTTGTCACAAAAGGAAAGGTCAAACCCAAGTGCACAAGGCTCCTACTTAGAGTAAGATTTGGGAGAGGTTTTAGGTAGGCAGCCTTACCCTCACTTGTTTGCAGAAGGGCTGGCTCCCGTGACTCAAACCCACACCACAACATCGTGAAAGATAAACAGTTGCCATCGTTCTAGCAAAAGGCATAGTATAAATAGGAACAGAAAAGAAATGTCCAAAATCTACGATGATCCAACAAAGGGTTATTCATATAACTAGGAACAAAAAAAAAATGAGGACCAATCATTATTGTTTTTGGGTAGAGGCTTTAAAATCAGCTGTTGTTTATCAAATCCTGGGGCAATCAGCACATACTGCAACATTTTACTGATGAATTTATCTCTCCATACCTTGTTAATTCTCCAATCTAATTCTCATTCAATTCTCTTAGTTGGTAACAAAGAACAAAAAAAAAACAAAAAAAAGAGCACCCTTTTATGTTAATGTAGAAAGCGCAAATAGTTCAACTATTCAGCAAGAACACCATTCATGGTTGTATTGTTGCAAAGAGAGATTCATAGACATAAAAAAGAAAAAGAAAAATACCGTTGTCAATCATTCCAAGATCCACATCCCTCTCATAGTAAAGGAAAGGACTCTTAAAACCTTTAAATAAAATGAAACATGCCCCATCTGTCATCTAAATACATCAAAACAAAATTGATCAAAATACTACTAACTGAGTAAACTACGAACATTGTTTTAATTCAGAAAAGTTCAGGAACGCTCTAGATATATAGCAATCAAGCAAACAGAAATAAAGAATACAAGCAACTCAAGAGCTCACTTAACAAAAATTGACATTAATTCTTAGTTACAATATTCATAGTTCAATATACCAGACATATACCAAAAACTAATAAATATAAAGGGAAATGAATAAGTCATGCACCAAAATATGGTGCCACACACTTCTCTCACATGCATGTAAAAAGATGTGAGAGAGAAGTTTATGGCATTGACAGCATCCAAATATAAATATATATATATGCATATGTTCATGTATTCATATAGTGATAAGTCCAACAAATATCTTTGAACAATTGTAATGTGTTATGCTATAAATTTGAAAACATAGGTCATCCAAATCTGCCATCTTACTGGGACCAATAACGGATTGCCACACAGGTCCATAACACTCCATAGTAAGAGCCGCAATTCTGCAAGCCCATGCCCACAACAGAACATTCACCTCAGTGAGTTAGAAGCTGGCAGTGTCCTAAAGGCAAATAGCTACACACAATAGACACACATACAACAGATGGGTGCTTGTCATGAAGGCAATGCCTACTCTAAGGGATAATCACTGTTCAAAGGGCAGATACTTGGGATGAAGTGGATGCTTGCCGCCCCAAGGGCACAAAATCAAGTGGCACACCTTCTAAAGGTCGCCACACCCGAAGGAACCTCAAAGTTGACAAGCATCCTAACTTTAGTAGCAGAAAACTCCTACTTGGGTGACGTTTCTTACTCAGAAACACGAGGTCCCAAGTAAGCAACTTGAAAGAACTCGCTCCCAACTGAGATAGAACCTCTCAAACATAGAAACCTCAAATAAACAAAAGAAAAACAACTCAAACTTATTCTAGTAATTTCTATGTACATAATATTTATTGATACTTAATAAAGACAACTTATAGTTGACATTAATCTCCAATAATAATTCATATATGAATACATATATTACAACTAAGCAAAAAAAAATTAATTGCTACTATATATTATATATTTAACATGTAAAATATATACACACTCCAATATGAGCTTACTTCTAACTTTAGAAACTTCTATATGCAACTAAGATCCTAACACCTAACCCAACACTTGCATGGACACAAAGCCAAATAACCTTATGCTAATCACTAATTAGTAAAAGCGCCACTGGCAATGCATCGCCTATTTGTAAAAATATTAAGGGTTAATTACACTAAGACCCCCTCAACTTTTAGTGAATATCACTTTAGCCCCTTCATCTATGAATTTGTACATGTCGAC
Source organism: Camellia granthamiana (assembly GCA_036172215.1). Classification (NCBI taxonomy): domain Eukaryota; kingdom Viridiplantae; phylum Streptophyta; class Magnoliopsida; order Ericales; family Theaceae; genus Camellia; species Camellia granthamiana. Next base: position 62,194,171 of record CM069905.1, read on the forward strand.
CCCATCAACTATGAAAACCGTACAAATACTCCCCTTTTGAAGGTGGTCTGGAGGGTGCTTACAGGCGGTGAAAGTGATACATTTTTATAGTTGAGGGGGTCAAAATGTACCGTTTCATAGATGAGGGGCTAATAGTTGAGAGGGTCTTAGTGTAAATAATCCAAATATTAAAATAAATCTATCTTTGTTTACAATTTGATAGCTAAATTTACCCTTAATTATCCTAATCTATATAACAAAACAAGGGTGTTTTTGAATTGGGGATAGGACATTTGTCTATGTGTCAAAATGTGGATCATCGGATTGATTATCCTAATATATATACAAAGCATAACAATATTGGATAGCCAAATATTAAAATCACAATGTCATATCTCAAAAAAGATGTCTCAAGCATCAAAAGAAAGATTAACATATTGTTCTGCAAATTGTTGATACTTGATGCTAGTACATAAGGGGGGCTAAAATGGGTATGTGGTCAAAACTCAGCCTATTAACCTTGAGGTAGTAGTTGTAGGTTCAAACCTGAGGGCAGCCACTTTTATGCCAATTATGCCAAAGGTTTAGTACAATGAGAACTAAATTGGCATGGTCTCATGCAGTAAAGTTTCAGTTTTCTGCTTTTGTTGTCATTTTTTGGGGAATTGGAAACAAAAACTTTTTTGGTATACTATTTTTCTTTTCCAAAAAATGGAACTGGTTCTAAATTTTTCAAAATTTTTGGTAAAATAAGTGTTTCCACTTGTTTGCGAAACAAGTTCTCACTCTCTTCTCCCTCCCCCACCACCTCCAGCCGCTACCCACAACTGCCACCACCAGCAGCCAGCCACTGGAGACTCTCCGGTGAGCTCAAGGACACCACTTGCCACTACCTCCAACAACACACCAAACATATTTCTTCATTTTTGTTTTCATTTGTTTTCAAAACTTTCTGTGTACACCAAACAAAACAAAAACCAAAAAACAATAAACTGATAATGTTATCAAACTGCACCTTGTACTAATACAAAGAGGTGGATGTAACCAATTCAAAGCATGAGGGGACCATTACTGCTCAAATGTAAATAGTTTGACCAGCATAATAAATAAAGAATAAACATACTGAATTGTCATTTTCAGGACTCCATTTTTCATGCCATAATACATTGTTACTTATTTATGAATAGAAGATAAGAACTAAAGGTTTCCATATTAGTTACGAATACTTCAGGTAGCATCAACACAACATAATGGAGTACTGCATGATGTGAATTCATTCATAATTATCTAACTTCAAGTATGTAAGCCAACCACATATATCTCACCTCTTTAAAATTCTTGTTAGACAATAAAATAGGAAATGTAATATAGTCTTTCATGATTATCTGAATGAGACAAGTACGAACAGCATCAGATAAAATCAAACTGCTGGACTGAAAACCCATAACATGTAGTGTGGGATACCTACAACGGAAGAAAGAAATGAAAAACAGAGTCACACAATTATCCACCTCTTTATAAGATATTAAAATCATCCAAATCTAAAAAGTTAATAGGAACCTGCATACTGCATTCCTCTACCTCTGCTGTAATGATTTTACTTTCTCAGACATAACAACACGACTGCTTCCAGGTATTAAAGGCTCCTCAAGGAATGCACCAACAAGAACTAAGAAGACTCCATTTCTCCTACAAAAATCCTTGCTATCCTCAACTTTATTCAACCAACAATGATAAGCGCCTGTACATTCATTTCAAACTTTTACATGGGCAGGGGTGGAAGGCACACAACTAATCACAATTTTATCTCAATGCATATCACCATCACATTCCATGCTGTGGAAACAAAAAAAACTCCTTTCCCTTTCAGTGAATAAATCAAGAAACAAACAAACAACACATCCATAGTGACTTTGATCAAAAAAGTATGCAGATATTACAAAGTTCTCACATAAACCATCATTAACGTGAAGACTATCAATTATGCCATTGATCTAATGCTCCAACTACCCATTCAAGTGTAGAAAAATTCAGTTATTTGGGGCAACAGATTATAAATAGTATGTTGAACAGTTGATGAGTGCAAGGTTGACTCCTAATATCAACTTATAGAACTCCAGGGATCAGTGCAGCAACTTGAATAAAAATAAGACATGAGGGAACTCTGAGGTCAGAAAATTCCATCTTCCTCTTTGTGCAAGACTGTTTGAGGCTGGGAAGGGGTCAATTCCTAGAAAAAAAGTAACGTGGAAAATGTCAGTGCCCTTCAGGCTTCAAGATTGCTTTCCTTCCAGGATGGAGGTGGATCAACTTGTACATGCCTGCTTGAATTTAATCTTTCACAAACATAAAAGTCATCTACACATAAATTATTCTGGAAAAGGATCTTAAACAAATAAATTTCCTTGAGTTAAAACAATGTCTGTACAGCAAGAATAGAAATATAATTATATATCCCTTCATATCATCATTTGGGTGTGTAAAAGAAATGGAATGTCATTCACGGTCATCTTTCCAAGGAAGCATGAGATTGCCACACAAAGTAAGACTCTCGTTCCCAAACCCCCATAGTTTACATCCCAGGATTATTCAAGTATAAAAAAGAAAGGTGGACCCACAATATTTATTATATTATCATTTTCCAACATAGGATTCCTGACTAATCCAAAAGCTACACTGGCATTAACACAAGAATCTTATTACTAATAATGGGAACTCTGGTAATGGGATTCTCATTCCTAATCTTTGATTCCTTCCATCCAAAGATGACCCAAGGATCTTATGAAAGTAATAGTCCACAATGTTAATTCTTCCAACAGATAAATATATAAACATACATTTTCAATGCAACAAGAGGACTTGACCCCTGAACTTCAGGGTTAAGAGGCCAACCAAATACCAATTGGTTACTAGGCTGGTGCCACATGCATGCCTGTTGCTTAACTGGATAGTAGACAAAACTGGCTATACCAAAGAAATGAATCAATTTACCTTCAAGATCATTAAAAGTAGATTCAATGAAGGACAAGAAATCAACTTCAGGAAGAGACTCAGGTGATGTTACTGAAACAGTTGACAACCTGAAAGAGACTGTCTTGGTTAAGTTAGAACTGCTATAAAGTTCTGAAACATATATGCTGTGTTTGGTTGGAGGATTTACTTAGAGAAATGGAAAAGGAAAGGGAAATGCAACCCCACTTTTTGTTTGGCTATAATAGAAAACACAGGTGAAAAGAAAGTGAGAGAGAAATGAATTAAAAAATGAGAGTGTGAGAAAGAGGATTTCTTTTCTTTCTCCATTTCCCAACTCAACCAAACATAGTTTGGAATTCGAATCCTTTCATTTTTTCTCCTTTCCTTTCTATTTCCCTTTCCTTTTTCCATTTCCCTCATCAAATCCTCTAACCAAACACAGCCATAGGGGCCACAAATTCAAACTAGTAATATGTGCACATTCAAATCTAAAGAGCTGAAACCAAAAAACACATTCCCACTTGCTAATATGAATGAAATTCGTCATGTATATTCAGTCAACAGTAGTTATAGTCCAACGATGGAGAATATTGCACACCACAACTATGACTAGCAGTCTAGCCATTGAATGTTGCACCATTTTATGCAAAGCATGAAAAATACAAATGCAGTTGAAAACATTGAATGTAGAATCAAAATCAAAACTTCAAATACAGTAAAGAATCGAGATTTATTACCTTCGAACACAACCACCTTTGTCTGCAAAATTTCTCACGAAGTTTGGCAATACAAGAGTCAAAGGATTTGAATGCCAAGCAATTAAGCCGATATCTTGTCTACATTGTAGATATCGATTACCTGAAGAAAAAAAATAAAAATAAACTACTTGCTAATTGTTCAAACTATTGTCACACTCTTTCATCATTTCATTATTTTAAATATTTGCTTTTGAAAACATAGAAAATAAAAATACATAAATAAAAATCACATGAATCAGTCAATGGGGTTGTTTGGTGGAGATTATTTTAAGCTAAAAGCTGATAATCAGAAAGTGGAAGATAAAACCACCTCTCACGCTTCTGAAAAAATAAACTTTTTTTAGTTTATTTAAGTTACTTTTGCCTAATAAACTATAAACATAAACTGCCCCAAACAATCAAATACAAACTCCCCATATTAAAATAAGCTATAAGCTGCTTCCATAATCTCCACCAAACACCCCCAATGAAATTGAACAACTGACACAAAAGAATATATATATATATTATCCACATAAAAATGAAACGTTGAAACCGCTATTCTTTGTAATTCCATAAACTTGCCAATAAAGAGCATGAAAAAATAGGCAAATAAAAATATATATATATCCAAGAAAACTATGACCTCCCTCCAGTTAGCTATCCTATTTTTTTGATTCAATTTAGTCAAGTTCCATTTCCTCTGTTTGGTTTTATATTGACTCTGCGTATGGTCGGGAGATTTAGAGAGGAATTTGGAAAGGAAAAGAGAAAAAATGTCGAAACTAAGTGAAATATAAATATATTTTATTCACATTTCACCTAACTTTTCCATTTCTCTCCCCAAATCTCCTTCAAATCCCCCAACCAAACACACCATTACAGCTTTTGGAAATGGAAGTAAATTGAACATGAATATCAGACTTGAGCCATCTAAAAGAAGAAAAACATTCGAATGAGTGAGTGAAACTCTAGTCTAGTACAGTGTGGCCATTGTTTACCTGAGTAAATGTGGGGCAAAATTCTTGAAATTTCTCTCAGTCGTCGAAACCAGAGAGCCATTTTCTTCTCCGATTGAAATATTCCTTTTCCTTTTTTTTTTTCTTTTTTGGCTCCGGGTTTTGTAGTGTATTTTTCTGCTCGGGTGTTAGTCGGCGGGAATGAATCGGCGGCTAGGCCTAGGGCTTAAAATGATTTTGCAGGGTGGAACCCCATGTATTCGGATCCTCGGTCGCCTTCCCTTCCTGCGGCGCCCCAAAACGACGTCGTTTTGGGGCCAAATTTCAATTTAAACAAAAAAACAAAAAACGCAGAACTGAGACAGAAGAGAAGAGAAGAAGGAAGGCCGAGAAAGAGAGGAGGAGGAAGAAGAAGAGGAGAGGAGAAGGTTTTGAGAAATCTGGATTTTTGTATATATATATATATCAGAAATCAAAATCTGAGATATATATATATATATATAAATGTTCAATTTTTTCTTCAAAATTGTTCCCTTCTCTTCTCAGATTTTTGTATATATATATATATAACTTTGGTGATATATATTAACTTTTGTTTCCTTTTCAAGTTAACAAGATTGGATATAGATATAAAACAAGATTGGATCACCAGAGAGAGGACTTAATCTGGACAAAACTTTGCTTCTCTCTCTCTCTTTCTCTCTCTGTGTTGGTGATTTTTTGGATCTATTCTTCAGAGGATGGAGGAATCCGGAGAAACAGCACCAAAACTCACAACCTTGCTTTCAGAAATTGAAATTCCTCTTCATCCGCTTTCACAACCTTGCTTTCTGGTTCAGTTCGGCTTCAATTTCTTCCTTTTCCATCCAAAACCCACCAAACCCATCTCCCTTTTCCCTCAGATCCCTCTCCCTCTCTCTGTTTTTTTTTTTTTCTAGATCTAGAAGAAGAAAGAACCGAGGAAGAAGAAAAGCAAGGAGGGGGTGATGTGGCTGGGGGAGGATCGCCGGAGGGGGAGGAGGGTTAGGGGGGTCGTTGGAGCTGTTGGGGAAGATGAAGCATGAACTGTAAACAACAGTTCTGCGTTTTTTTTTTTTTTTTTTTTAATTGAAATTTGGCCCCAAAACGACGTCGTTTTGGGCGCCGCAGGATAGGCTACGGGGAATGGCGACCGAGGATCCGGATGAATCCAGTAATTTGGTCAATTTTGATTTTAATTTTAATTTTTTTTTATTTATTTTTAATTTAAATTATTCATTTATTGAATTTAATGTTTAAAATATTATTTTTATCAATTTTACTTATTAAAATAGTTAACATTAAAATTTTAAATTAATAAATTAAAAACTCAAATTGTTATAATGGTCAAAGCTGAGTTTTATTTTAAATTTTTCCTTAAATTTATTAAGCAAAAAAATTAATTAAATTTATTTAATAATTGTAATTTACATAATTTTAAATTTTAAATAATTCTTAAAATGTAGTCAAAAAAATTTTAAAATTTGAGTAGAAAACATTTTACTGTGACCTATTTGGTACGTTTATATTTACTATTTTTTATTTATATTTGCGAATTTTTTAAAAAATATAAACAAAAACTCGTTTGGTTTCTATTTTGATTTTCAAAAGTTTTAAACAATTTACAAAATTCACTAAATTCTGTATACAAAAAAGTTGGTTTCATTTTCTGTTTAATTTTTTTTTCATTTCTTCTACTCTTTCTGACTACTATCCATTACTCACCGGTCCCGATCTACCCCATCCAGCCTCAATTTTATTTATTAAATATACTTGTATATATAATATTTATATATTTTAATTATTTTAATATAATAATATTAAAATATTATACTTAATATTCATTTTCACTTAGTTATTTATCATATTACATTTTTTAACTCTCGTTAATTATTAATTATTATCTATAATATACTATATTACCTTTAATTTTTATTATTTTTTTTTATTTTTAAAACTACAAAACTAATGAGAGTTGTTTTTATTTTTAACTTATCCTCACCCTCGATATGATATAAGTTGGGGGCACAGAACGACAAATCCGCGCTTGCCCATAGCTATTGGCTACAATCATCAATCATGACCTTATCCGTCGACTACCTTTGGCCACTACATCCCTCAATCACTAACCATCTTGCATTGTCGCCAACTGCCTCTAAGTGGCTGTAACTATTTTGGCTTTCACTTTTTATTGAAAACCACTTTCAAATGCCATTTTAGGTGGCTAACCGACTATCATTTCTAATCATTGACAATTACTTTTGACCAACATTTCTTGTGGCCAACAACCACCTTTAGCTATTGTCAATTGTCTCTTATCGGTGGCAACCATTTTCGACCATTACCTCCCGTTGCCATTAACCACCTCGAACCACCATCTCCAACTGTCGACAATCACCTCCCATAATCTCTATTTTCACTTGTTTTCAAAATAAAATTTGAAACTACTAATGTAATAAACATATTTTGTTTTCGTTTTTATTAAAAATAAATATAAATATGTTTAATATTATTTTTAAACAAAAAACAATAAACTATAAATTTTGTCGAATGATACCTTAATGTTAATCAAATTTATTATTAATTATGCATAAGTATTGTCTTGCACAAACCTCACCAACTCCGTCATCACCGCCACCATTGCTACACCTCCACCCCTACCTCTTATTATTGTTGCCATCACCACCACCACCACCATTCCTATCACTGCTACCCAACATTATTACTATTATCACATGAACACCCATCCACAACCACTATCACCATATTGACTATTAATGTCATTGTTACCACATGCACTATCATTATTTTATTACCACTACCACTATCACACCACTACTAGAATAGTTATTGTCACTACCACCACCTCTATTACTACCATGACTCTCCCCAGGGGCGAAAACATAAATTTATACAGAATGGCCAATGTATAGATATCTAAAAAATAAAGTTAGTTTTGATACATAGTAATTTAACATAATTTCTTATATTAGTGTTGTAAAAGAAGTATTTTATGAGAAAACTAAATAAATTTAACAAATTATTGTCTCAGTTTTTACAAGTTTTGAACTGTTGATTAGATTTCAGTATACAATAGGTTGAACTACTGTTTTAAGAAATTTTATTGATTGTCATAATCTAATAAATAGAAAGTGAAAATTGTTAAAATATGACTTTGAAATTTACGCTCAATCACATTATATGTTACATATTAGTTGATTTGTTTATAAATTTATCAACTAAAGACTCAACCAATGTCATATCATTGTAGATAAATTTAGGGGCAGAGTTTAACATGTAAATCTTGTATTAATAAAATTGTTTCGATAAATTGATGTTATTATTTAAAATATGAAATAATTAGAAATTATTTCATTATATATTGTGAAATACTAATAATAAAATAGAAAGTTAATAAAGTAATTTTTATAAAATAAAAAAATTATCTAATTATGCATTTTACAAATACTTATAAATATAAAATTAATAATAAATTATAAAAAATCGAAGAGGGTCAGGCCCCTCCCTACCCTACACAGTTCTGCCCGACTTTACCTCAACTACACTACCCTTCCACCATCATCACAACTATTATCCCTCCATCTCCATCTCCATCTCCATCTCCATCACCATTGGCACTATTAGTGCCCGTCCTCACTACCACATTATAAAATTCGAAAGAATTTTTTTTAATTTTATTTTGTACATATCAAATAACTAGGCCTGATCCTGAGATTTTGGGAATTCAAAACCGATAATCAACTAATAAATATCACTAGATCATTTGGGGCTCTTCACATATATATATATTTTTCATTCAATGAAAAATTTAGCACAAGTAGCAAAATATTAATTCTTCTTGATGATGTAGATTTGTATAAATACCAATATTATAATAGCAATTGAGCAAAGACAAGACAAATATTTAATTAATTGAATAGAAAAAATGACCTACCTGTGCTGTGCTACTCTGAATTTTTGAGAAATTTGTTAGTGCTTTATTGGGCCGCTTCTCTCAAATTTTTGAGAAAATTGAATTAAGAGTTAGAGTTAAGAATTATATAGGGAAAGAGAATGGGCTCTTTTAATTTTGAATAAGCCTTTTAATTTTTTAATGAGTCAATTTATTTGAAGTTAGTTTGAGCTTTTTTTTAATTTTTTTTAGACTTAAAACATACCTAATATATTACACTAAATTATAATAGGAGAGGACCCCTTTTTTTGGTCTATTAGGTCCCTAAGTCATGGCCTGGTGGGCCTCTATACCTAGGGCCGGCCCGGCAAATAACTTATTTTAGTTTCACAAAATTTTTACTTAAAAATTTTCAGCATGCAATTATCATTTATCAATTTTTAATTTTATCAAATGCGACTTATATATATGGATAGATTTATTCTGACCCTTATTTTACTTCTTATGTTTATTGATGATGGAAATTACGTGCAACTACAGGAACCGCTCTATTTAAATTTAACCATCTATATTACATAGCTGGGGATTTGATGAATTTAAATTTTTATCCAGTGCAAGTTAATTATTTGGGTGTCTTTGTTGATACATTTTGCAGGAACGGTCCAGCTTATCTCTAGTTGGGGATTACAACTGGACCATTCAGTTCAGCCCGTGGGTTCATTTTTAGGGTCCGTTTTAATAATCTGAACCGTGCAATGTGTAGAACTCGTCAAGTACTATATCCCTATAAAAAATTACGTTGATCAGATATTGATAGTTATTTGATCAGATCAATTTTGTATAAAAAATGAACGGTAAAAAAATAAATAGCTGACAAAATCTAATCCGATCAACTAGCTATCGATATCTGATCAACGCGATTTTTTACAAGAATATAGTATTCGACAAGTTCTACACATTAAATGATTCGGATTATCGAAAAGGAACCCAAAAATAGGTCCACAAGCCGGACTAAACGGTCCAGTCTTGATCTTCAATTAGAGACAAGCTGGACACTTGCAGGTGTTAGCATTTGTGCCCTCAAAAACCAATTTGTTTATTTTATTGACTGATTAAATAAATTGCTTGGCATTTTATTTTGCACTTTGTATATTATTATTATGGGTAATGTTATATTTAATGTTACATATGATGTGAACATAAGATCCCTTGGGTAATATTGTAGAAAAACATGCTAATGGTTAATGAACCAAAAGTTGAGAGTTATGATTTTTTGGTGCCTTGTAGACCCAATTAATGTTCTAGGCTATGAGTGTTGATTGGGCGTCGCACTACTATGGCCTACACTTGTTTTGCTGCTATATGATAGGATGATTAACTCTATCATTGAGGTAGTGACCTTAGGCAAATAGGTGGGTGCTATGCAATAAGTACATGCACTGAACATGATCAGTTTTGAGAACACCTATGGAATGATCACTGTCAGTTTAAAAGGTAGTTCTATTACAATGCACTTATTTTTCTTTGACCTAAGAGGCTTGTATAAATTAAGTAACTATTTATTTAACTTTGATATTGTCAATCGGTGACACCGAACCAAAGGTTATACACGGACATGTTGGGTTATATGAGTGGTAATTGATTTATATAGGTGCTTAACATGGAATCCATCATTCTCAAAGTGAGAAAGTATATTCAAGCAATTTTTCCTATTAACGTTGGACCAAAAGAAAACCGGCCGGTAACTTTTTCATAAAAATATTTTATACATATATATAATTACAAAAGTACTATTTTTGAAAAATGCTTTTGGGGTCCAATTAGAAGAAAGAAAAATTTAGAATTCAGTTACATGAGTTAGGGCTTTTGATAGTGATACATTTGTCCATACCTAATAGCTCATGTGGAATATAGTTTGGTGGAAGAAAATTTGTGATTAATTGTAAGAAAGGGCCTCACTTGTAATTTTCTACTTTTAGGGGTTTAATTATAATGTGTTGATGGACATTATTGCAATTAGTGGAAGTTCTATATTTTCTATTTAAAAGATAATTAATGAAAAATTGGATAAGTTGTATCCTGCATATTTAAGATAAAAGATACATCTTTTATTTTATCCCCACAACTAAAAGATAGAGATCCTTAAGGATCCCACTTACATGCAAACTCTATCATGTGTTGTGTATATATATCAGATATATTTGATACAAAAATTGGCCATCAGAATTTTTAAGATCTGTAGAAAAATATAGGGGGATTTGGTGATAACCCCCCTCACTATCTAATTTGTCTTTCAAAAGGACAAGAATTATATAAGTACTTTCAAAACCCCCTAATATTTTAAAACTTGTTTCTTTTACTATATTACCCTCATATCTATCAGCTCTCCTATTAAGCCATCTTCACTATATATTTCAGAGTAAAATTTTACTCTGTATGAAAGTAAAATTTTACTCTGTTTAAAAGTAAAATTTTACTCTGAATGAGAGTAAAATTTTACACTCTGAAACTAAAAGTAAAATTTTACTCTGTATAAAAGTAAAATTTTACTCTGAAAAACAAGTAAACTGTGAGACTCTGAAACTAAAAATAAAATTTTACTCTGTATAAAAGTAAAATTTTACTCTGATTCTGTCAAATGAAAAAAACAGAGCAATAGAACCAGAGTAAAATTTTACTCTGGTTCTATCAAATGAAATTTGATATTTACTCTGAAAAATCAATAGAGCTTTGAGCTTTGAGCTTTGCATTAGGCCTATAATCCTTGAATCAATCAATGTTTACTCTGAAAAACATTGAATCAGGCCAATAATCCTTGAATCAGGCCTATAATCTGAAAATTTCAAAGAAATCTCAATTTTTCATACCCTGGTTCTTCAGATTTTTCAGATTTTACAGATTTTTCAGATTTTTGAAACTTTGAGCTTTCAAAAATCTTGAGATTTTTCATACACACAGATTTTTCAGATTTTAAAAGCTCAAAACACACATATATATAGATATATATATATATATATTCGAATTCAAATCTCAAAACACACATATATTCGAATTCAAATCTCAAAACACACAAACACACACATATATATCAGTGTGATTTGCAGGAACTGTGCACAGATTTGAGTTGAAACCCTAAGAGAAGCTTGCGGAGGCTCTGGAGGATGATGAAGTCATGGAGAGGTAACGGTCGAGGACGGAGTCGACGGAGGGGTTGCCGAAGGCGAAGGTGTTGCCGGCGTTGGAGAAGGTGATGACGGCGGCTTCGGTGCCGCACAAGTTGCAGAGCTCGCTGGTCTTCTTGAAGAGGCCATCTGTGGAAAGGAAGAGAGTGGGGAAGAGAGTGGGTATAATAGTCATATAAAATATTTAAATAATAAATTTGTCCTTTATGCAACACTTTATAATTATGAGCGGGTTTAGCAAGTATAATTTTTGTCTTAGTCCTTTTAACAATGAAAGGAAGGTAAAGAGGGTTTATAGCCAAATTTCCCAAAAATACACACAAAATAAATTTAACATTTGGATCGCTTTGTGAGGTATTATCAAACGCTTAGATTGAGGTATTTTAGATTGTGTAATCAGGTGGTATTTCTTTGAAAAATTGTCTTTCAAAATAAATTATTTTTCCGCAAACTTTCAGCAGGACTACAAACGTATTAACCCCATGCTAGTTTTGAGTGGATAGCAATGGTGTCCTTGGATTTAGGTCGTTTGTCGTTCCCTTGCTAGTGTAATACAAGATTTGAGATTGTATTTCCACAACTTTATTCGTTTTTTGCAATTCTTATTTTTGTGTGGATAAATTGGCCGAAGGTTTATGTAGGAAGAGGCACGAGGGATTTGAGAATGAATTTGGGGTGGTTGCTGTGTTAGCCAAATGGACCTATTTTGGAGTTGATGATCTAAACCGATTATATTTTAGAATATATTGAGTAGAACATACCCACAAAAATTAAATTAATCAGATATCGTTAACTCTTTTATCCACTCACATTTTGAAATGATTAACGATATCTGATTAACTTAATTTTTTGCAGGTATGTTCTACTTGATATAATATAAAATATGAATGGTTTGGATCATTAAAATGGACTCCAAGGGCACAGCAGCCACCCAAAATCGTGGTCTTGTCTTGCTTTACCATGCCATGCCTTGGATTTTTTCCTTTTGTATATGCTATTTGATTTATGAATTTAAGGAGAGATTTGAAAAAGAAAAAAGAAAAAATACATGAAATATGAATAAAATATAATTATATTTTACTTACATTTAACGCATTTTTTTCTCTCTCTAAATCTCTCTCTAAATCCATAAACCAAATACAACTTAAAAGAAATCTTTTATTTTTTGAAATGGTACATAGTGAATTTAATGGAGATTGCTGGCTATACTTTGTTGAGCGCGTGCTTTCATTGTCAATAAACAAGAGGAAATGTTATTAAAACTTGATATGCTTTGCAAGCAACATGGTTGGTTGTTTATCCATGTTGGCGAGGAGGAATGATGTTTTTTATACTAGTAATTTCATGGCCGCTAAACATTGAACTAGATTAGTATGCATTTGTGCCTCGTTTTCAAGCTGTTCACAGATCTCCTTGAATTAGACAAAAGGCTTTCTCAATTAGTCTTATTACATAGTGCATTATATATTATATATTATTAATTAATTATGGAATCACTGTTGAAAATTTTCAAAATAAAATTTTAATTTTTTTAAATTTTTTTTCAAAACCTTCCTTATTCATCTGTAGACAGATTGAAACCAGTTTGTGAGTTTCTCTCTCAATAAAGTGGGAAGAAAGGGGGAAATAGGATAAAAGTTGAAAAATAATTACAAATTAGTGATATATTTTATCAATATTAATAATTGAAATTATAAACTTTTCCATTTATACGTAATAATTTGTTCAAATTGCTACTTTTCAGTTTGTGGCAAGGTCAACTTAAGCCTTCACGAGGTCTAAAGTAAAATTTTATTGTGAGATTTTTTACATTTTAAACTTAAATGTAAATAATATTTATTATTTTTAGTAAATTATATGTCATGTAAAATTCATATGCCTCTTCCATTCTCATGACTAAAATTTGAAAGTTATTTAAAATATTTAGCTATGAAAAAAAAGAAAAGAAATTAAAAGTGCCAAAAGTTATCAAATAAATAAAACTTATAAATTCAAAACAAAAACTAATAGGGTTTGTTTGGTAACGTTTACGTTTTTAGTTTATATTTACAAAAATTTTATAAACTGGTTTTTGTTTATTTTTAGAAAAACATAAACTACAAATGCGTTTGGTAATTGACAAAATGTTTAACAAATTTAAAAATATAAAAAAGAGTGAGAAATGGCAAGTGGGGGCAAGTGGCGGTGGAAGACGGTGGTGGAAAGTGGTGATGGTGGGTGGTGGGTAACGGGTGGTGGTGGTGGGTGGGTGGGTAGGTGACAGTGACGGGTGGTGGGTGGTAGCAAGTGAGTGGTGGTGGCAAGTGGTGGGTAGTGGCGGGTGGTAGCGAGTGGGTGGTGGTGGCAGGTGGGTGGCGGGTAGGTGGTGGTAGTAGTGGTGGTGGGTGGTGGGTGGTGGTGGTGAGTGGGTGACAAGTGGCTGGTGGTGGCGGGTAGGTGGCGGGTGGTGGTGGCGGGCGGTGAATGGTAGTGGCGGGTGGTGGTGGCAGGTGGGTGGTGAGTGGTGGTGGCAAGTGGTGGTTGGGGGTGGGTGGTAGGTGGTGGTGGCCGAAGACGGTGGTGGAAAATGGTGGCGGGTGGTGACTAGTGTTGGGTAGTAAAAAAAAAAAAAAAACTCAACTCAAAATGGAAATACATTTTTTGAGTTTACATTTTTTGGCCAAATTTATAAACTGAGACCACTGATTTATAAATCAAAAATTTACCAAACAAGTTTTTATTTGAGTTTTTAAAATTTTTGTAAATATAAACAGAAAACTAAAAATGTAAGTGTTACCAAACGGCACCATAATAGTTTGTACAACCTATTTTAAATTGGTGAGTGTCTCTTTTGAAGTGACCTTTCGTGGGGACATATTTTTAGGTAGTCCACGTGGTCGAGGTTGTTAGCCGAGGTGTTACGTGGGCGGACCATGGTGCGAAAATACCAGAATTCAAGATATTTGGATAGAGGATTAGAGTCCTAGATGACATCAAGCTACTTATTTGGATAGAGATGTGACTCTTGAGGGAGTTCTTCTTAATCTGAATAGTGTGAGTTATGATAAATGTTATCCTTGTAAAGAATAGGGTCCCATGAAGTAACACTTCTAGGGGAAGTTGGACACTAATCATTATAAAAGTAAGGCACCCTCGTGGGTCTAAGGTATGCTTTATTTGAGATGCTTTGATGCTTTCATTGTTGAAGTTTAAGTACTTGTATTGATATCTGTGAGAGATAAGATTACTGACTTGATCGTTGGAGTGCCCCCGAGTGGACGAACCACCGCGGTATTCTCATATTCTTATTGGTAGGTGTTCGGGCTTAATCCATTCTGTCGGTGCTCTCCAACTGAGTTCCCCGTTTGGTTGTGTAGTCAGAAATCAACACCCACAATTTGGCGCCGTCTGTGGGAACTTAGTTAGAATAGATGGCTATCATCGTGCAAGATCAACATGTCGACAACGACTAGTTTAGCAAAGATGGAGAATGTGTTGCCATTAACGGAATGAAGACCCTTCAGAAGGGATTCAAAGACAAGGGGCATGAGCGCTTCCAAGGAGATGACTTTCAAGTACAGAAGTATCAACCTAAGTGAGCAGATCCCGAATTCCAGATCCCGTATCCCAGATCTTAGAAGACAAGATCTTAGCCTAGATGATTAGGTCCGAGAAGACAAGAGCTCAGCCTAAGTGAGCAGATCCCAGATTCCAAATACTGGATCCTAGATCCTAGAATACAAGATCTCGACCTAGATGAGTAGGCCTGAGAAGACAAGAGCTCAGTCTAGTGAGCAGATTCTGGATTCCAGATCCCGAATCCCGGATCCCAGTTCTGAGAAGACAAGATCTCGACCTAGATGATTAAGTCCGAGAAGACAAGAGCTCGGCCTAAGTGAGCAGATCTCGGATTCCAGATCCTAGAAGACAAGATCTCGGCCTAGATGAGTAGGTTCGAAAAGACAAAAACTCAACCTAAGTGAGTAGATCCCGGATTCCAGATTCTAGATCCCAGATCTTAAAAGACAAGATCTCGGCCTAGATGATTAGGTCCGAGAAGACAAGAGCTCAGCCTAAGTGAGCAGATCTCGAATTCCAGATCCCCGGATCCCAGAAGACAATATCACGGCCTAGATAAGTGGGTCCAAGAAGACAAGAGTTCAGCCTAAGTGACCAGATCCCGGATTCTAGATCCCGGATCCTAGATCTTAGAAGACAAGATCTCGGCCTAGATGATTAGGTCCGAGAAGACAAGAGCTCAGCCTACGTGAGCAGATTCCGGATTCCAGATCCCAGATCCCAAAAGACAAGATCACGGCCTAGATAAGTGGGTCCAAGAAGACAAGAGCTCAGCCTAAGTGAGCAGATCCCGGATTCCATATCCCGGATCCTAGATCTTAGAAGACAAGATCTCGACCTAGATGATTAGGTCCGAGAAGACAAGAGCTCAGCCTAAGTGAGCAGATCCCGGATTCCAGATCCCGAATCCCAAATCCCAAATCCTAGAAGACAAGATCTCGGCCTAGATGAGTAGGTCCGAGAAGATAAGAGCTCAGCCTAAATGAGCAGATCCCGGATTCTAGATCCCAGATCCCAGATCTTAGAAGACAAGATCTCGGCCTAGATGACTAGGTCCGATAAGACAAGAGCTCAGCCTAAGTAAAGTAGATCTCGGATTCCATATCTCGGATCCTAAATCCTAGAAGACAAGATCTCAGCCTAGATGAGTAGGTCCGAGAAGACAAGAGCTCAGCCCAAGTAAGCAAATCCCGGATTCCAGATCTTGGATCCCAGATCCCAGAAGATAAGATCTCGGCCTAGATGAGTAGGTCCGAGAAGACAAGAACTCAGTCTAAGTGAGTAAATCCTAGATTCCAGATCCCAAAACCCAGATCCTAGAAGACAAGATCTCGGTCTAGGTGATTAGGTTCGAGAAGGTAAGAGCTCAGCCTAAGTGAGTAGATCCCAGATTCCAGATCTAGGATCCCAGATCCCACAAGACAAGATCTCTGCCTAGATGAGTAGGTCCGAGAAGACAAGAACTCAGCCTAAATGAGCAGATCCTAGATCCAGAAGACAAAAAGCACACACGATTAGACTGAAGTCGGCCAGGTTTTGCCTGTCGGCAGAAGGCCATCTATACAGAAGGACTTTTACTAGACCTCTATTGCGGTGTGTACATCCTTTCCAGGTTGAAGACTTTTTACACAGCAGGGGGCAAATCCCTTGCCCACAGAGCTATATTATAGGGATTCTGGTGATCCTACATGCAAAAGGATACCAAAGCCTATGTAAGAAAACGTGAAAATGTTGTTCGAATCCATGATTGTGCGATAAGACCGAAATGTCTTATGGCGATGTTCCCGTGGTGAACAGAGTTGAATTATACTTACATATGATAGAGTTGAACTAAGTTGGCGATGTTTCTAAATGAAACATGACGAATAACTTAGACTTATTATATAGCAGAGTTGAATTATACTTGCATATAATAGAGTTGAACTAAGTTGGCGATATTTCTGAATGAACCATGACGAATAACTTAGACTTATTATATGGCAAAGTCGAATTATACTTGTATATAATAGAGTTGAACTAAGTTGGCGATGTTTCTGAATGAAACATGACGAATAACTTAGACTCATTATGTGACAGAGTTGAATTATACTTACATATAATGGAGTTGAACTAAGTTGAATTAACCTGGACTTGCCATATCGGCAAAGTCAAACTCAGAATGGAACTAAGTTCATTAATAGAGAAACCAAGGTTGAAACAACTCAGGAAGCCTTTGTTTGAATCTGACTTCGGCAAAAGACTATAGTCACATGCTTAATGTAAACTTAAGTGAAACTTAGGTTCACATTAGGGGGCAGGGAGCTAGAGTGATGAACAAACTTAAGAGTTTGACACTTGTTGAAATTTTCAGAAATGGGCTTAACACTTGTTGAAATTTCGGAGAAATTTACAAGTTAGAGTTAGCCGATGCAATGATGAATAAAGTATCCAAGGTACATGTTACCCGAGGTGACCAACCAGGTTGTCAAAACTTGGAAAGGATGAAGTCTTAATAGAAGACAACGTATGGAGGTAAAAAAGTAATAACACTTATAAAAATATTTTTATTTTTAAAGTGTTATCCAAGGTATGAAAATGGTTAGCCGAGGCAAACAGTCAAGGTTTATCCGAGGTATTGTATCTCAGAGTTATTATACAATTAAGGTACACTTTGAAGAAATGCAAAAATATTCTAAGTTTGGAAGCAAAAAAAGCATGAAAAAAAGCAGCAAACATGCATAGAAGAAAATAAGGCATACAAAATATAAGACTTGCATTCAGAAAAGAAAGTTGTTCAGATACAAAAAGGAACTTCGACCTGACATAAAGATTACTTGTTCATCTACAAAGACAAAAGGGGCACATCAGCCAAATATAAAGCTAACATTTTTCAAACAAAAGATTACAGCTGTCCAAAAGTAAGAAGGAAAAGTACAAAAATGAGGAAAAACCAAAGTTCATGCATTTTCCATAGTCTGCCCTATCTTGGCAATTGGCGTTGTGTCAGCCTTGGCAGACAGTTGGACAGATTTTTCGCTTGGACCTCGGCGTCGATCTCACACAGTGTGTCATCTAAGCTCTTGTTGGCAGTCTCGACCTCAGCCTCAGAAGTGGTCTTTTAAACCTCATCCTCCTCATCTTGAGTTAAGTCAAGGACTTGCTCATTCAGAGTTGGGAACTTGGCCCTAGCAGCAGCTTTAGATTCTTTCTCGGCAACCTCAGCCTCAGCCTCTTCCTTGTCTCCAGCCTTCTCATCGTTGGCCTCTTTTACTTCCTCGACCTCATCCTCAGATTGATTGGAAGATGGAGGGAAATGGACATTGAGCTGACCCATATCACGGAGGGTGAGTCCTCGGGAACAGACATCTTTTTGAGCGCTGTCATCTAGTCAAGATAGTAGCCTTTGTTTCTGTCACGACCCAAACCCGGCCCTATGGGTTTAGCACCGTAACCGGCCAGTAATCTGAGATTACCGAAGGCCTGCTGAACAGTAATAGAGTAAAACAGAGTACAGGGCCTGGCGGAAGCCAATACAGTAAATAACTAGTGTCCATTGAGCTGTGACAATCTGTATGCCAAAAACATTTTTCATGCATTCATACAGTTCAAGACAGTACAGTCTATACAATCATATACAACATTCAGTACGGGGACCTAATCCCTCGATAACAGTACAGTAAACAGTAAACGGTCTATACAGTAGTACAAAACAGTAAGGAGACCGATGGGGGACACGAAAAACACCCCAAGCCATAGCATGGCAACTCGGAACCTCGCAGTGAGGCACATAGGCTGGCTTGACAAAAACTGGGGACCAATCCACGCTCCTAGCTCTAGTCTGGCTGCTGAGAACCTACATATATGTATAAACAGTGAGCTAAAGCCCAGTGAATAACATAAAGCGTAAAGAGGTTATGAATGAATGTCCTTACAGTAATGAAAACAATTCATTAAACAGTATTTCGATCTTTCGGTATTTCAGTCAATCAGTCATATGTGGTACATCCAATAGCCTATAAACAATAGGTCCAAAGGACCGGGCCTCAACAGACCCAACAATAATGATGGCCATCAATCAGTAAACGATATGGTTCCACAAGGGAACCGACAGAGCTCTGTAACAGTAACAGTAATCAGTAAGTGCTAAGGATGCCACAGTACAGTTCGGAATACAGGACATACATTCATTAAACAATATCAGTTCAATAAACAGTTCAGTTCAGTATTCAAAATATAACCATTTTGAAGATATCTTTACACAAACGTTACTCACAGAGATTGGGCTAATAGCAGCTAGAGCGCGTCCCCGAGAGCCAACCCTAAACAGTTAACAAATAGAACACACACTAAGTTTCACAGTCGGAAAGGATG
Source organism: Camellia granthamiana (assembly GCA_036172215.1). Classification (NCBI taxonomy): domain Eukaryota; kingdom Viridiplantae; phylum Streptophyta; class Magnoliopsida; order Ericales; family Theaceae; genus Camellia; species Camellia granthamiana. Next base: position 62,213,840 of record CM069905.1, read on the forward strand.
ATAATTAAATCCCTAAATTTCCTCGGTGTGGTTCTATGTCTAAATCCTCATTAAGATGTCTTAAACTAGGCCTAAGAATGCCTAGGATGAGATGAGGATGCAAAAATACACTTGGAAGGCATTTTTCAAAAGTTGCTGAAAATAGGAGCCTCGCTCGAGCGAGCCTTCCTTCGCTCGAGCGAGATTCCAAAATCAAAGGCTTCGCTCGAGCGAGAAATCCTTCGCTCGAGCGAGCTGCTGGAACAGTAAAAGTACTGGATGCTCGAATTTTACGCTCGAGCCACCAATCCTTCGCTCGAGCGTGGCTCAGAGGAAACCTTGGTCGCTCGAGCGAGGAATCCTTCGCTCGAGCGAAGAAGCCAAATCTGGAATTTTCAGATTTGCCTTCCAAGCTCAAACCAAGCATTCCCAACTCAATACTCGACCTCTTGGGCCCAAATTCTGGAAAATACAACCTAAAACAATGTATAACAAGTTTCAAAAGCCGATTTATGAATCCAAGCCCCAAGGGTGAGTCAATTAAATACAAATTCAAACCCATTTTCAAGAACAATATGTAAACATGCAATGCATGAGTTTTAAACCAAATTCAAGCTTCAATCCTTACTCTAAAGAGCTCAATAGTTGGAAAACATTTTGAAAACATGGGCTATAATATAAACATGGACATGCATGTATAACTCTCCAAGAATTTAACTTCAAAATACACTAAAATGGCCATGCATGCATGAATGGAGCTCCAATTCAACAATTATGAACAAAATCAAGACTCAACTTCTCTATAAGCATGATACATGCAAGATGGAGCTTAAAGATGGCAAGATGGAGATGAATACACTTACCTAAGTCTCAATTCAAGGTAAGGAAGCTAGATTATGCCAATTATACTTCAATTCTAAGCAATCTCCAAGCAAAACCCACAAGATGAGTTCAATTCTCAAATATCTCCCCCTTTCTCTAAGTTTGGTCGGTTGGAATGCAAGAAAAGGGGCTGAGCAAATGTTTGATCAAGTGTATAGGCTCAAGTGATAATAATAAACAATGGTCCACTAAGGGTGGCAATTGTGTAAATAAGTCCAACATTTCAATTAACTTGTTTTAATCCGGTTTAATCATACCTAATCATATTTTAAGTAAATATACCATAAAATCTCAAATATTCTACTGATTACGAAACATTAAACGGTTTCTAATTCGGCCGCCGATAAGGCCTTCAATTAGCCGTTTAAACATAAAATACAACAGACAAATCACATAATCAAACAGGTACAATATGCAATTGAATAAATATATTCGATCAATTCAATTTCAGTTTTCGGTCAGTGAGTTCAGTACTTTAATCAGGTCAATCATCAATCATTATCAGTTCCATTTATCAGTAATCGGTATTTATCGGTAAACGGTAACGAGGGTCATTACAGTTTCAGGCCATGTTGACTTGTTTTTTTGGCCTTAGCAATGGCCTCGGCTTTGGCAACAGTAACTTGGTCCTCTTGCTTCATGTGTTTCTCTTTTGAGATATTAAAGTTGCTGGAGGCATGAACATGTTGGATTGACTATAAGGAGATGGAGTGGATTGCACAGTTATGACATCAGGGATGTCAACAAGAAAGTCTTTTATGACAAGAGTTCGGCGAGACATGTCGTCATTGGTTACGGCAATGGTTACTCACAGATAAGGCGATTGGAAAATTATCAAGGTCTAAGGCTGGGAGCTTAGGACCTCGGTGTTTCCTGTTCCTGGTTCTAGTTGCAAGACTGTTGCTATGTCGATGTTTTCACTACCATTGAGATGGTGGGTTAATGTGTGGAGCAGCTGATGAATTGCTTGGCTGTTAGTCTAGTTCAGCTGGCAGAGTTTGAACCTTGGGCACAAAAGAAGTCTTCATAGTAATGAATACTTCAAGAACAGTGATGACGGTTTGCAGAGGCCAAGAGAAAGAGTGTTTAGGGACATAGATGAAAATGAAATAGGAAGATGAAATGGTTTTGCTGGAATTAGAAAAATATGGCAAAAAGTTATGATTTCGAGTCCTGACGTGCCCATGTTGACGTCAGATGGCGGGGGCAGAACTGATGCGACATGATGGGGACGTGATTGGTACGCTCCAATCTCATTATGATCTTGATTGAGAAGTGCGATCTCAGTTGAGATATTGATCTCGGTAGAGATGATGATCTTGGTTGAGATGTTGATCTTGGTTAACATGATGATTTCAGTTGAGATGTTGATCATGGTTGAGATGTTGAATTTGAATAGAGGCAAAACTTGTTTTTGGTTTCTGATGAGTTGATACTAAGATCTTGATGTTCTTGAACTAGTAAGTCATGATCTCTGTCAGCAGTGCAATCTCTGTTGAGATGTTGGACCTAGATGAAATGGAGCATGATGGTTCGTGGTTCTTGGTTCTTGATTCTTGATTCTTGACGAGTGGACATTTGAGTCCTTGTTTCTTGGTGCCAACGAGTCACGATCTCGGTCGGGGAAGTACATGTATAGGTTTGATCACCTCAATTTGTCGAGGTAATAGAACCTAGAGGGCAGTTGTGGGGACATATTTTTAGGTAGTCCACGTGGCCAATATTGTTAGCCGAGGTGCTATGTGGGCGGACCATGGTATCGAGATATGGTGCCATAATACCGGAATTCGAGATATTTGGATAGAGGACTAGAGTCCTAGATGACATCAACCTACCTATTTGGATACAGATGGGACTCTTGAGGGAGTTCATTTTAATCTGAATAGTGTGAGTTATGATAAATGTTATCCTTATAAAGGATAGAGTCCCATGAAGTAAGACTTCTAGGGGAAGTTGAACACTGATCATTATAAAAGTAAGGCACCTTCGTGGGTCTAAGGTATGCTTTATTTGAGATGCTTTGATGCTTTCATTGTTGAAGTTTAAGTACTTGTATTGATATCTGTGAGAGATAAGATTACTGACTTGATCGTCGGAGTGCCCTCGGGTGGACGAACCACCGCGGTATTCTCATATTCTTGTTGGCAGGTGTTTGGGCTTAATTTATTCTGCCGGTGCTCTCTACCTGAGTTCCCCGTTTGATTGTATGGTCGGAAATCATCACCCACACCTTTCTTACAATTATATATTATAAGCTTTTTAAATTTTGTGGAATGCCTTTCAATATGAACCTTTATTTATAAAAAATAAAAATAAAATAAAAAAGGAAAAAAGAAAAAAAGTGTGCATATGGCAACCATATACAAAATTAATGGAAGTTTTTGAGAAAATTTAAAATTGTATTATGCTCATGGAAGTATATCTTTTTTCTTTTTTCTTGTGTTGGTTTTGTAGAGGCCTTCAACAAAAGACTTTATGAGAAACAATTAAATTGTATTTGACTTATGGTAATATATGAAAATTTTGGGGCCTTTTTGCAATTGAGGCCTAAAGCCATTGCTTTAATTGCTATAAGCTTCAGTCGGCCCTGGTTTGTGGGTCCTATTTTAGACCTATAATAATAATCCGAATCGAATTGTTTATCCCATAGACCTTGTAGTGAAGACTATATGTGCAAAAAATTAGCTTCATATTAGATATTGATGAATAAAAATGAACAAATCGCATTTTGTTTTACAAAATGGACAGTTTAAAGTTTAAATTTCCATCCATTTTGAAAAACATAATGTAATTTATTTATGTATCTAGTGATGCCAGATAAAACTGATTTTTTTGCATAAATTATCTTTACTACTAGATTTACAAGATGAATGGTTCATTCGGATCATCATTATGAATCTCATATGGATCCTAAAAATATAGTATGAAAGAATATGAAAAATTGTGGTATGGAGGGAGCCATTTCCCAACATTGAAATGGTATTCAAAATTTAATGCTCAAATTTGGTCAAATTTGGCCCATGAAATATCAATTAAAAAGAGGGTAAATTACACTTACACCCCTTAAGATTTCTGTTTAATACAGATTCTTCCCTCACGTTTGAAAAATTACGGGTTCGTTTGGTTTGAATTTCCCAAAAATTTTTGGGAAAATTTCTCTACAAATGAGTTTTCAGAAAAACTCAAACCAAACAAATTTTTCCAAAAAAATTTCCCAAAACTTGTAAACCAAACAAGTTTTCCAAACAAATCTCTCTCTCATACACATCAAATCAATCACTTTTTCCAAAACTCTCTCTCAAAATAATTTTTCAAAACATCTTTCCAAAAAAAACCAAACCAAATAACTTTTCGTACTTTTTATCTCCCAAACTCATCTCCCAAACTCAAACCAAACATGCCCTACATTTCCCTCCTTGAAGTTTGTAATCTCATTATAAATTGCCTCTTGAATTGCTGATGTCATGCATTAAAATTTTTTAAATGACAATTTTGTCATTTTTCTTACCATTTTTTCTTCCTATCATCATGACTACATTCTACAACTTTTCATCATTAAATTTTATCTGAACATATTCTTATTGAGTGATGATATGCAAACATAAATTTTATATAAAATTTTCAAACATAATGATATAGCTTAATGGTAACTTTTCACTTTAAAACAAAATATCCATAAACATGATTTATATTTACAACAATATCACAATCACAACATTTTTATGATTTTTTTTTGTATAAATTTTTATGTATGAATAGAACTTTTCATTTTTATTTCTACCATCATTTTTCTTTTTCATCTATTCACCCACATTTATTACAGTATTATCAAACACCGTCATTCACATTTATTACAATATTACTGAATTTTTGTATTTTTGTATTTTTTTATTTGGTGAATTTAAAAAAAATCACAAAATATTATACATCTTAAGTATATCTAGATTATGTGTATCTAAAAGATAAAAAAAAAATAGCTTAAAATATTTTCAAAAATTCAGTAAAAATAAAAAAACACAAAAAATAAAAAAATTCAAATTTTTGTGTGAGTTAAACCAAAAAAGATGATTGTTATTTCTCTTGAAATGACATGAACAAAATATCAGTATTATTTTATTATTTTATATGTATAAAGGCTAAGGAGCAAATATGTCATTTTAATTTAATAGGAGGGTAAGTGTAATTTTTCAAACGTAAGAAAGATCTGTATTAAACATAAACTTCAGGGATGTCAGTCTAATTTACCCTTAAAAAAAATGATAAAACCTAGGCAGGAGAGTGCAAAGCATAATTTATTTTGCTCTTACGTCAAGTAAATAATAAAAAGAAAAACTGTTAGTGGGATACCTATAACACTTTTTAATTATGGATCTGGGACTGCATGCTCATAAACACAAAGTAAATAAAGCTACAAACGGAAATGCACTCAACTCACACATTGATTTCCACGTTGTCAATCAGCCTCACCTTCCAAACCAAGCAGCAGCACAAAACACAACAGTGCCTCTCCTCCACTGCTTCCAAACTTTCTTGATCCACAATCTATTTGCAAAAAAGAGACACATAAGTTGGGCAATAAATTAGAATGTTCAATCAAAGCCAGTGTTTAAACAAAGAATATTACTTTGATCCTAGGACTGGGGGATCCTCTACACAATTCCCTCCAACAAACAGTTGCAAAATAATATCAACAATAATGATCTTAAAATTCAATAAATTGGTACCCCAGGCAATCTCAACATGAGAGGAGGATATTGAAAATATCATGTCCTATTGCAAGACGAGGTAATACCTACCCAATAGCCTAAATCCTCTATAATGTTGTTCCTCCTAATCCAAATGATTAGACGACCAGACAAATTTTTTTTTTTTTGGATCGGCAAGACAAATTAAGTTAAATGAACTAATTATCCATGACGTGTTCCGAACAATTTGTCTATGTAAATATTGCTGGACATGTTGTAACAGAAAAGCCTCTAGACGGCTATGCCTCATATACTGTTTAGTTCTTGCCTGTAAATTGCACATAATTTTTTTAGACAAAGTGGTCATAAATTCAATGAAAAGTGATGAAAGGAGAGACCTCTAAACGGAATGCCCTCAAGGCGTGAAGCACAACATATTTGTCACATTCCTTTAAGCATATGAAACTTTGATTATGGAAAATTTTCAAACGAAGTTACTAATTTACCACTTTTGCTAATTTTAGATGTTTTATTATTTAATATACTTACTGTAACCGAGGTAATGTTCATCATTTAAAAAGTTAAAATTAATATATTTTATAGCACTTACACAAAGACACACACATCTCACCTCAACATAATCAATTCTTCCACCAGCTTCATGTATAGCTTGGATGACTGAATTTTTCAACTCTCTGCAATTAACTAGACGGTCCTTTCTGCTACAGATTTAGCTTTCGACAATGATTGGTTTATCGACAAGGCATACATGTAGGATAATAATGCAAAGAATGTTTAAGTTCTTCATGTGGTAATAATTTCAAAGCCATATAAAGAAGATAGACAATAAAACAAGGAAAAAACCGGAGCACCAATCTATAGTAAATATCAACTTGCTTCCAATGACAACAAAACTCTAAAACTACGATATATGCAAAGTAACAGTGTAAAAACCTTTTCCCTCTCTTCAGGTGAGAGGTACGCGTTGCAGGAACTCATCACAAGGCCATCATCATCGCGTACTATCTCAAAACCATTTAGTTCTATGTCAAAATCAAGATCCCGAACCTGAAAGAGAACCACTTGAGTTGTTCAACTACCATAAAAGATTTAAGAAACCAGCAAGCAATTGCTTCTTATATACTACTTCAAACCATCACAACGTAATAAACTCTGCAAGTTATAAAAATAAATAAATAAAGAACTTAATAGAAAGGGTAAATTACACTCTTTCATAAGGTATAGAGAAAATAGAAGTAGCTCAACAATTTTGATATAATTATGTTGACCTCGTATCTAGTAAGGTTAAAGTTGTAATGGAAGATGTACATTGCACTATCTAAGGGCTTGTAATGATTCTTTTTAAATTTAAAATAATTATAAATTCTCATGATTATTTCACAACTCTTCAATAATGTAATGGAACCCATAAAAAAAAAAAAATACAATAGATATTCTTCATTACAATTTACAACTATGTAATGAAGAGAATTTCAATCCCTTTGTCGGTCTATCTCTATCTCTCTCTATCCTTCTTCATCTCATATAACCTCTAATAAATTAATTAATATGTATTTTTTCTTAATTCATATGAATAATGGGAAATTTATTAAAAAAATCATTTTTCAAGGACTTGTATCGCAATTAGTCCATAAGATATTCTTATATTCCAGTAAGTCCTATTATTTTGGACATTTGATCCACCAAATCCTAACTATCATATTTAAGGTATTTTATGGACAATTTTACCCTTATACATATTTTTTGAACCCTTATTAACTTAGCGATGTGAACATTTACATTAAATAAATTTGACAATGTGAATGTTCAAGTTGACAATGTGAATATTTACATCGTGGAACATTCACACTATGAAGTGAACATTAATGTATGCTTCACCCTATTATTATTAGGAGTGCTTTGATAACTGTTGAGTATGTAGACAACCTTCAGTAGAAAACCCAGACTTGGGGGGGGGGGGGGGGTGGGCCTCCCACAAGGACGATTTTTTTCCAGGCTTGTTTGGCAATTTTTGGTACACATGCTTTTTCCCTATATAATGTAACAGTGTTTATACATTTTAGGGTTAGAGAGAAAAAGAGGTTGCAGTTGTTTTTCAGTGTGTGAGGAAGGAGAAAAGTGTAATTCTATACTCAATATAGTGAATCAGTGTGGCTCTTGAGAACATAGGCATGTTGGCAAACCTCGTATATGTGTGTGTTCTATCTATTTATTTTTCTGTGATTCATAGTTTTCAAGATCCATAGGGTTTAGGGATTAAACACGTAGTTTAAATCCTAACAATAACTTATGTCACCCATATAATTTATTGAAACATAAGAAAATAATTAAGTAGGTGAAGAAGGATTCATAAATAAATGCCCCATGAATAATTAGGAGCTTCCTAAAAGGACAAATAAATGAATGAAAATCAAGAATCTTACAACCACCATTCCAAAACTTATATACATTTGGTTTGAGCGATTAGGTGAGAAAGGAAAGGAAATAGAAAGAAAGAGATATCAAATCACTTGTTTTGATAATTAAGGTAGAAAATTATGAGAATGAGAGAGAAATAGTGAAAAAAAGAGATCCCCAAAACACATTATTTTGTTTTTCATCTTACTAAAATTGGTGAGATTTGGCCAAAACCCCTCCATTGAGCCCTTCTTTAGAGAAAATGATAGCCCAATTTATTTTGCTTCATAAACCCCCTAAAGAGGAGGTGCATAATTGAGTAAGGACAGAATAAAATTTTTGTTTTTTTTTTTCCTGGACAATATTACTCATGCATATATATATATATATATATCTCATAGATTTGAAATTTGCATCAATGAGGATTACTTAGTTTGTTTATCTGAGAAGTCCTTCTCTGTTTGGTATTTGGTAGTGTTTTCGAATTACTTTTGAAAGTCTCAAAATCTATGGTCTTCTTCATTCATCAATCACCGAACGAGAAGCTCGCAAGCCATAATTTAATTGTCTGGGTTCAAAGAAATAGACAAGAAGAGAAGGTAATCATTGTTTGTTTCTTCTTATGCACCTTAAACCAGGCTTGTGCTAACATCATTGTTTATCAATTCAATAATTTCCCACTTTTATTTTATTTTGTACTCTATTTTTTGTAAAGTAAAATTTTACTCTGGTTAACGACAATAAACTTCATTTGCTGGTATGCTTAACGATAGTAAATTTTACTGTGAAACATAGTAAACTTTTACTCTGAATGATACTGCGATTTCGCCTACTCTAGTAATGATAGGGTAAAATTTTATTGTGAAACAGAGTAAAATTTTACTGTCTATGTCAATTTCGATGGTATTTTTTTTATAAAGAATTTTACACTCAACCTAGATTTTGTGTGATAGATCTTGATGAGAGGATTCTACAACTATAAATTTTATTAAAAACCGGCATATAGATCAAAAGTTATATCATTTTAAAGTTTAAAATATTAAATTAGCCAATAAGGATATTTTGGTAATAATGATATGTGCTGGACTTTTCAAAGAAAACTTTTTGTACTTATCCTTAATGCATTAAAGTTTTATTATGAGGGATTTTTGACCAAATCTCCCAAAAAAGTAAGCAAATCACAAAGTTGACTAGCCACGCCTCTATATAATATAATATATGTTGGAAGTGCTTCAAAATTTTCTTCTTGTTCCTGGTCCCACATTAATTTCTTATTAGTTTTTTTACACCGCTTATATGTAGACCTTTGTTATTGGGTAAGGGCCAAGGATGTGAGGGAAACTATATAAACTTTGGGCCATATGTGTAAACCCCATATATATATATATACACACACGCATGTGTGTTGGACTTGGACTGGATTGGGCGTGAGCTAATACAATATATATATATTTATTTATTTTCTCTCATTGATTTTATGTAAGATTCATTTCATTTCCTTTTGTAGTTAACTATGATTAAGGAATTAACTAGCAGTTTCATAATTCAAGGGATTTGTTTGATCAAATCCTTAATTTATTCTTACCTTACTTTCAAACTTGGAATTATATATATATACTATATATAAGCAAATGTAGTTATTATGTCAAAAGTCTCCAAATATTTATTCTTAAATTCTCATAATTTTGGAATAAATATATAAATATGTGACACCTCCCTTCACCTCCCTGCTCACTATTCAGGTCTTCTCACTCTCTTCCCCAATTGTTATATAAAAAAAAGAATAAAAAAATTAAATAATATCTTTCCTTAGAGTTTTAGATATAGATATGTATATAGAAACTCACATGTCTATGACTGTATCACGTAAATTTAAATTTAAAAAAAAACCCCCACAAATTCCACAACTCTTATTCCTAACTGTTATATATAAAAAAAAATTTAAAAAAAATCAGATAATATCTTTGTGGGTGTTTATTTAAAATCTCAATCCAAATTTTTTGAATTTTTACTTTAAAAAAAAAAAATAGAAAATGCCATACTCAATTTCTATTGGATCATACTTCATTTTACAAATTAAAAAAAAGAAAATGAAAAAGGTCAAAAATATTAAATAAACAAGCAAATAAGTGTTAGCATTTACTAGATAAATGTTTGCTTTTAAAAATAAAATAAAATAAAATAATTGATTTGTATTTAAAAAAAACGCGATGCTAAAATTTTAAATTTAAATTTTTTATGATATCTTTAGCTAATTATCTCTATCCAAAAATTAAATTTGAATTTAAACACTAAACCTCCAAAATACATTATATTTAAATTAAGTTTCAATATAAATTTGAACATCCACCAACAAAATCCAATATTGGAAACAAACCCTCAACAACATCCATTTGTTTTTGTTTTTTTCTTTCCCTCTTAACGCAGCCGTGGTCATAAAAATTTCTTTAAGGTATTAATTATTTATATTTCCTCCCTCCAATAGTTTATTTATTTTTCCTCTTTAGGGAAGATTGTAATATACATAGAGTTTTACAAGCAATTTCTCAAGGTCTATCTTTTTTTTAATTGAAATCTATTTGAAGCCATAAAATTCCATGTAATTGTTTTTCATCTTTATTCTATATTATTTTAATGATAGATCTTTTTAAGCAACATGTTCAAATTCATATAAATTTACATACAGTTATAAAATCTACTTAGGTCTATAAACATTTTCATGTAATTGTTCTAGATTTATAGATCTTTGCATGTAATTTGTGATAGTACTTGAAAAGAATTTTTATTGAATAATTCATGCATATTACAATTATCAATCACTTCATTCTAACTCACTATAATATATATTATGCATTGTAGACACCCCATTTTTAACGACCCTTCAAGACTTGGATGTTCTTGCAGGTACATCCAATAATGAGTCTGTTTGCTCGCCAAGCGCTTGAAGTCCTCAACGGAATGCCACAACTTTGAGCCTTTCAAACCCTACATCCATTTTGTCTCATTTTTTGGACCATGCCTTGGTCTTTTCCATCATGCAATCTCTGGTGGCCTACCAACCATCCTTGGAGGCTGCCAGCCATAACTTCTTGTCTGCCGGCCACCACTGATGGTCGGCCGACCACCAGTGTTTTTTGCAGATATTTTATACCAGTTGTGCCAACTGTTTGCACAGATGCTTGCATCTGTCTACACGTGGAGGGCTAGATTTCCTTGTATAGATTTCATATTTTCTATGTATAGGGACCCCCTCTCTCATGTTTTGGGGTTAGAAAAATTTTAGACTCAAAATTTTCCTCACTCTCTACATTTCTCTCTCTTTCTCTCTCTCTCTCTCTCTCTCTCTACAACTTTCCTACACTTTTGCCTACAATTCCTACACTTTTGCCTATACACCCTTAACCAAATCCCCTCATCTCTGAGCTGAGGTGTTCTTGGGCTTGGTTTGAGCTCTAGAAGGTGGTATTTGCTTAGAATTGTTGCTTAGAATCACTCTTCTCTTCAAGAGGTATAATACTAGCTTTGTAGGCTTGCTTTACATATTTGTATTCCTATCTTTTTTTCATTGTTTTGGGCTGTTTTTGAGCTGTAAAAAGTTCTATTTTTATGGGCTAAAATTGGTGTTTTTGGCCAATTAAGGTTAGGGAGTGGTTCATCCCTCTTTATTCCTTGTTTAAAAAGCCTTTGCACCTTTGTTTCCCATTTTCAAACCATCTTTTTTTAGGCCTTTAAAAACTAATTTTCAGAGTGTTTTTAGTGATGAAAATCACGTTTTGAAGTCCAAATTTGGAGGGGCTAGCGTCCCCTTCCTGTGTCTTGTTTGCTAGCCTAGTTGGTGCCATGCTTTAGCTTAATTTTCTAGCTTGTGGTAGCTTTATTCCAGCATGCTTTAGGCTCTATTTTAGGCTGTTTTAACTCTATTTTGGGTTGATTGTTGCATTTGAGTCTTGTTTTGCGTAGTTGTAGTGTAATAGTCCTCACAACCTTGGTGTCTTAGGCCTTTGACACTACTTGTTTGAGTTGATCGCATGTTTTTGTTGCTTTTCATACTTAATTTCAGCACTAATCATCTCTGCAACCTCCCTCCTTTCTTGGCTTTTAATTTTACTTTGAAAGTCGTTTCAAATCACTTGTTTGTCTAAGTGTGAAATTAAGGTTTCATGCTTAATGGTTTAATCCCTTAGGGGGTTCATTACCAACGGTATGAGACTTCTTTCATACCCAAAGCAACTTGTGTCTTGAGCTTTTTCTTTCCATTAGAGGACTTTAATTCACCTTTTGGACTTAATTAGATTAAAGAATGGTTGGTAAGTTAAAATGAGTAACTAATAACTTGGGACTAAAATTGAGCAAGATAATAACTTGTGTGTTGTATGTTCAATCAGACGTTAATTGAACACAAGGAAAATTGGGACATTTCATACTCAAAGTGATGAAATGTGTCAAGTTTCATAGGTCTCCATTGCCCTTGATCATGCATGATAGGGTGATGGTTTTTGAGTGTCTTGTTTTGCATTTATTGAGCTTGTATATCTTGAATCACAAGCCATCATGCAATGAAATTGCATGGATTGGTGGTTTGTGGCTTAAGTTCACAACTCCTTGGATTTGTTTATGAAAAGGAGGAATGAATTGTGCAGACAATCCTTGGAAATACCCTTTCTTTGCTCTGTTTGTCCTCTATTGCAGCATAATGATCCAGTGCATCAGTGGCCGGCAGATCACATCCATGGCCGACAGAGCACCACAGATGGCTGGCAGGCCACTTCCATGGTCGGCAGGTAGCCGACAAGCTTCACCAGTGGCCGGCTGGCCACTGATGCAAACCTCAGCAGAATATTGGTAAGAGGGAGCAAAATGATTCTGGAAGTGTTCAACTGTGCAACCAGAGGCTTTTGAGAGCAAAACGGAGGTCTTTTCGGGTGGAAACCGAACATACGCATGCATATCTTCCATTTCCTGAGGTAGAGTTGTAGCCATCCCAGTTTTGATCCTTCTTTCATGTTTTGCCACTTCGACTGGGCAGGTCAGGGATCGAGCTGCCCAATCAGCTCACGGGGGTCAAGGGGGCAGCGCTCCTTGGCGGGTCTGAGGGCAGCGCCGTGGCGGGGTCGAGGGGCAGTGCCCCCAAAGCAAAAATACAAAATGCAATCAAAGTTGCTTGTCCACTCAAGCGGCCGTTTATGCGCTCGAGTGAAGAATGTTTGGTTCCAAAAGTTTGACCTGTCTGTAAAAGTACTGGGAAGGTGTATTCGACGCTCGAGCGGGGCTTTCCACGCTCGAGCGGACCATGTTATATTAGTTTGTGAATCTGATATTTCAGATCACTTTTGAACATCTCTCTCTCTCTAAAACATTTCCTCTCCCTTTTCTCTACTTTTCCCTATGCCAAATTGGATCAAAACCTTGATTTCTCAAGATCCATTAGAGTTCTACCATAGATTCTTCATCAAAGTTGGTTAACTTCTCGAGGGCTTTGTTGTGTGCGGTGAAGATTGAGTTTCGACACCATTGATTTTGGGGGTTTCATCTCATTTCTTCTTCAAAACTTGAGGTAGGGATTTTCTTAAAGTTATATATATGTTTTTGCAAGATCTATAAGATTTTCAAAATCATCTTTCAATAGCTTTGAAAATTGATTGTTGATTCAAGAAGTTGAACGATTTTGAAAGTGGGTTTATCTCTTGTTCTTTTAAAATGATCTTATGGGTTTTGATCTTCGTTGATTGAAGAAAAGATGATTTTGGAAAGTTTTATTTCAAAAGATTTGAGTTATATAGTTTTGGTGAGAAAACCTAGAATTTGAGAATTTTTTTTAAGAGACTGAAAATCCATGAATGATATTGTTATATTTGTTTTTTGTGTCAAAATAAATAGATATTTGGAAAATTTCTTATTTATATTTATATAAATGATCAATTTCGGGACATATGAGAATTATTGTTCATTTTGGATATTGTTCAAAACGTTGAAATAGTCTTGGAATGACTAATTGTTGAGGATACTTGAGAAGAGGGAATTGTGTTATTCCTTTGATGATGAATTGGAATAAAAGTATTTATATTCATCTTGTGTTATTGGCATATCAATTCATTTGATTACATTAAATTTTGAAAGTTGATTTGAAAACTTGCATTGAGAAAAGAATGTTGAGAAACAAGTTTTCATGGAATGGTTTTGAGGTAAATACGTTGGTAAGTCTTGATAGGTGGTGTAGATGATATTGAATAAGTTGGCTTGAGAGTCCGGGGTGAAAGACCGAAAACCCGCGTGGATAGGTGTCGAGCCTTCTAGTTAATATCGGTAAAAATGACAAATTGGTAGTACTTGTATAGTCTACTTGCAGATACCGACCTAGGGATTACCAGAGTCTTATTTACCGCTCTTGAAATGAATTGTTAAGTTTTGAAGAATTGAAATTGCATGACATCATTGAGCATGAGGGTTTTCAAAGATGAAGATGTGATTTTCTTTCAAAAGAGCATAGCATGGCATGTGCATTTCATCTCTTGAGACTTGTATAAAATGTATATACTTTTTTAAGGATTTCCTACTGGGCTTTATGCTCACCCTACAGGATTTTTGGGCAGGAAAAGATGTAGTGATACCGCCTAACTAAAGGCGAGGAAATGTGTGTTGAGAGTGCGAGGAAATGTGTGTAAGCCAAGGGCTGTATGTGTGTGGATTTGAATAACCGTTTTGTGTAACCAGGCTCAAGGCTTGGAAATTTGTTAACCCTTGGTGGTATTTATTTGTTTATTTACTTGTTGTTAGATTAATGTATTGTTGTCTGAAGAACTATTGTATCATGTAATGTAAGTTTGGAGATTTATATTCGGTTTTCCTTGAAAGAGCCATGATTGTTGTATTATCATTTGGGCTAGAAATTTGGGGCGTTACAGGAGTAGTGGCGGAGTAGTTAGAGACTTTAATTACTTGGTTTGCTTACATTTGTATTGTAACTTAATTAGTTAGCTTACTAGTTAGTTCATTCAAGTGTTATAATAATTAGTTAATTAGTTTAACTAGTTATTCATTTTGGTTTGTAATAATTAGCTTAATTAGCTTAGCTTTAATTAGTTGCTAGTTAGCTTAGTTATTCATTCAAACTCTCCTTTGTGAGAGCAAAATGTTGTAATAATGTGTATGTCTTCTCACCTTACGTCTTTCTCCCTTTTACTTAACTGTTTTTGATAGTTAGATTAGGGACATGTTTCAATTAGCATACCTTATGCTTGCATCCATTCATTTTGTTTTGCATGCACCGAGGCTCAGCGCATCATTCAAACTTCATTGTCGTTTTAATACTTTGATGAATACATGTTTAGAACACGTGCTCTCAACTTGTTGCAAATAAAATGCTAAGTAGCCTAGCCTATCGTAGTTGCATTATTGCATGTGTTGCATTAGGCATCTTGAACACTTAGGAATCATGCATATTTTTTCTAACTCTTTTGTTTCATCTTAGCTTGGAGTACTAGGTGAGTTTTTAGTGCTTTAGCATACTTGCACGAGTGTGAGTGATTGCCATGTCTAGCATGCTTGCCATGAGGGTAAATGCTTACATGCTAAACTGTTTGAATGCCTGTAGATGAAGGCTTGTTATTTAAATTGGAACGATTCAACGAATGTACGTTTTAAGCCCACTATGTCTAGTGGCAAATTCACAGTTTTAATCCCACTTTGTTGAGTGGCAAATTCGCAAACTTTAAGCTCACTTGAGTGGCAAATTCAAACCCTTTTCCAAAACAAACATGAATTGAATTGTTCCAATTTGAGTAAACTAGTCTATACTTTCTTTGTACGCATCACATAGTAATGCTAGCCTAATAACCGGAACGAGAGCATATAATGTTGATAAAAATCATATCATGATTAGTAGAGGCCGATCTTTGATCGGGCAAGCGGGGGTGCTCAATTCATGACCTTCCCCTCTCGTACCTAAGTTCCCAAGCCGAGGCAACTTTAGTGATGAGAGACATGTGGCCTTTGGCAGGAGTCATGGATTTCCTAAATTTTTCCAAAATAAAATATTTAGGCGGCGATTCTGTATCTGACAAAGCAGTCCAATTTTGAATTTTTTATTCAAAATCATTTTTTCCAAAAGATTTGCCGGATTTAGACTCTTTGGTATTTATTTGTTTCACATTGCATTTGTGAAATTAGATTCAGAACTGTGGGAGTCCGAACTGTAGGGCTTTCTTTCAAACCTTCCGAAAGGAGGCGCGAAAAAGTCAATTTACATGCATGTTTCTCAAATATATCATTTACCCTATAATATTTGGTATAACTACTACTATACATTTTTAGTCTCTATTGATCTAATTATTTGTTCTGTATGATATCTTAAAAATTCATTTCAATGATTGATTGCAACTATTAAATTAGTATATGTTTTTTTCTACTTTTTTTTTTTTTGGTATTGTTTTTATTCGCACTTTTGTCTATTCTATGTTTTAGGTGAGAACTTTATTAGTAAATTGTGTGGTATAAAAATTATCAATATTTAGTTAGAATAATGATTCATATATATATATATATATTTGGATCGGCGAAAGTCAATTGTTAGATACTATTCATATTGTTTAGCTTAAGTATGAGATATTATGGCTCTTTTTATTAAATGATTAATTTTATATTAAGTTATTTTTCTTCTTAATCTTATTTCCTTTTGAAAAAAAACTAGAGACTCCTTATGGGAAAAAATTGATTAACTAATAGTATCAATTTGGTTTCCATTGAATCATCCTTTAATCATGTTTGCTAAATTTAAAAATTAAAAACAACTATCTTATTGATATAAGTAACACAATTTAATGGGATTAGACATGACTACAATTCAATTATATCTATTGGCTAAATTTAAAAAATTAAAATTAAAATTAAAAACATTTATTACATGGGGCAGAATCCATTTGGGTTAAACATTTTGATTGCAATTTAATCATAACTATTTATTAAACTTTAAAAAAAAAATTGAACATTAAAAATACTTATCATATTCTACTACAAATTAAAAAAAAATAAAAACACCTAATTTTTTTTTAGATGGTTAAAACACTTAAGTATTAGATAAATTAATTGGCATATGTGGTCATGATCAATTAGGTCAGATATTTGACTATATCTCAATCATAACTATTTGATTATTAAAAAAATGTAAGAAATATAAAAAAATTAAAAAAAATTCATAATCATTAGACTATTTATCATGTCACCCAATGTTCACTAAAAAAAATTCATATTGCATAGGGTTCAAAATTTAGAACACCCAGCAAGATAAGGCCTAATTTTGATGTATAAAAAATATTGAATCACTACTAATCTAAATCTACCTTATACTACTAAAAATTACTACATCAAATCTCTATCATAATCAAAATCTACTAACTCCACCATATTAGATTCATACCACAACCAAAATCACGTTTCTTTTTCTCTTTCAAATTTAAATATTTTTAATAAAATATTAAAAACAAAGAGAAATATAAATCAAGATTGTGCAATATATATATATGTATGTATTCCTAGCAGTTTAGTAATATAGAAAAAGCTCTCATTTCTTCTCTGTTCTTCTCACACAGTTTCTTGGTTTCTTTGGGCAATTTCTTAGACTAGTTCAAGTCTTGCTTGGTGAGTGCACACCATCAAGATTTGCCATTGTATCCTAGAGAACGACCGCCAGTAGCTGTAGACACCCCATTTTTGACCGTCCTCAAGACTTGGGCGTCACTGATTGAACACTCGGTGATCATCCATGTTTGTGTTCGTCTTGAGTTCCGGGAGGTCTCGGTTGCGCGCCTTGCCTCAGGATCTCTCGACTCAACTGTTTTGTGTCTGGTTTTGCACCAAACACTTGTGTTTTGCCTTGAAGGGGCAGGGAATGCCTTTTGAGGGATTTCCCTCTTGGATGGCTTGTCTTGTAAGCCTTACAAGAGGGAGTTGCCTATAAGAAGAGGCTTCCTCTCTTGGCATTAGGGTTAGAGAAAAATCAGAGAGAGCTCTGGTATTAGGGTTTGAGTAGTGTATCTATTCCATTTCTATATCTTCCTCTCTTGTATTCTTTGTGTGTTTAGTCTTACTTTAGCACATAAACACCTACCATTACACCTTCCCTTGGCTACTGAGGTTCCAGAGGGTTGTTCTTGAGGTTCTTAGGTGGTTTTGAGCTTGAAGAATCAGCTGGTCCACCATCTTTGAAAGAGGACTTCAAGGGTAAGAAACTCACTCCTTTTTCCCCATTTTTGCATCCTATTTTTTCCTATCTTAAAACTGTTTTTGAGCTTAGTGCATAATATAAAAAAGTTCTGTTTTTGGGCCCTCTAAATAGTTTGTTAAGGGTGTTTTGTGGTTTGGAGGTGTTTGACCCCTCTTAAGCCTTGAGAGGCCCCATTTTGTGCCATTTTGAGTGAGTTCCGAGACTTTGGTGTTTGGGCCTCCTCACCACTGAAATCTTGAGGGATTTCAGTGGTAAGGATGGTGCCTTGAAGTCCCAATAAGGAGAGGGTCACCCCCTCTCCTTGTTGTCCTTGAAAAGGGCACTTTTTGGCCTCTTGAGGGAGCATCATGTTTGAGTGTTTGTTGATCATGCCATAGCTACTTTTTATGCTTATTATGCCATGATATAACATTGTTGTGTGTTGGTCTTGGTACACCATGCTTGCTTAGCATACCTACCTTGTAATGCCATGATTTGCCTCAATACATGCATAGCATTTAGACTATCATGCTTTTGTGTTTTGGCCAAGCTTTGTGAAGCTTATTTGCATGATTTAGTGTGCTAAGGGACTGTTTTAAGTCATTGGAGTCATCCATGCCCTGCTTTGTATAGCCACCATGTGATCCCTCTTGTATGCCTTAAGCTTTGACTCATCTAACATGCCTCACTTGCATGATTCATTTGGTTTGGCACCATTTTAGCATGATTTCAGAGCTTTCCATTGTATTTTAACGGTCCATGATTATCTCTTTTAAGTGTGCTTAGAAGTTGTTTCAATATGCTTAAGTCTTGAACCATGTATCCATACATGCTTGTATGTACATTTGCCTTCATGTGCTTAGCATTATGGCCACTGTTTTGGGCCTAATTAGGGCTGCCCAAATCATGTTTAAGTCCATCCTTTGCTTGTTTGCATGCTTACCTTGCACGTTTGTTTGCATACTTGCATGTATACCTTGCATTATCCATGTTGCATGCTAGTTCATATGCCTAGGTTGCATTGCATCATGCACGCATGCCTTGTTCCTTGATCTAGTGATAGGAATTGGGGCCCTTTGGTTTGTTGGTTTGCATTGCATTTGACATCAAAATGTGCACACTTGGTCCCTTGGGCCATCACGCATGGAAATGCGCGATTGATGGTCCGAGAACCAAGGAGCATGTCCCTTTGAGTCACTAACATGATAAGGGACATGATTGGTGCATATATGGTTTGGATTGCATTGCCATGCAAAGTTTTGTCCTCTGTTGCTGTCAAACAGATTCTGCAGGAACCTTTTGCCGATCGACTTCACAGAGTGCCGACCGGCAAACCATCTATGGCCGATGGATCCATTCTGTGCCGATGGACACCAAATCACAGCCGGTGATGATTCCTTCCAGCCGACGGCACTCCCCAACATCCAGTGAGCACATCCTGAGATTCTGGCAGTCTTCAGAGGAGTATAGCAGGGAAAACAGAGGCAGATTGCGCATGGCAGTGCACTTCCGAACAAGACCGGGCATGCATTGCATTGGGCTCTCTCCCCGAGGCGGTTTATTGTTTCGTCTAGCATAGTTAACTTGTTAACCAATTAGATAGACTGTAATATTTTAATTAGCTTGTAGGTTAATTATCTGTATATTCTTTTGGTCCCTCCGAGCGAGGGTGAATCTGTAATAAGTGTGGGTGAGTGTGTGTATGTCTTCTAACCCCCACTTCTTTCTCCCTTTTACTTACCTGCTTTGATGGTTAGTATTAGGGCATATTTAATTTAGCATACCTTATGCTATGCATGCGTGCATCATCCATCAGTCTTGCATGCACCAGGCTCGGTACATCATGCTAACTGCATTTGTACTTCAATTCTAAATTGAATACGTGCATCGATTGATTGCATTCCACATGTCATGTTTAGGATAGCCGAGCCTACCCTAATTGCATCCTGTATGTGTTGCATTAGTCAATTTGACATGAACTAGGACCATGCATGTCTGCTAACTAGTTTACTGTTTTGGCACGGAGTACGATGTAAGTATTTTCATGCTTTAGCATACCACATGCGTATGAGTGTTAACATGACAGCATGCTTACCATGTGGCTAGATGCTTATGTGATAAACTACTTGAATGCCTGTGGGTGAAGGTTGGATTGTCTGAGTTGGAAAAACTCGTTGAAATCCGTATTTTAGCCTACTTGCGAGTAGCAAATTCCAAAGTATTTTTTTTAAGACAAACGGATATGCAATGCTTATTTCCAAATTAGGCAATCTAGTCTATACTTGTTTGCTGTGTGCATAACATAGTAATTCTAGGCTAATAACCGGAATAAGAACACATAACGTTTTCAGAATCGGATATCACGGTTAGTAGAGGCCGGTCTTCGGATCGGGCGAGAGGGGTTGCTCATAGCTGACCTTCCCCGATCTTACCCAAGTTCCCGAGCCGAGGCAACTTTGGTGATGACGGACACGTGGCCTTTGGCACCGAGTCAGGGTTTCCTAAATTTTCCATAAAAAATATTTAGGTGGCGACTCTGTATCTGGCAAAGCAGTCCATGTTTGGCACTTCTTTTCAAAAATCTGTTTTCTCAAAACGATTTGCCAGATTTGGACTCTTTGGTTCAGATTTAGAACCGCAAACAAAATCGAGTCCGCACTGTAGAGTGAGGCCCAAGGGCGCGTCCACAGTTTCTGGCGACTCTGCTGGGGAATTTAGAGAGCTTGACTCGAACTCGTGATATCTTGTTTTGATTTCATTTATGTGTCTCTTTGCATTGCATGTGCATTGGTGCGCCTAGGACACCGTGTTTGCCATCTACCATTCCTGAACGGTTTGCCGGAGGCTTGTCTTGTCAAGGCATGACCATAAGGCTGACCGGTTATGGGCACTGACAGTATGGGAACACAAACCCCGATTTTACCGGGGCACCCTTTTTGACCATTCGACCTAGTGCATATTCGGAATCCATAGTGACCATTCCAAACTAGGACAGGTTGCTTACCCGATTGTAGGTTGTTTGAAACCACTGCGTGTGTAGTGAAACCCTAGCTCCTGACAAAATAGGACAGGGAAACCCTACCCCAACATGGGGGTGTTTTGGCTCTCTTTTACTTGTTATGTGCTTTTAGAGTGTATCTCTGCAGGAACGCACATATCAGTTTGCAAAGTTTGAGTATCAGGCCCGAGGGCACCAATGTCAGTATTTAACAGAATCAGTTATATCTGAGGGTATCCGATTCAGTATTTTGGGACAGTGATTTCTGGGGAACAGTGATCAGTAGTAGAGTACAGTTATTCGGCTGCGCCTGTGTTTGATCCGTTTGGGCTGAAACGCTGCTTGTTTTTCCTTTCAGTTCAGAGAATTCCAGAATAGTTAGTATTCCCCCTTGCCGAGGCAAGACTTAGCATGACGCAGAAGTCGGAAGAGATCGTGGTTATGACAGCCGCGTTAGATCAAGGAATCATTCTGCAAAGTGAGACCACTGTTGACATGCCACATCCACCCAGATCGTCGGTTGCGCACCCAGTCTGGACCCCCCAACTATATCAGGCTCGCGAGCCTACTACATTTGAACTGATGGGGATGATAGGTGATCTCCAGAGGTCCGTGGCGGATCTCGCCTACGGAATGTCAGCTTCACCGCCAGCCGCACCATATGCCGGGAGTTTTGTACCCCAGGAGCCCCCGCTATTGGGACGGATTGTGATTGAACTTAGCCAACCGGAGATGGCCTCCAGCTATGGCAATGACGTACCAGCACCAACCCAAATCCTAGGTCAGGCTGAGGCCAGAGACAAAGGCAAAATGAAGGCAGATGCCGATCCTATCGAACAACTACTGTGGGCAGTCAAGGCTTTGAAGGCCAAGGGGATGAGCAAGCAACAGATATCTACAGCTGTGACAAAAGCTTTGGAGGATGCTTTCCCCACTCCACCAGAGGGTAGTTCAAGTTAGTCGGAAAATCGGGATAGGCCCCGTCATGCCAGAACAATTCCTTCCGTTCCCAATCCTGCACCTGGGAAAGATCAGAAAGCCAAGGCGGTGCCTGCCGACCCTTTCGCTAGCGCGTCTAGCAAGAATAATCAAGCTCCAAAGTACCTGCCCCGAGGGCGCAGGGTCTTTCACGAACTCTACATGCCTCTGTCCAAGGCACTTCAGATCCTGGCCGAAAGAGGGCATCTTAAACCCTTGGAGCCCAGGCCTCTCCCGAAGAATCTCCCGCCCACGCATGACGCTGCTATGTACTGTGCATACCACCGGCAAACCGGTCATTGCACCGATGACTGTTTTCGCCTCCGTCATGAGGTACAAGATTTGATCGACAACGAGGTTATCGTCCCACCCACCTCAGCCAAGTCCGTTACTACCCAGCTATTGGATTTTGAGGATGCTGATACTGCGCGTATGTGATCAGGGTTGGACCATTTGTGGGCAACGCCCAGTGTTTTTGATGTGGCGTCTGGCACGCAATTTTGAGCATCTGCGAATGCTAGTTTTGTAAATTCTGGCTTGGGTGTCGAGTCAGTCTTTTATTTTGTTTTGAGTCTGTCTCATTGTCTTGAGTCAGTCCTTCTGCTTACGGGTCTGTCTTGTTGTAGCGAGTCATTCCCCTCGTTTGTATAGAATGTCAGGGGATTCTGGGGTTGTTGCCTCGAACACCGTTTTGTCTTGTAATTACCCGTTTTTGTTTTTGAGTCTGTTCCTGCCGAGGAGCCAGTTATACCAGGAAACCTTAATGAAACAGCTGTGGCTATCACGTTTCCGTACTTGTTGCTATTTGAGCTAGTTGTGCCAGAAGATGTGAATGGAACGACAGTACATTCTACTTACTCTCTTGTGCCTTGAACATCGTTGTAATGACCTGAGTTTTTCAAACCCCTCTTTTGAACACTGCGGTGATAAAAACGTAGAGGAAGGAATTCCTCGGGTTTTGCAAAATTTTGATCAGTTTGAGAGAAAGAGAGGCATGCTAAGCCTTTTAATGAATGAAATCTTGCCTGTCAGCGTGAGTGCTGAGAAGGATCCTGGTTTGATCCAGACTGGTTCCACACTATCTTCAGCGCGAGCGATTTGTCGCTTTCTTAAAAACTTTCAAAAACAAACTTTTTTGCGCGGTCCTGTGAAGACCTGTGTGGAATTGCTCTTGGGATTGTGCAGCCTAGGATCGCTCTCAGCCTCAGAATTCAACCTACCTGTTTCGAACCTGGAATCCGTTCAAAATGTTCAACAGTCAACCGCCATGAAAAGCCCGTGTGGCCCAACTTGAAGCAGCCCTCGAGCAAGAGGCACTAAACTCAGGTTAAGAAGATCAGATCTCACCGGAAGAGGCTCGTGAAGCAACCGTGATGGATTCTTCTGCAAATCAACACAATAGCCACTCTCCTTGATACAGAGGGCTTCGATTTCAAAACCATTTGGCATGGACTTGTTACACTTTTACCCTTGAGAGGCTCGCTGGGCCGAAAACCCGGAAGGGCGACCCAGGCAAAAGTTAGAGCAAGAGAAAAATACGAAAAAGAAGAAAGACAGAAAAAATACAAGGAAAAGAAAAGAAAAGAAAAGAAAAATACGAAAAATGCAGAAGAAATAAAAAAAAAAAAGAAAAAATGCAAAAAGAAGAAAAGAAAAAAAATTGAAAAAAAAAAGAAGAGAAAGAAGCTCGCAAGGTCGAAAACCCGCATCGGGCGCCTTGGCAAAAGTTAGAGCCTAAAAAATGAAGGTTAAAATACCCGAGTGTACCTTAACCGGAACTACGTAAGGCTTGATTCCCATGTCTGGGATACGTAGGCAACTTCATCCTGAAGTCCAGCCCCCAACGCTTTCATAGCGCCTCAGTCCATGTAATGGTTTTGATCATCCTTGCCTTCTCTGCATCCGACAGTTCGGCTGTGACAACCGGAACTACGTAGGCTTGATTCCCATGTCTGGGATACGTAGGCAACTTCATCCTGAAGTCCAGCCACCATCGCCTTCACAGCGACTGTGTCCATGTATTGGTTCAGACCATCGTCTTCGGAGTTTAGTCATCACTGACAAAGACCGTTCATAAAATGCTGCGGCATCATCCAAACAAGGGGCAACTTTCCGTTGCCATGCATTCCCATGAGTTGCCCCGAGTTGCCGTCCAAAACCAGGGGCAACTTTCCGTTGCCATGTCCCCCCTTCAAGCCAGGGGCAATTTTCCATTGCCTCCGATCTGAGGTTGCACATCTCGAGGGTAGGTTCCGTGCTCGTTGAGCATTGACCGTTTGCAAAAATAGTTTTTGAAAATTTTTACTGAGGTTGACTGTTTCCTCGAAAACTATTTCATTTCCCAAAAATCGGACCATTTTCTTGGACCCAAAGAGGAAAATTTTCAGTGCTCATGGCCTGACTTGCATGATTTTAAACCAGAAAATCGAACAAGTATGTTAACCCAACTCTCATTTTGGTCAAAACTGCTTTAGGAAGAAAACAAAAAAAATGGTCAAAGTGACGAACTAGGGGCGCAATCGAGTCAGGTGTTCTGTCTTTTCCCCGCCGTCAACATACTTGTCAGAAAGGCACCCTATCCGCCGGAAGAAGCTTTCCCTATCCGGAACCTCGACTGGACGTCGCCGGAAGATACAGCCGCGAGCTAATATTGTTGGGCGTGAACCCACGATTTCTTCTTCATCTATCAACCACCCTGGGGAGGGACTAAAAAAATGAGAGATTGAAGAATAGAGAGGTGTAAGTTGAGAGAAAAGCGAGAAAAAGGTTTTGAGAGAAAAAGGAGCCTGAGGGTCGAGTGTCGTGAGAGTCACAAATTAGAAAGGGTGGGAACAAAACCCGGAGAAATTGGCTCCTCGTGATCTGAGGTCTTTCATTCTTGTGAACGCGTCAGTGAGTCGTGTCTTTTGCTTTCTCCCATCGCAACTCTTGTCTTGAGTCTTTTCCGAGTGCGTCTCGCTGCGTTTAGGTCGTGTGCCTTTTGTTTTCTTCAATGGAGTCTTTCTCGCTGTGTTCAGCTTCAGATTCGATACCCAGGTTGAAAACCCTTATTTCAAAAATCGTTTATGCTCAGACTGCTGTACCATTCTCCACATCCATGCAAAGCAAAAGAAGAAAGGAAAAATTTGGGGCATCTGAGTGTGCTTCAATTTCGGCCGGTTTCAGCCTTTGTGGTCCGTCTTATCAGATTGGGCTGTTTGTTCAGTGCTTGCCGTGTGCGGAGAGAACCAAGTGCCATGTTGCGGGCTGTATACAGATCAATCCCCAGTGGAGTATGGGCTGTGTGTTCAGAATGAAACAGTGATTTGCTTGGGTTGTTTTGCTATTAGCTGGTCAGTTATCTGATTATTACAGTGCAAGTGTTCAATTTTCAGACGGCAGATCAATATCATTTACATTTGAGGTGTAATATGATGCAATGCAGTGCAAAGTAATAAAATGTACAGATATAACACTTTTTTAGATGAAAAGTTTGTTTCATTACATATCATCTTTTTCAAGTACATAGTTTTGAAGAAAATAAAAACCTGCCTGCTGCAGTACAAGGTACTCCAGCTACCAACAAAAGGACAAAAAGTAAAAAAAAAAACAGCAAAAATCTGGATCAACATCAGTGGTCTCAGGCCTGAAGGTCTGTCCTCGCCCTCTTCCTGGACAAAGGCCCAGGAGCATCGTCATCAGGATCACCATCTGAATCTGAGCCCGAGCCGTCTCCGGTCTCCTCCTCAGACGACTCAGCCTCTGACTCCGCCTCCGCCTCAGCCTCGGACTCGGACTCATCATCATCATCACCAGGAACGGGTGCCCGAGAGCTACTCCCGACATGAACACGCCCAGCCCTGGTACCAGGATGTATAGTGTCCCCTCGCCCTCCTCGAGCAGGAATAGAGGGCCCAGCTGGAGCACCACCTACCGGAGGGATTTGGAAAGGAGGCTGAAAAGCATAAAAGGCAAATACATCAGAATACTGTGAGCAGTGAATCAGTGCAGAATAACAGTGTATGAGTACAGTCTGTGAATATCGTGAGCAGTGAATCAGTAAGGAATACAGTGTATGAGTACAGTCTATGAGTGCCGTGAGCAGTGAATCAGTACAGGATACAGTGAATGAGTACAGTGTATGTATGCTGTGAGGAATGAATCAGCGCAGAATGCAGTGAATGAGTACAGTGTATTAAGTGTTGTATCGTGCGTCAAATTACGCGAATCAGCTTATGTATGGTTTAAGACGGTGGTTAGAAGAACATACCGGAATGCTGTAAAGGGCCAAGAGGTCGAAAGTCCGCTGTAGCATCCCCATCATGGAGGCATTCATCTCCAATGACTGCCGGGTGTACTCGGAGGAAGCCTGCAAAAATATCAGATACATCAATATTTTGCGGAATATCAAATAAACTGAAATGAAACGACTATACAAGAATGCAGTAATACATACCGGAGGCAAGTCCGGGACATCGACCAACTCGTGATCGGCCGGGGGAGGAGCAAAGGGGACCTGGTAGGTCGCCCCACCCTGCCCTCTGAAAGTCAGTGAAGTGGGCAGAGCAGGCCAGTCGGTCCCCCGCCCTCTCTGAACTCCACCTCTACCACGGACTCGAGCTCTTCTCGACGCTCCCACTCCAGCTACCGGCGCCGCTGGCCTCTCCCTCTTAGCTCGCCGACCACTGCTCAAGGGTCGCATAATGGAGGTCCGGACGTACTCGGCGTAGTCGCCCTCGCCTCTGTGACGCTCCGCGCCCCAGCCAACGGTATACTCTCTCAGGTGCGCGAGGGAAAACCTCTCTGTATGCCTCATATGTGCAGGAGGCGGACCCGGAACTATCTGCTCCGGTAAACCCAGGGTCTGACGCAAGAAGCACTCCCCCAGGTACCAAGCCCGACAGACCGGGCCCTCCAATAGAATCTGGAGGCGGGAAGTCTCCTCTGCGCCCTCATAGTGATCCCTCACCACGGCCGGCAATGGAGCCCAAGGCTGCCAGGTGATCTGCGGGCACAAATGCAGTTTGTTATCTATCTGTTATAAAAAATACAGTGCTATGGGAAGCTTAAGCAAACTCTACAATTGAACATACCTCCGCGGCGGTAATGGTGTCGAAGTAGCGACGGAAGAAGATGAAAGACTCCCGGGGTCTCCGCACGCACCGCACATCAAAGCGATGAGAAAAGGGGACGTCGAGCAGGATCTCCACATCGGGTACTGGGGCAAGCCTGGGAAAGTAGGCATATACCCACAACTGCAGAACAGATATCAGTATGACTATCGGGTAAAATAGAATACAGAATAAAGCAGAAATGGCAGAGCCGTGTGTTGTGCAGTGTATTGTGCAAAGTGTACAGTGTGTGCAGTGTACAGTCAGTGTAAAGCAGAGTATATGTGTGTGCCACGTGTACAGTATATAGTCAATGAGAGATAGACCGTGCAGTGCACAGAATACAGAAAATGTAAAGCAGAAAACAGAAATGTAAAAAGGGGGAGAAGATGTACCTCCCAAGCTCGCCCGTATCCGCCAAGGAGCTGTCCGCTGAGGCGGGAAGAAGAACTCATGTAGCCATACAAAGTGGCCAAGCCTGCGCCCCCCCAGTCATAGTGGCGGATCCGCCTGACATCCACCAGTGCGCTCAACAGGCAAAGAGGCACGGTGTTCGCCCGGTCGGCGAAAAGGGTCGTCCCGAGTAAAAACATGATGAAGCCCCGCGCATACTGATCCACCTCCTCTGGGGTCATCTGCGCCTCCTCCGCCAAGGCTGGCTCAGTCCTGAAGTGGCTCTCGAACCACGAGTATCTGACAAACCCTGCCCGAGCAAGGGGTGGCCGAGTGCCGAGCAGGTGCAGCTGGGCGGCGTCCCACTCATCCATATCCGTGTCAAAGGGGATCGGATCACCCCCTACCTCGATGCCGGTAAGCATCGAGAAGTCATAAGGGGTCATCGTCATGTCCCCTGCGACGGAGAAGTGAAAGGAGTTGGTGGTATCCCACCACCTCTCCACTAAAGCAGCAAGCAAGGGCCTGCAGGTGGTAAGCTGGGAAAGCCCCCTGCAAAAGATGCCGAAACCCGCCTCATCAACGATCTGGAGAACCGCGTCTGGCAACTCCACGTACCAATCTCGGGCGACGACGTTCCCATACCCGCGGATGGTATGGGAGTCCCCCTGTAATCAAAACCAACAATTGCGAAGCAATATTCAAGATGCAGTTTTAAGAAACATACAGATATATAGCATGTGTGCATGTTTTTTTTTTAAGATTCAAACAGACATTGGGTGTCAGTGTGCTAGCAAAGAACTACGGCATATGATGTGTCAGCGTGTTTGAGTGGTTCAGGGTAAATACAGCATGTGTGCATGTTTTTCAGAGTTCAAGCAGATATCGGGTTTTAGTGGGCTAGCAGTGAAATTACGGTATATGGTGTGTCAGGCCGTTTAAGTAATTCAGGGCAAGTGCGGTGTGTGTGCGCATGTTCCCATGCAAGCAGATATCAGCTGCAAGTGTGTTCACAGTCAACTACAGTATATCAGTGCATCAGTGCATTCAGACTAAGCAGTTAAAGAACAGAATCAACTATGGCAGTTAAGTGTTCTACATTGCGGGAAACTGAAACCGGGGGGATGATGTACCTCAGAAGCGCCGTGTGACAAATGAGACTCTGGCTCACGTAGCAGTAGCTCGCGTGCCACGCCCCTCTCGAAGCTCCGGAACTGGCGTAGTCCGTCCAGGAGCATCACGTGGACCGCCGGTCTGTAAGTCTCCGGATCGAATGGCCGGATGCGAAGCGGCAAGGGCTCGGCCTCGGGATCCATCTCGAGCCCTGGAGGGGGCCCGCCCTGTGGAAGGTCGTCCGCCATCTCGAAAAGAATGTGAAAATGACCGGAAGAGGGAAAACCGGGCGAGAATGCGAAGAGTCAACAAAAAGTCAACCCCGAGATGGCCGGAAATGGCCGGGAAAGCCAAACTGCAGAAAAGGCACAGATATTGAGAAAAACTTGAGGGAAACAAGCCCCGAGTGGCGGAAATAAAAAACGGGACACCGAAACGAAGTTTCGTTCGGTTGAAAATGTCCGAAACGTGAAGGAAATCGCGAATCGAACGACGAAATGGGGGCTAGAACGCAAGAAAATGAGAGAATCAAAGGAGGAAAACACTCTAGAGAGAGAGAGAGAGGATTTTCGACCAAGGGGAAGTGAAGAAAATAGGGTTAGAAACCCTATTTTAAAAGACCCGTGGCCAATTGACAAAACTGCCCCGATACAGGAATTCTTTGCCGGTCGGCCACACTCTTTGCCGGTCGGCAATATATTGTGCCGATGAGACTGTTTGATGGCCGATGGACGGCCGGTGATGCATTATGATGGCCGGTGGACATCCGGTGGTCTCCCACAGTGGTCTTTGAGCCTCCTACACCTTTCCTTGGGTTATATGAGTGGTCCAGAGCCTTCATTGCTTAAAATCGTGCAAAACAGTGCCTCTCCGACGCTCAACCGGCCTCCATTTTGACCTCGGATCGTGTCCTCTGTGTGTATCACTCAAATTCGTGCAAGGTGTATCCTTTCTGTATCCTTTTGGCCTTTACAAAGTTTGAAAGTTGCCCCCATGTGCATTTGGCATGCATTCAATTACGCCATTTAGCGCATTGCACTGTCTTGCGCATCGCATTTCATTCGCGTTGTCCAACGCATCACGGCGTTTCGCGCGTCTTATTGCATTTGGCATACACTCATTGTTCGCGCTATTTTGCGCACCTCATATGCATTGTCATGCGCCATGGTCTGGCGAGACCTTAAACACGCACGGTCCGGCGGGACCAAAAACACGCACGGTCCGGCGAGACCTTAAAATCCGCTCAGTTGCATTGTCTTGCATTTCAAAAGACATGCGTTGTTTCGCACTTGCATCAACATGCATTGTCATGCATCTCAAAAACTGCGTGTTGTCGCGCATTTCGAAACCATGCAGAATCATGCATTCAACATAACGAGATTCATGTGTTCACAGGGTCCGGCGGGACCGTAAACACGCTCGGTCTGGCGAGACCTTAAACCCGCTCGCATGCATTATCATGCATTTCAAACGACGCGCGTGGCTGCGCATTCGGGATCATATGCATTAGACATGCGTTGTTTCGCACTTGCATCAACATGCATTGTCATGCATATCTTAAGCCGCACGTCGCTGCGCATTTCAAGCTCACTTGCATTTTCACGCATTTCAAGCCGCGCGTTGTCGCGCATTCCATATAACATGCATTTCATGCATCATTTGCATTCAAACAAAAAGAAATCATGCATCGTCATGCATTCCAACCAAAAACAAAACATATGCATATGTCATGCATCCATTGTAAATAGTGCATTATCATGCATACATGGTATATATTGCATTGTCATGCATCCATTGTAAGTGGTACATTGTCGTGCATACATGGTAAAATATTGCATTGTCATGCATTGTAGAAAATAAACATGCATTGTCATGCATTTCCATTGTAGCTTGCATGCATTCGTTGCATTTTCCCCAGCAGATCGCATCATACTGCATTGTCATGCATTTTTGTAAACATCCATTCCATTGCATATTTGTAGATATTGCATTGTAGTTTGCATGCATTCACTGCATCACCTTCCGTCTATGGCTTGCGCCTTTCCATGTTGAGCTTGGTCTGGTATGTGCCCTTACTTTTCATGTTAAAACACAGTTCTGCATGTGTACGCGCCTATTCCACGCTGGTATGTTGGTTTGAGGGTTGCGGCACCTTTTCTGTGTTAGACATGGCTCGTATGCGTACATGCCTTTCCTAGGCAAGATTTGGTTTGGCCCGCGTGCCATATCCATCATATCTATTCCATTCCATTGCATATTTGTAGATATTGCATTGTAGTTTGCATGCATTCACTGCATCACCTTCCGTCTATGGCTTTCGCCTTTCCATGTTGAGCTTGGTCTGGTATGTGCCCTTACTTTTCACGTTAAAACACAGTTCTGCATGTGTACGCGCCTATTCCATGCTGGTATGTTGGTTTGAGGGTTGCGGCACCTTTTCTGTGTTAGACATGGCTTGTTTGCGTACATGCCTTTCCTAGGCAAGATTTGGTTTGGCTGCATGCCATATCCATTGTAGATATTACATTGTAGTGTAAATTTTTGCATCCGGCACTACGATCATCATTCTTTCTCCAGCGGGTCGTTACCCCACTTATGTCATTCCACCCAATACTCGTTCTTGTGTCCGTCTACATTACTCATAGTTCAGTGGACCGTTCTATGGTAGACGGACTTGTTACCTCCATCAACCTATTTGACATTTGTGTGGTTTCAAACCGCTCATGATTGGATCTTGATTCAATTGCTTTGCATGTAGTTCGCATTATTTCAATTACATTGCATATTCATTTGCATTATTTATACATTGTTTTGTATATATTGCATATCATTTTGCATTCATTCGTGCATTGTCATGCATGTTGCTAACAATATCATACCTGTTAAGTTGTTTTCTTTGCAGGCACGATATTGCATGTATGGTTCATTTGCGACTGGTGGAACCAGACGAACCGGACAGGTATTGTACCCTCCGCGTGAGACGTATCGAGAATTGCATAATTCTCTTACATCCTTTCTGCATTGTAGTGTAGTTTGGTGTATGCTAGCTTAGAACTGTCGCATGTATGCTTCGTTACAGCTTTCTTTGCATGATCATGAGTTATGCTCGGCTTCGTGCATTGTCTTGCATTTTGCCCCTGCCTTCGGGCGCATACTTTGTTTGTCTTGCATGTTTGTCTAAGTCTTCGGCCTTGTCAAAAATGGGTCGTCTCTGGGCTTTGACATTCACTCCCGTCATTGTTATAACTATCGAGTTCTGTCAAAGAGGGGCAACTGTAGACACCGCATTTTTGACCGTCCTCAAGACTTGGGCGTCACTGATTGAACACTCGGTGATCATCCATGTTTGTGTTCGTCTTGAGTTCCCGGAGGTCTTGGTTGCGCGCCTTGCCTCAGGATCTCTCGACTCGACTGTTTTGTGTCTGGTTTTGCACCAAACACTTGTGTTTTGCCTTGAAGGGGCAGGGAATGCCTTTTGAGGCATCCCCACACATCACCGGCCATGGCTTGAGGCCACCGGCCAGTGATTTTGTGCCATCGGTAATATATTTTGCCGGTCGGCACTCTTTGTTGCCGGTCGGCCATTTATTTTGTCAAAATGACAATTTTGAATGGTCGATCACTGTTCATCTACTTTTAGTAGATATTTTGTGCCAGCTGTGATAGCTGGCACCCACTCTGTTCCCCTCCATACACGTGTATGGAGGGATTTCCCTCTTGGATGGCTTGTCTTGTAAGCCTTACAAGAGGGAGTTGCCTATAAGAAGAGGCTTCCTCTCTTGGCATTAGGGTTAGAGAAAAATCAGAGAGAGCTCTGGTATTAGGGTTTGAGTAGTGTATCTATTCCATTTCTATATCTTCCTCTCTTGTATTCTTTGTGTGTTTAGTCTTACTTTAGCACATAAACACCTACCATTACACCTTCCCTTGGCTACTGAGGTTCCAGAGGGTTGTTCTTGAGGTTCTTAGGTGGTTTTGAGCTTGAAGAATCAGCTGGTCCACCATCTTTGAAAGAGGACTTCAAGGGTAAGAAACTCACTCCTTTTTCCCCATTTTTGCAT
Organism: Camellia granthamiana; assembly: GCA_036172215.1. Taxonomy (NCBI): domain Eukaryota; kingdom Viridiplantae; phylum Streptophyta; class Magnoliopsida; order Ericales; family Theaceae; genus Camellia; species Camellia granthamiana. The sequence goes on from CM069905.1 coordinate 62,246,635, forward strand.
CCTATTTTTTCCTATCTTAAAACTGTTTTTGAGCTTAGTGCATAATATAAAAAAGTTCTGTTTTTGGGCCCTCTAAATAGTTTGTTAAGGGTGTTTTGTGGTTTGGAGGTGTTTGACCCCTCTTAAGCCTTGAGAGGCCCCATTTTGTGCCATTTTGAGTGAGTTCCGAGACTTTGGTGTTTGGGCCTCCTCACCACTGAAATCTTGAGGGATTTCAGTGGTAAGGATGGTGCCTTGAAGTCCCAAGAAGGAGAGGGTCACCCCCTCTCCTTGTTGTCCTTGAAAAGGGCACTTTTTGGCCTCTTGAGGGAGCATCATGTTTGAGTGTTTGTTGATCATGCCATAGCTGCTTTTTATGCTTATTATGCCATGATATAACATTGTTGTATGTTGGTCTTGGTACACCATGCTTGCTTAGCATACCTACCTTGTAATGCCATGATTTGCCTCAATACATGCATAGCATTTAGACTATCATGCTTTTGTGTTTTGGCCAAGCTTTGTGAAGCTTATTTGCATGATTTAGTGTGCTAAGGGACTGTTTTAAGTCGTTGGAGTCATCCATGCCCTACTTTGTATAGCCACCATGTGATCCCTCTTGTATGCCTTAAGCTTTGACTCTTCTAGCATGCCTCACTTGCATGATTCATTTGGTTTGGCACCATTTTAGCATGATTTCAGAGCTTTCCATTGTATTTTAACGGTCCATGATTATCTCTTTTAAGTGTGCTTAGAAGTTGTTTCAATATGCTTAAGTCTTGAACCATGTATCCATACATGCTTGTATGTACATTTGCCTTCATGTGCTTAGCATTATGGCCACTGTTTTGGGCCTAATTAGGGCTGCCCAAATCATGTTTAAGTCCATCCTTTGCTTGTTTGCATGCTTACCTTGCACGTTTGTTTGCATACTTGCATGTATACCTTGCATTATCCATGTTGCATGCTAGTTCATATGCCTAGGTTGCATTGCATCATGCACGCATGCCTTGTTCCTTGATCTAGTGATAGGAATTGGGGCCCTTTGGTTTGTTGGTTTGCATTGCATTTGACATCAAAATGTGCACACTTGGTCCCTTGGGCCATCACGCATGGAAATGCGCGATTGATGGTCCGAGAACCAAGGAGCATGTCCCTTTGAGTCACTAACATGATAAGGGACATGATTGGTGCATATATGGTTTGGATTGCATTGCCATGCAAAGTTTTGTCCTCTGTTGCTGTCAAACAGATTCTGCAGGAACCTTTTGCCGATCGACTTCACAGAGTGCCGACCGGCAAACCATCTATGGCCGATGGATCCATTCTGTGCCGATGGACACCAAATCACAGCCGGTGATGATTCCTTCCAGCCGACGGCACTCCCCAACATCCAGTGAGCACATCCTGAGATTCTGGCAGTCTTCAGAGGAGTATAGCAGGGAAAACAGAGGCAGATTGCGCATGGCAGTGCACTTCCGAACAAGACCGGGCATGCATTGCATTGGGCTCTCTCCCCGAGGCGGTTTATTGTTTCGTCTAGCATAGTTAACTTGTTAACCAATTAGATAGACTGTAATATTTTAATTAGCTTGTAGGTTAATTATCTGTATATTCTTTTGGTCCCTCCGAGCGAGGGCGAATCTATAATAAGTGTGGGTGAGTGTGTGTATGTCTTCCAACCCCCACTTCTTTCTCCCTTTTACTTACCTGCTTTGATGGTTAGTATTAGGGCATATTTAATTTAGCATACCTTATGCTATGCATGCGTGCATCATCCATCAGTCTTGCATGCACCAGGCTCGGTACATCATGCTAACTGCATTTGTACTTCAATTCTAAATTGAATACGTGCATCGATTGATTGCATTCCACATGTCATGTTTAGGATAGCCGAGCCTACCCTAATTGCATCCTGTATGTGTTGCATTAGTCAATTTGACATGAACTAGGACCATGCATGTCTGCTAACTAGTTTACTGTTTTGGCACGGAGTACGATGTAAGTATTTTCATGCTTTAGCATACCACATGCGTGTGAGTGTTAACATGACAGCATGCTTACCATGTGGCTAGATGCTTATGTGATAAACTACTTGAATGCCTGTGGGTGAAGGTTGGATTGTCTGAGTTGGAAAAACTCGTTGAAATCCGTATTTTAGCCTACTTGCGAGTAGCAAATTCCAAAGTATTTTTTTTAAGACAAACGGATATGCAATGCTTATTTCCAAATTAGGCAATCTAGTCTATACTTGTTTGCTGTTTGCATAACATAGTAATTCTAGGCTAATAACCGGAATAAGAACACATAACGTTTTCAAAATCGGATATCACGGTTAGTAGAGGCTGGTCTTCGGACCGGGCGAGAGGGGGTACTCATAGCTGACCTTCCTCGATCGTACCAAGTTCCCCGAGCCGAGGCAACTTTGGTGATGACGGACACGTGGCCTTTGGCACCGAGTCAGGGTTTCCTAAATTCCCATAAAAAATATTTAGGTGGCGACTCTGTATCTGGCAAAGCAGTCCATGTTTGGCACTTCTTTCAAAAATCTGTTTTCTCAAAACGATTTGCCAGATTTGGACTCTTTGGTTCAGATTTAGAATCGCAAACAAAATCGAGTCCGCACTGTAGAGTGAGGCCCAAGGGCACGTCCACAGTAGCCATCTGCACGAAATGGGGCGAAATCATTTCTTAAGGACAATGGATTGACTTCCGTGATTCGGTTCTATTCTTTTTTTCTTCTTTTTTTTCCTGCTATTATCTTCTCGTATCTATTTCAATTTGTTAATCAAGTAGAGTTTTTATATATTTTTCTAACAATCTGAAGAAACAATTTGCTTGATTAATAAACGTGAATTTTGTTTCTGCTATTTCTGTTGTTCTTGATATGACCTGGAACCATTGGTGGAAATCATTACGAACGTTAGAGTGAAAAAATCCTATTTTTTTCTCAAGTCTCTCAATGTTGATTATGTTCTGTTTAATGATCAAATTCCTAATGATGTTTTCGAACCAATTCGTGGTGAATCCATTCGTTTGTATGACAAAGATAACAAAATATGTCATGGTCATATTCTGAATTTTTTTTCCAACTCTCTGTTTGATATATATTGTGATTACAAATTTCCTAAAGAGATTTTGGAATTTTTGAAAAGAAAACATTCTACAGAAGATGCAAGTACAAAGAAGTACGTGGTGAGCAAATTTTAGACTTCAATATGAATGTTGAAAAATCTGTCATGGAGCAAATCCATGAATACCATAATATAGTTCATGACATTTTGGCCAAAGGAATGTAGTTAGATAATGCCTTTTAAGTTGCAGCACTCATCGAAAAATTGCCGCCATCTTGGAAGAAGTTATTGTTTAGATTCTCATTGAAGATTTCAACCAGATGAAAGACAAAAACGAATATGCTCATGAACTCACATCAAAAGCAAATGTGGTAGAGGTGAAAAATGCAACAAAACAACATAATCACCATCATTCACACTTCAGGAGAAACTTCAACAAAAAATATGTGAAGAAGAAGAACAACAATAACTACAACAATCACAACCACCACCACAACAATCACAACCACAACAACCATTTCAGAAAACCCGATGGAGTTTTCAAGAAAATGAGAGGATCTTGCTTCGTGTGTGTTAAGATTGGTCATCATGTTTTGGAATGCAACAATCGCAAAGGCAAGGAACCTCACCAATGAAAACTACAAGCGAACTTGACTGCAACTAAAATAATAGCAGCTGTTGTGTCTTAAGGAAATCTTGTTGGCAATATGGTTGAATGGGTGGTAGACACTGGGGCTACCATCCATATTTGTAGCAACAGAAATATATTTGCTACCTATTGTAGACACCCCATTTTTTACCGTCCTCAAGACTTGGACGTCATTGCTTGTACACTCGATGATTATGACTGCATGTGCTCATTTTAGTGCCCAAAGTCCTTGGCGGAATGCCCTGTCTTTGAGCCTTTAACCCAATCCATTCTATGCCTTGTTTTAGACCAAAACTCTAGTGCTTCAAACCTCAAGACCCTGCGACCTGCATGCCTCTTCTGCTGGGCTACCGGCCACCTTTTATGCCCTGTCAGCCACCATTGCGCCTTGCCGGCCAATGGTGTGGCTTGCCGGCCATTGTTGGTGGCCTACCGGCCACATTAGTGGCCTGCCGGCCATCAGTGTCTTTTTTCAAATATTTTGTTGACAGCTGTTCCGAGCAAAATGCTTATGAAGCAGAGCAGAGTTGATTTGGAAGAGGAAAACCAATGCAAGGGTTGTGTAACAGAGGCTTTTGGGAGCAAACAGTGGACGTTCTTCAGGTGGAAACCGAGCATGCATTGGGCCTCCCTCGTTCCCCCGGGACTAGTTAACTAGTTTAGTTATTGATTAATTAGTTGTGTTGTATCTAATTAAAAGTGTTGTAATTATTTAATTAGATTAGTTATTTAGTTAATTCATGTTGTAATTAATTAGTTAACTAGTGTAATTGGTTGCTTTGTAATTAATTAGTTAATGTAGTTAGCTAATTAGCTTTGTATTGTACTCACTTAATTAGCTTAGGGGTAGTTAATTATTGATTCGATTTGTAATAATTAGTTAAGTAGTTTAGCTTAGCTAATTTATTCATTCGAACCCTCCTGCGCAAGGGCATCAATGTTGTAATAATGTGTGTGTCTTCCAACCCCACGTCTTTCTCCTTTTTATTTATCTGCTTTTGATGTTAGATTAGAGGCATCACGTTTCAATTAGCATATCGCATGTTTTCATCCATTCATTTGTCTTGCATACATTGAGGCTCGGTTCATCATTCAAACTTGCATTGTCGTTTATTACCTCGTTGAATACGTGTTTAAAATGCATGCTATGAAATTGTTGCAAATAACATGTTAAGTAACCGAGCCTATTTTAGTTGCATTATTGCATGCATTGCATTAGCCATCTTGTAAAGTTAGGTATCATGCATATTTTTCTAACTTTTTTGTTTTATCTTAGCTTGAAGTACTATGTGAGTTTTTAGTGCTTTAGCATATTTGCATGAGTGTGAGTGACTGCCATGACTAGCATACTTGCTATGAGGCTAAGTGTTTACTTGTTAAACTGTTTGAGTGCCTGTGGATGAAGGCATGTCGCTTGAATTGGAATGATTCGATGAATGTACGTTTAAGTCCACTTTGTCAAGTAGCAAATTCACAAACTTCAAGCTCACTTTGTTAAGTGGCAAATCAAACCCTTTTCGAAAAACAAACATGAAATTGAATTGTTCCGATTTGAGCAAACTAGTCTATACCTTGTGTGTGCGCATCACATAGTAAATGCTAGCCTAATAAACCGGGACAAGAGCATATGATGTTGATAAAAATCATATCATGATCAGTAGAGCCCAATCTTTGATCGGGTGAGCAGGGGTGCTCAATTCATAACCTTCTCCTCTTGTACCTAAGTTCCCGAGCCGAGACAATCTTGTTGATGACGGATACGTGGCCTTTGGCATGAGTCATGGGTTTCCTAGATTTCCCAAAAGAAAATATTTAGGTGGCAACTCTGTATCTGCAAAGTAGTCCAATTTTGGCATTTTTGATTCAAAATCAATTTTCCAAATGATTTGCCGGATTTGGACTCTTTGGTGTTTATCAATTTCACATCGCACTTGTGAGATTAGATTCAGAACCGCGGGAGTCCAAATTGTAGGACTTATTCGCCTTCCGAAATGGGGCACGAAAAAGTCGAGCTACACATATGAGTCTGTTGGTGATGTGAACATGTTACATGGGAAATGCTGGCACTGCTCGTGCGATTGGTAAGGGAAAAATTCTACTTAAACTCACTTCTAATAAAACTCTTGCCCTAAATGACACTTTTCATGTACCGGATATGTGTAGAAATTTAATTTATGGATCTCTTCTTAACAAGGCTGGTGTTAAATTAGTGTTTGATTCTGATAAACTTGTGCTAACTCGTAAAGGGGATTTTTTGGGAAAGGGATATTGTAAGGGGGTTTATGTGTGTTGAATGTTGTCTTTGAAAATGCTAATAAAGCTAGTACTTCGTTTGTTTATATTGTTAAGCCTATTGATTTGTGGCACGCTAGATTAGGGCACGTAAATTATGCTTCGGTTAAAACAATGAGACAATTAAATCTAATTCCAGATTTTAAAAACTATGACACATCCAAGTGTGAAATCTGCGTAGAAGCTAAATTTACTAAGAAACCTTTTAAATTTGTAGAAAGGAATTCAGAAGTCCTAGAGCTTATACATAGTGACTTGGGGGACTTTAAAAATTATGAGCATACGAGGTAAAAGATACTACATAACCTTTGTAGATGACTGTTCTAGATTCACTAAGGTATATTTGTTAAGAAATAAATATGAAGCAACTGAGCATTTTTTGAAATACAAGGCTGAAGTTGAAAACCAACTACATAGGAAAATTAAAAGAGTTAGATCTGATTGAGGAGGGGAATATGATAGCAATCAACTTAAATTGATATGTGAACACAATGGCATAATTCATGAAATCACTGCACCTTACACTCCTGAACAAAATGGGATAACAGAAAGGAAAAATCGAACATTTAAGGACATGTGAACGCAATGCTAATTAGCCATGGACTACCTTCTAATATGTGGGGGGAGGCAATACTTTCAACATGTCACATTTTAAATAGATTTCCACATAAAAGAAAGCAAAAAACACCTTTCGAACTTTGGAAAAAATATGCACCAAATCTGAAATATCTTAAAGTGTGGGGGTGTTTAGCCAAGGTCGGACTTCCAAGTATTAAAAGAAGTAAAATAGGTCCTAAAACCATAGACTATACTTTCATTGGTTACGCTCTAAATAGTGTTGCATATAGATTTATTGTAATAAAAGGTGAAAAAGATATTATGAAAGCTAACAATATAATGGAGGCAAAAGATACAAATTTTTTTGAACATATATTTCCTATGAAACAACCAATTCCTAAACAAATCCATGCAACTATTTGGCCTAGTCTTGATACTGAGGAAACATCACAAGATTTAAGATGTAGTAAGAGACCTAGAGTGGAAACCAGTTTTGGACCATATTTTGTACCTTCATTTATCACTAAAGAGGATCCTAAAACTTATGACGAAGCCATTAAATCTGTAGATGCCACTTTCTAGAAAGATGCTATAAATAGTGAATTGGAATCTATAATGGCTAAACATACTTGGGAATTTGTAGACTTGCCTAAAGGATTTAAAACCATAGACTGCAAGTGGGTGATTAAGAAAATATTAAAGTTGATGGATCAATACATAAATTTAAGGCTAGACTAGTTGCTAAAGGCTACACACAAAAACAAGGCGTAGGTTACTTTGACACCTATTCCCTTGTAACTAAAATTTCCACTATTAGATTGTTAATTGCATTAACGTCAATACGTGAACTAGTTATTCACCAAATGGACGTAAAAACAACATTTTTAAATGGAGATTTAGATGAAGAAATTTATATGGATCAACCAAAAGGTTTTGTAATCCGAGGACAAGAACAGAAAGTATGTAGACTTGTAAAATCTTTGTATGGTTTAAAACAAACTCATAAACAATGGCATGCAAAATTTGACAAAGCATTAATATCAAATGGATTTGTAGTAAACGAGTCTGATTACTGTATTTATAACAAATGCTTTGGCACTTCTTGTGTGATTATATGCTTATATATAGATGATATGTTGATTATGGGTATTGATTTATGCATTGTAAACGAAACCAATGTTTTCCTATCCTCGAATTTTGACATGAAAGACTTAGGAGAGCTAGACATTATCTTAGGGATTAAAGTGATCCACGAATCAACTGGCGTAGTGTTGTCACAATTACATTATGTTGGAAAACTCCTCAAAAAATTTAATCATTTTGATGTTAACCCTGTTAAAACCCCATATAATCCTAGCCACCATCTTAAAAAGAATAAGGGAGATAGCGTTTCACAATCTGAATATGCCAAAGTCATGTGTAGTGTGATATATTTAATGAATTGTACTCATCCAGACATTGCATATGCTGTGAGTAGACTTAGTAGATACACACACAATCCGAACAGTGAACATTAGACAACCCTAACTAGACTATTAAGATATCTGAGAGGTACCTATGATCTTAGGTCTTCACTATACAGGATACCCCGCTACATTAGAAATATTTTGTGATGCTATCTGGGTTTCAGATAATAATGAAACTAATTCCACCAGTGGTTATGTGTTTACTCTTGGAGGTGGTGCTATATCATGGAAATCATTCAAACAAACTTGTAAAGTCTCTTCTACTATGGAATCTGAATTTGTTGCTCTAGAAATGGCAGGTAATGAAGGTGAATGGCTAAACAATCTTCTAGCTGTCCCTCATGGGAGAAGCCAGTCCTGTCTATCTCATTGCATTGCAATTCATAAGCAGTAATAGCCCGATGAAAGAACAAAGTGTATAATGGAAAGAAGAAACACATTCGACTAAGGCACAACATTGTTAGACAACTTATAAACAATTGTGTAATAGCTCTTGATTTTGTGCGATCAGAAAAGAACATGGCAGACCCTTTAACAAAAGGGGTAACTAGAAAAGTGGTATATGATACATCGAGGGGGATGTGACTTAAGCCCATTGGGTGAGTCACCTACAATGGCAACCCAACCTGTGTGATTGGAGATCCCATGAAGCAGGTTCAATGGATAAAAACAACCCACAGAGAGACTCAAGGCAGCATTATTATTTGATCGTCCCTCCCTATGGTGAAAATAGTTTAAGCGGCTAAACTAAATAAGGATGAGCAAATAGCTCTTTATGAACTCATAACCTGTAAAGGTGGCGTGAAGCAGTACACACTTGATGGTTCACCTATGTGAGTGTGGAGGTGGGGCCGCCTCTTATGACAGTTAGGGATAATTCTCTAGAGCGCTTATGAAAATCCAGGAAAGGCACATGGCCTTATGGTGCCAATCCGAGAACTCATCATGGATACTAGAGGTGTGTGTGTAGCATTGTTAGATTATCCAAAAGGTGGCAAGTTCAAGACTTGAGTCACCGTTCACTTGTGATCTACATTTTTTAAACACTAAGTGTCGATTCAAGTCCACAAGACATTGGCATCAATGCATCTCAAGTTAAGCCCAAATTTATTATTATTTTCTGCTTCATTATTTATTTAATTTTGAATCATGTGGGGGATTATTGGAAGCACTTCAAAATTTTCTTCTTGTTCCTTGTCCCACATTGATTTCTTATTAGTTTTCTTACACCTTTTATATGTAGACCTTGTTATTGGGTAAAGACCAAGGATGTGGCCCATCATTTACCTCTTGGATCTCTTACTGCCAGTTCTCCTGGCCCATCATCTACCACTGCTGCTGTCACGACCCCAACCCGCCCCTAGTAGGATGGTGCCGTGATGGCCAGTAATCCGAGATTACCGAAGGCCAACTTTCAAAATCTAACCACAATCAGAGTATAGTATATGGGGCTCACCATGCGGAAGCAATACATCAAGATACAAATGGTCCATAAGAGCTGTGCATAAGTCAAATGAAATGACATACATCCTTACATAACTTTACAACTTATAGAATATACATTACAAGTCAAGAAACATCATCCACAGAACAGCCGACGTCATTACAAGATTGCCGACCTAAACACAAAATGCCGACATAAATATAATACAGGAAGTACAAGGTCAAAAACATAATCTTCACAGTTGCCGACATCCTTGATGCCGACCTAACATGCATACAAAACACACATCCCGGCGTAGCCGACTTCTAGCTTGGAACCTACATATATACATAGAGAGGGTGAGCTTGGATACTCAGTGAATGGTACAAGTAATAAAGGGGTTAAATGAATGATTCCCGAGGTTTTGTCAAAACAATACGTGTATCATAGCTTGTTCAAAACTTGTACTTATAGCGTAGCTTATTCAAAACATACGTATAACATGGCTTGCATCAAAACATATACTTAGCATAACTTGTAACAAAACATACCCACCCGTTCATAGACCGTCGGTGGCAAAACAAGGGTGCTACTTAGGCTTAAAGTCCCCTAGCACGTACAGACTTGTGCCACTTATGCTTAAAGTCCCCTGGCACGTACGGACTTGTGCCACTTATGCTTAAAGTCCCCTGGCACGTACGGACTTCCAAACTTGTGCTGCATAAGCTTAGAGTCCTCCAGCACGTAAGGACTTCCCGAGGATGTTAACCGAAACCGAACTTATACTTAGCAATCAAAACTTATTCTTGATACATAAAAATATGAGTAATCATTCATGCTTAACAAATACTTTTCAAAACAAGCAAAGCAAAGCTTTAACAAGACGTTATAACATAGCTTTATTAAAAATACCACTCACTTAGTTCTTGGGACGTCGGGCTCAAGGCAAGGTCCAAGTCCTACAAACACATGGCAAGGTCCACTGAAAACACATCTCAAAACAAGTCTTACATGCATGCAAATGATCTCGGGAAAACGTGCTAGAAGTCAAAACACTGTTTTACATGTCAGGAAGGACACGCTGGGTACTAACCAGGTCTTTGCCGAGGTCCCACACCTCCTGGCCGAGGTGTGGTTACCAAGGCTTCGGCGTGCGACTGCATGCCGAGGTTCATACAAGACAAACCAAAGGTGTAAGTGATCATGCAAGGTAGGCCAAGGTGAGATACGATGCTTGGCCTAAGTGTGAGGTCTAGGTAAGAATGATCTCGGCGACTACACTTCGGGAAGTGAAGTCTGGAAAATCTGGGTTGAAGAACATGAAGAACATGAACATGGACATGAAGAACATGAATGCTAAAAATCATAACTTGTTCATTACAAAATCTGGGATTTCATGCCATGAGTTCGAAAACATGGACCTGGGTACCCATACTTGAAGATCATATGAAAACAAACATGAAAACATGAATCTTAGCATGAGCTTTCGGATCGAAACATGACTTTTCTTGAAGAACACATAAATGCTATTTTCTCTTTCTAAAACCGGACTTCAAAACAATGCATGGCTTACAAATCATATTCAATCATGCAATGCAGTAACATAATCATAAAAAACAACATGAGAAGATCAAGAATCTAACCTTAGAACACGAATCTAACGGTTTGATCTCTAGGAATCAAGCGTGGATCACTACTCCCTCTCTAGGAACTCCTCTCTCTCTTCTAGAGCTTCTCTCTCTCCTTCCTTAGAACAAAATATAACAAATGGTAGGTTTCTCTCTCTGCCGGCTGATTTAACACTCAGCTCGGCCACGTGGCACTACCGGGTTGGTCCTCCTCAAAAAGGTGACTGATTGACAAGACAAGGTTCTGACAAAACGTATTCAACAAGCTTGGTGGCAAGGCACTCCGGCAAGTGATGACATCGGCCAAAAGACAAGACATCGGCAAACAAAGGACAATGACTTCGGCTAAGGACAAAACTTCGGCAGTAAGATAACAATGACATCGGCTAGGAAGGACAGAGCCTCGGCAACTAAGATGACAATGATCCCGGCTAGGAAGGACAACACTTGACTGAACTGTGCCACACCTCGGCCTAGATGTGCCACACCTCGGTCTAGGTCATACCACTTCCAGGACAAGATCACTTGGGTTCAAGATAACATCTCGGCCCAGATAATACACATCTCGGCCTCGGCGATACACACCTCGGCCCAGATGATAATCACCTCGGCCAATATGCCAGAACAAGGGTAGAGATCAAACAAAGGGATTCCAAAACAGTTAAAGGCTTAAGATGACCTCGGCTTGGAAATGATCTAGGCTTAACATAACTTAGGCTTGGCATAGCAAGGGAGGAACAAAGCATACACTTAAACAAATCACATAAGTACAAAACAAGGCAAAATTCATGAATGCAAATTTTAACATGGCAAAATCATATAAATGTATGCAAGCATGACTAAGGCATGAAATGTGGGTCCTTACATCTTTCCCCCCTTAAGGAAGTTTGGTCCCCAAACTTGACTTACCATGTCCCCAAAACAGCTTCAAATGTCAAATGCTCATCTCTTCATATCTTTTCTGGCCTTTGCCTTCGGACAATCCTTAATGCGATGACCCATCTCACCACATCCAAAACATGCTCCAGATGCCCAATGACACTCTCCAAAATGTAGCTTTCCACAACTTGTACATGTCGGCCTGGGGCCACCTTCCTGATTTGCGTTGTTGGGACGATCCTCCTTTGTCTTCTCCTCGGCATCATCCAGGTCTGCTTCCTCTTCGCGATTGTCATAAGTCGGCCTCTTCTTCTGATTGTTATGGGCTTGCTTCTTCTTCTGGCTCTCTCCTGAACTTTGACTTCTGTTCAGGTTGGCTTCTGCTAAGATGGCTTTATCTAACACTCCAGCGTACGTCGGCATATTGTGCAGGTTAACCCGGTCTTGTATTGGTCCACGAAGTCCACTCTCAAACTTTCTAGCCTTCATATATTCATCGTTGACCATGTGAGGTGCAAACCTCGCCAATTCAGTAAAAACACGATCATACTCCGCCACTGTTCGGTTGCCTTGCATCAAAGTCAGAAATTCGGTAGCCTTTTGGTTTCGAACACTTAGGGGGAAGTGTTTGTTGTAGAACAACTCTAAAAATCTGGCCCAAGTCAAGCCTGGATTACCTTCTCGGATCATCATCCACCATCTGCGAGCGTCATCTTCCAAAGTAAATGCTGCCAATGCCACCTTCTGGGCGTCGGTGCTGGGAAAAATTTCGAACAACTTCTCCATTTCAAGAACCCATGCTTCTGCTTTCATCGGCTCTATACCTCCTTGGAACTTCGGCGGTTTCATCTTCTTGAACTCTTTGATCAAGGTCAAGGTGTCGTCTCCATACAAAGCTGGCCGTGGCTGCCCTTGTGGCACTGGAGGAGGCGGAGGTGGTCCTGCTCGTCGGCCATCTATCTGCTCGGCCTGAGTGGATGTAGTACCAGTGTTTTGCTGCCTTGCTTGTCTTAACTCCTGGGCCAAAACTTCCACCATCCTTTCTAATCTGTCTATTCTGTCCTCGGACTGATCTCGGCCAACTGGGGGTCTGCCTCTTCTCATGATGCTAAAGGTATGCAAAATGCGACGCTTAAAACAAAATGAACAAATAAACATGTATGCAAATAACAAATGATCATGCCGAGATGATGCACACCTTGTCAAGTAGCAAGCAATATGATGCAATCTTAATATCAAGCCTAAAGGAAAACCTATGCTCTTTAGGACTCAAGTGTGTGAACAACGTACTATGAGGAACTTGTGCTCTGATACCATTCTGTCACGACCCCAACCCGCCCCTAGTAGGATGGTGCCGTGATGGCCAGTAATCCGAGATTACCGAAGGCCAACTTTCAAAATCTAACCACAATCAGAGTATAGTATATGGGGCTCACCATGCGGAAGCAATACATCAAGATACAAATGGTCCATAAGAGCTGTGCATAAGTCAAATGAAATGACATACATCCTTACATAACTTTACAACTTATAGAATATACATTACAAGTCAAGAAACATCATCCACAGAACTGCCGACGTCATTACAAGATTGCCGACCTAAACACAAAATGCCGACATAAATATAATACAGGAAGTACAAGGTCAAAAACATAATCTTCACAGTTGCCGACATCCTTGATGCCGACCTAACATGCATACAAAACACACATCCCGGCGTAGCCGACTTCTAGCTTGGAACCTACATATATACATAGAGAGGGTGAGCTTGGATACTCAGTGAATGGTACAAGTAATAAAGGGGTTAAATGAATGATTCCCGAGGTTTTGTCAAAACAATACGTGTATCATAGCTTGTTCAAAACTTGTACTTATAGCGTAGCTTATTCAAAACATACGTATAACATGGCTTGCATCAAAACATATACTTAGCATAACTTGTAACAAAACATACCCACCCGTTCATAGACCGTCGGTGGCAAAACAAGGGTGCTACTTAGGCTTAAAGTCCCCTAGCACGTACAGACTTGTGCCACTTATGCTTAAAGTCCCCTGGCACGTACGGACTTGTGCCACTTATGCTTAAAGTCCCCTGGCACGTACGGACTTCCAAACTTGTGCTGCATAAGCTTAGAGTCCTCCAGCACGTAAGGACTTCCCGAGGATGTTAACCGAAACCGAACTTATACTTAGCAATCAAAACTTATTCTTGATACATAAAAATATGAGTAATCATTCATGCTTAACAAATACTTTTCAAAACAAGCAAAGCAAAGCTTTAACAAGACGTTATAACATAGCTTTATTAAAAATACCACTCACTTAGTTCTTGGGACGTCGGGCTCAAGGCAAGGTCCAAGTCCTACAAACACATGGCAAGGTCCACTGAAAACACATCTCAAAACAAGTCTTACATGCATGCAAATGATCTCGGGAAAACGTGCTAGAAGTCAAAACACTGTTTTACATGTCAGGAAGGACACGCTGGGTACTAACCAGGTCTTTGCCGAGGTCCCACACCTCATGGCCGAGGTGTGGTTACCAAGGCTTCGGCGTGCGACTGCATGCCGAGGTTCATACAAGACAAACCAAAGGTGTAAGTGATCATGCAAGGTAGGCCAAGGTGAGATACGATGCTTGGCCTAAGTGTGAGGTCTAGGTAAGAATGATCTCGGCGACTACACTTCGGGAAGTGAAGTCTGGAAAATCTGGGTTGAAGAACATGAAGAACATGAACATGGACATGAAGAACATGAATGCTAAAAATCATAACTTGTTCATTACAAAATCTGGGATTTCATGCCATGAGTTCGAAAACATGGACCTGGGTACCCATACTTGAAGATCATATGAAAACAAACATGAAAACATGAATCTTAGCATGAGCTTTCGGATCGAAACATGACTTTTCTTGAAGAACACATAAATGCTATTTTCTCTTTCTAAAACCGGACTTCAAAACAATGCATGGCTTACAAATCATATTCAATCATGCAATGCAGTAACATAATCATAAAAAACAACATGAGAAGATCAAGAATCTAACCTTAGAACACGAATCTAACGGTTTGATCTCTAGGAATCAAGCGTGGATCACTACTCCCTCTCTAGGAACTCCTCTCTCTCTTCTAGAGCTTCTCTCTCTCCTTCCTTAGAACAAAATATAACAAATGGTAGGTTTCTCTCTCTGCCGGCTGATTTAACACTCAGCTCGGCCACGTGGCACTACCGGGTTGGTCCTCCTCAAAAAGGTGACTGATTGACAAGACAAGGTTCTGACAAAACGTATTCAACAAGCTTGGTGGCAAGGCACTCCGGCAAGTGATGACATCGGCCAAAAGACAAGACATCGGCAAACAAAGGACAATGACTTCGGCTAAGGACAAAACTTCGGCAGTAAGATAACAATGACATCGGCTAGGAAGGACAGAGCCTCGGCAACTAAGATGACAATGATCCCGGCTAGGAAGGACAACACTTGACTGAACTGTGCCACACCTCGGCCTAGATGTGCCACACCTCGGTCTAGGTCATACCACTTCCAGGACAAGATCACTTGGGTTCAAGATAACATCTCGGCCCAGATAATACACATCTCGGCCTCGGCGATACACACCTCGGCCCAGATGATAATCACCTCGGCCAATATGCCAGAACAAGGGTAGAGATCAAACAAAGGGATTCCAAAACAGTTAAAGGCTTAAGATGACCTCGGCTTGGAAATGATCTAGGCTTAACATAACTTAGGCTTGGCATAGCAAGGGAGGAACAAAGCATACACTTAAACAAATCACATAAGTACAAAACAAGGCAAAATTCATGAATGCAAATCTTAACATGGCAAAATCATATAAATGCATGCAAGCATGACTAAGGCATGAAATGTGGGTCCTTATAGCTGCCACCCTTGCAATAGGTACTGCTACTGCTTTCCATGTTCAGTCTGCTAGTCCCTCATGGGTTTTGGATTCTGGGGCTAATGATCATATAACGAGTGAGTTTTCCTTTCTTTCTTCGCAAGTCCCTACTACTATTGCCTAATCTGTGTGTCTTGCTGATGGTTCATTATCCTCTTTTTGTTTTACATGTCCCAATTTTGCATATAATCTCTTATCTGTTAGTCGTCTTGCCAAACAATTTAATTGTGCTGTCATCTTCTTCCCCTTCTCTTGCCTTTTACAGGACCTAAGTTTGAAGATGATTTTTGGCAAGGGCTATGAGCGTGATGGACTGTACTACTTTGGGAATCCACCGGACGAACCTTCATCTTCTTTCTTAGCTAGTTTTCAGGCATCTGTTTTGCTTACTTCCATGTCTTGTGTTTTTAATATTCAAACTTTAGAATTATGGCACACTCATATGGGTTATGTTAATTTTTAGTATTTATGTCAACTTTTTCCTTCATTTAATAAAGCTTGCAAAGATTCTAAGTTTTATTATGTGGTTTGTGAATTGTCTAAGCATACTTGTACTAGCTATATTCTTCATATGACTCGTGCTCCTAGTGCTTTTGATCTTACACATTCTGATGTCTGGGGCCCTTCCCCTATCTCTTTTTTTTCTGGTCATATGAATTATGTGACTTTTATTGATGATCACATTAGGTGCACTTGAGTTTATCTAATTCGTCGTAAGTCTGATGTCTTTCCCATTTTTGTCCAATTTTTACAGATGGTTAAAACTTAGTTTCATGTAGTTGTTAGGACTATCCATTCTAATAATGGTGGGGAATATATTTCTAATACATTTCGTTCCCATCTTAATCAAACCGGTATTCTTCAACAACTTACTTATCCTTGGACCCTTGAACAAAATGGTGTTGTTGAACGAAAAAGCCGTCACATTATGTCTGTTATCTGGTGTTTTCTTTGAGGTATGGGTGTTCCCAAGTCTTATTGGCATATGATTGTCCTTACTACTGTTTGCTTCATTAATGGGACCCCTAGTTGTGTGTTGTATGGACTCACTCAGTTTCACACCCTTATAACCACTACCACTCTGTTTCCACTCTTACCTCGTGTCTTTGGGTGTACCTGTTTTGTTCAAAATTAGAGTCCCACTCGCACAAAGTTAGATGACAAATTTATTTGTTGTATCTTCTTAGGGTACTCTTCTATGTCCAAAGGGTAAAGGTGTTATGACCCTGTGTCTCGTTACTTTCGCCACACTTTGGATGTTACGTTTTGTGAGGATCTTCCTTTCTTTGGTACTAACCCTTCTTTGCAGGCTTCTCCTCATGTTACTTCCGCTATTCGCCTGGTGACCATTTTGGAAAAGCCAAATAATTCTTTTCATTCTTTTGACTTGCCGTTGTATCCTGGAGAACGACTGCTAACAACCATTTGCACCAAGTGGGCAAAATCGTTTCTTAAGAACGATGGATTAACTTTTGTGCCTCAATTCTATTCTTTTGTTTTTGTTTTTTATTTTTTTATTTTTTTAACTTTTAACTTCTCGTATCTATTTTAGTTTGTTAATCAAGCAAAGTTTTTATATATTTTTCTAACAATATAATCCAAGTAAGCCTTTGTTTGGATTGTTTGTAATGGATTTTTTTTTTTTAGTTGAATTGGTATCGAATATATATATATATATATAAGGTACGTGCTTAACAAAATTGAAGGACAAATTCTATGTTACCGCTTATAGTTTGTGGTTGCTGCAGTTTACTCCCTATAATTCAATAATAGTGAGATAATCTCTACGTGGTTCATTCTATTAAGAATATGTACAGAGAGACCACAGAGAAAATGAAACCAACTGAGTTGGGTTCATCACTGGTCATCACCGGAGTGAGCTTTGAGGGAAAAGTTCCGGCCTTCCTACAAATTGATTTTATACTTGCATCAGATTTTGGGATTTAATTTTGAAATTTTGAATGGAACCATAACACTTAGAAATTTGGGTATATGTCAATTATGAGAAGAACTCATATGGATCCACCAAAAACAATCCTCTGTGAAAAAAGTTGTTCTTTTATAACTAAAGAATAAATTCATATGCATCCATCAAAACTTTTTAATTATACAAAAATTAATCATAGAACTGATACAATCTTTTCATATGAGTATGAGATTCACAAAAAGAATCATCTCATATTCGAGGGTTGTGTCAGATATTATAATCGATATTTGTGTTCTTAGACCCTTTTTATAGAACCTACACTAAAAATAATGTACAAAAAGAATAATTTCATCTTTTTTTTTAGGGCAACTTTTGAACCTGTATTTAGTTTTTTTTTTTTGTTTTTTTCCCCTTCCTTTTAGTTTTGTGTGTCGATCATGGTGCTTTAATCCTAAAGGCATATTCTGGAAAAAAAAAAAAATAGTTCATGAGATCAGTAAAGGGAATGTTGTGAGATAGTGACGGAGCCGATAACTGGTTGTAATTAACAGAAAACTCACTTGTAATTTTTTTTTTGTCCTTCTAAATAAAAATGGTCTCACATTGAGGTAGATGCCAAGTTGGACGTTGGTAAATTTTTGGGTAAAGTATAGGCTCCCTAGACTTATTGATACTTTTATTTGTAAAATGAGAAAGTCTAGAGACTCGATGAATACCTAGTAAAATATTGGGAAAATAACAGTCCAATGTATATTTTCTACAATAATTTCAATCAAGTGATAAATCTTAAAAATTTTAATAATTAAATTCATAATTTTTTTATGAGAAAATTGGTAAAAAAATTCACTCTAACAATTGTCTAAGGTATTAGGCCCAACGATTTTTTTTGTTGGTGAGAGGTTCACCCTTTCTAAAATAGTTGGTGAGAAGTCCTGGGGGACATTCTGTTTCCAATTTTATCCCTTAATTTATTTGTTTACTTTTCTTTTTTATCTATTAACATTTCATTGACTACTATAGACTCCCCATTTTTGATGGCCCTTACGACTTGGATACCATCGCATGCACACCCAGTGATGAATTTATATGCTCGCCAAGTGCTCGAAGTCCTCAGCGAAATGCTACAGCTTTGAGCCCTACAAACCCTATACCCTTGTTGCCTCATTTTTGGACCAAACCTTGTGCTTTTCAAGCCTATAGCTTTTGGTGGCTTGCTAGCCACCTTTTTTGGGCTGCCAACCACTGATGTGGTTTGCCGGCCACCAGTGATGGCCGACTGGCCGCCAGTTTCTTTTGTAGATATTTTTTGACAGTTGTGCTAGATGTTTGCACAAATGCATGCATCTGCACCCACGTGTAGGGCTGGATATCCTTGTAGAGAATTCATGTTTTCTATATATAGGAGACCTCTCTCACATGTTTTAAGGTTAGAAAATTTGGAGATCAAAATTTTTCCTCTCTCTAGCAAATCTCTACACTTTTGTCCACAAATCCTCAACCCTTAACCAAAATCTTCTCATCTTTGAGCTGAGGTACTTTTGAGCTTGGTTTGAGCTCTTAAAGGGTGTGTTGCCTTGGTTTTGTTGCTTGAATTGCTTCTTCTCTTCAAGAAGTATAAGGCTCTGTCCCTTTACTTGCTTTTTCTACTATTGTACTTGCTGTTTTCCAACTGATTTTAGGCTGTAAAACTTCTGTATTTTTGGGCTGAAACTTGGGTTTTAAGGCTATTAAAGGTTGAGGGGTGATCCACCCATTCTTTGTACCTTGTTTTGGAGGCCTTTGCCCTTGTGTTTCCCACTGTTTTATTATCTTTTTCTGAGCTTTTAAACACTGATTTTCAGAGCTTTTTCAGTGGCCAAAATCATGTTTTGAAGTCCAAATTTGGAGGGGTTATCCTCCCCTCCTTGTGTCTTGTTTACTAGCCTGGTTTGTGCCTTGATGTGGCATATTAATATAGCTATTTTTAGCTCAATTCCAGCATGTTTTAGGACATATTCTAGACTATTTTAGCACTGTTTGGGCTGTTAGTTGCATTTGAGCTTTGTTTTGCATGCTTGTAGTGTAATAGTCCTTATGAGTTTGGTATTCTAG
The DNA here is from genome assembly GCA_036172215.1 of Camellia granthamiana. NCBI lineage: Eukaryota > Viridiplantae > Streptophyta > Magnoliopsida > Ericales > Theaceae > Camellia > Camellia granthamiana. The sequence continues at coordinate 62,266,518 of CM069905.1, forward strand.
GCCTTAGACACCATCTTATTTGAGTTGATAGCATTTATTTATACTTTTCTCACTCATTTCAACACTAATAATCTCCGTAACCTCCCTCATTTATTGGCTTTTTGTTTTGCTTTGAAAGTGGTTCAAACTACTTGTTTGTTTAAAGCATGAGATTAAGGTGTCATGCTTAATGGTTTAATCCCTTAGGGGGTTCATTACCAACAATATGATGTCTCTTTCATGCCTAAAACAACTCTTGGTTTGAGCCCTCTTTCCATTAAAGGACTTAAACTCACCATTGGACTCAATTGAATTAAAGGATGGTTGGTAAGTTAAAATGGAGTAATTAAAATTGAGGCTAAAAAATGATGCAAGATGATAATCTGGTTGTGTTCAATCAGAAGTTAATTGAACACATGGAAACTTGGACCATTTCATACTCACTAGTGATGAAATGATTCAAGGTTCCAAGGTCATCATTTCCCTTGATCATTCATGAAAGGGAAGTGGTATGAGTCTTGTTTTGTTGCATTTATTGACCTTGTACACTTTGGTTCACAAGCCATCATGCAATGAAATTGCTTGAGTTGGTGGTTTGTGGCTTAAACTCACTACTCCTTTGATTTGTTCATGAAAAGGAGGGGTGAGTTGTGCAAACAAACCATTGAAATAACCTGTATATGCTTTGTTTGTCCTCTGTTGCAGCAAGGAGAACTGGGCAACAGTGGCCGGCAGACCACTTTTCATGGCCGGCAAGTGGTCGGCAAACCACCTTTGATGGCTGGCCGGTCGACCATCACTAGTGGCCGACAACCCTCATCACTGGCCGGCCAGCCACTGATGCAAATTTTAGCAGTGTGTTTGTAAGGCAGAGTAGAGTTATTCTGGAAGTGGGCAACAGTGTGTGTTCTATTCCGCAACAGAGGCTCTCCAAAAGCAAAACAGCGGCTTTTCGGGTGAAAATCGAGTACGTGCATGATCATTCCTCGCATCCCGAGCATGTTTAAGTTTAAATTGTTGTAATTAATTAGTTGTAGCTAGTTAATTTTGTAAAGTGTTGTAACTAATTAGTTAGTTAATTAGTTATTCAGTTTTCTTTTGTAATTAGTTAGTTAACTAGAATAGTTGATTAATTTGTTGTAATAATTAGTTAAGTAGTTTAGCTAATTGCATTTGTTTTGTAATAATTAGCTTAGCTTTAATTAGTTAGTTAATTAGCTTAGTTTATTCGGACTCTCCTTTGCGAGAGCGCAATGATGTAATAATGTGTATGTCTTCCAACCCCACATCTTTCTCCCTTTTATTTACTAGCTTATTATGGGTAGTTTAGGGACATCATGTTTCAATTAGCATTCTCCATGCTTGCATCCATTTGTATTGCATTCACCAAGGCTCGGTTCATCATTCTAACTGCATCGTTAGTTCAATACTTCTTTGAATACGTGCTTAGACTGCATACTATTTAATTGATTCATATGCCATATTAGTAGCCGAGCCTATTTAGATTGCATACCGTATGTGTCGCATTAGTCATATTGTATAGTTAGGAATCATGTATTTTTTCTAACTTTTTTCTTTTTTGACTTGGAGTACTAGGTGAGCCTTTACTCGCTTTAGCATAATTGCATGAGTGTGATTGTTGCCATGTTTAGAATGCTTGCTAAGAGGCTAATTGCTTAAGTGATAAATTGTTTGAATGCCTGTGGATGAAGGCTTGTTGCTTGAATTAGAATAATTTGAGTAATGTTCATATGTGATCACTTTCTTAAGTGGTACATATTTCGAAATAATTTTCAAAACAAACATGAATCAAGTGTTCCAATTCTTGCAAAGTTAGTCTATACTTATGTATGTGCGCATCACATAGTAATGCTAGCCTAATAACTGGAATAAGAGCATATAATGTACATAAGATTCATATCATGATTAGTAGAGGCTGATATTTGATCAGGCGAGCGGGGGTGCTCAAATTCATTCGTGTGAATTTAGATATGTATTATCTCGCACCTATGTGAATTTGGATACTTTATCTATTGTAAAGATTGTATATCTATTTAGAAATATCTGTTTTGGGCTGTCGATGGAGGATAGCCATGATTGTTGTAGAAATTGCATGAGGATTAGGCGAATTGAAACTAATTTCTTATTGGTTGTCATTGAATATGACTGTATTGTAATACATTGTATACGTATGATATTTGGGAGGAGAAAGGGGATGCACTCCATATGTGAGAGGAGAAAGGGGATGGACTCCATTGAATTAAGTTGGCTTGTGTGTCCTGGGTGTAAGTCCTGAAAACCGCACGTATACATAAGTGCCAATTCCCACGGACGAAATTTTCGTAAAATGGCAAATTGAAGTGTTATGTATTGATTATATATGTTTGAGAACCACTGAGTTGTAGTCTCAGTTGGGTTGTCTGATAATAATGAACGTGACTTATGAATTAAGGTGAAATGAATTGACATGAATGAAAGTGAGATAAAGCGCACTAGAATAAAAGAATTTGATATATTATGATCTTGTAGGATATGATTGATACCATAATGGGCATTAGGCATGCACTTCATACTTATACCTTTGTTAAGATTCATATATTGTGCTAGATTATTTCTGCTGGACTTTGGCTCATTCTATTTGGGAAAAACCATTTTTAGGTGCCGGTGATATGCCTTCACCAAGGCAGTAGCATCAAGGGATTGGGAGCAAGAGCTTCTGTTTTGTTATAGCTATTTTTGTATAGCCAAGGGCTTTAAATTGTGTTGAGCTAGGCTCACTTTTGTTGTAACCAAGAACTATCTTGGAAAGATATAAGCCCGTAGGGCATTTATTTCATTGATCATTTAGTTTGGTGTCACATGCTATAGATTCAGGGTAGAGCTTATGAATGTGTAATGCATGTGCCCTTTTGTAAATGGACTCCGGTTAATGAAAGCCTAATACTCTGTTTATGTCATTTTGTATTAGTCTTTACTGTTGAATTATTGTGTTATTTTCGGGGCGTTACAACTTGGTATCAGAGCGTACCGAGTTTGAATACTTTGGGTACGTGGGGAGTGGTCAATACTACAATGGGTTTGTCTTGCTTGCTAGAGACTTTAGTACGAACGATATGTGCTTATATGATAACATGCTTATGGGATCATACGGGTATGAGATTTAATTTCTAGGATGTTAGTTGAGTCTACGGGTTTCTAGAAGTCCTACTAGAAGAGCACTTGATCACTATTGTTTCTAATTGGAACTTTGGCAACGCCACGAGACAATCATTATCCAGGAACGAAATTCGTATGTGTTTATGTGACTACGTGCTTATGTGGAGTGAATTATCGTTGTCCATCACATTAGGACATGAGTAAATTAGCTTCGGCACATTTGTAAATGTGTTAATCTTTTTTTCGAGCAAAGTCTATTTTATCTCCCTGTGATATGGCTTAATAACACTTTACCCTTGTTCTTTTTAAAAAAATAACTATATACCTCTATGTGATTTTGGACTAGAATACAACTATTAACACTATTAACCAGAGATGTGAAATGACTATAATACCCTCAAACCTTATATTTTTTGTTATTTTCTTTCTCTGTTATCTCTTATATACATAATTTATAATGTCTAGTATCAAGGGCACTTGATCTATAAATTTAATTTTGAATTTTCTTTGTCCAAAGTCCGCACGGTAAAATACTTTGTCCATATAGATAATCTCCTGTAAACTGACCAAAATACCCCACATATATACATATGATATACACGATGAAAAAAATCAAAACCTCTCTCCTCCTCATTGTCCTCCCTTTTTTTCTCTCTCTTTTATTTCTGACACCATCACCGTTCCGTCGTCATCTCCTCGCCGACCTTCACTCTTCCCCTATGATGCTGCCACTCTCTCCTTATTTGCCGCCACCGATCGAGTCCATTAAGATTCTCAGGTTCTAGCAGATCTACACAGATCAAGTCTATTCAACTCTGCCGTCACACCACGGCCACCAGAACCACCGCCTCCTTTCCCCACTTAGATATACGGTGTTGTCGTTGTTGGTGAGTACCTGACTGGCTAAACAATGTTGTCGTCAGTGAGGATGAAGATGGTGAACTCAGAGTTCACCATTCGCAAGTCTCCGATCTTGTGCAGATCTAAGTTCACCACTCCAATATGTGGCGAGGTCCGTGACGACAACATCAAACCCTACCCCCACTCATCTTTGTCACTTTTCGATCCAAACGATTGATTTAACAACCACATCATGCAACCGCTCTATAATCTGCTCGAATCAGTCTCTGATTCCAAGTCAATCCGTTGCCTTAATCGCATGGTTTATATTCGAATTGGTAAAAACATGTAAATGCAATATATAATCAACACACACATTGACAAAATATAAACAGGTCAAATTCAACACGCAGTGGAAATGCCAGGCCAGTCGCAATACTAGGCTAGGTCGAGCTGCTGGACCTAATTCATAAGACCAAACTGATAGACCGAAACCATCATCAGAACCAAAATGGGTCAAGCCCACGTAATGTTATTCGAATGGGCCAATCTATCTCTACAAGCAATCTAATAGAAGGTCAAGCTAGAGCATATCGGGACCGAGCTGAGGGAACCTCACAGAGAAACATGGAAGCTATGAATATATGCATGTGCAGACTGCCACCTCAGCTAGTTCCCCATTCCTAGAATCATAAAAATAGTTAACAGAGAGAATGTGTTCTGTTATACGCATGGTTACAATGAGCACATGTCACCATGGTCAACTACCATGTGGTCTTCCACCTTGAGCAATGCTAAGAGAAGCCTTGAGTTACCAAACTCCATGAAACCATCTTAGGCAACAAGTAAAGTCTTCTATATAAGCCACACTTTCTTTACATTGAAGGTAACTTAACACATCCTAAATGATCTTAACAAAGCTCTAAACACTATCTCTCTCTACACCTAGAGAGAGCCCCTTATCTTCTTCGATCACTCATTCCCACGCCGAAGGGGTTTTCCAGCCAACCCCAACTGTAACGCCCTCAAAATAAAACATATAAACGCAACATTCTTGACATGCATAGACAATAGAGTAAATCATATTTTCTATTCATCAGAGTATTAAGTACAAAAGTATTACATGTTGACATCAAAAGTAAATGTCCTACGGGCTTACAACTTTCCAAGTCAACACTTGGGTACAACAAAAGAAGAGTTCTAACTCTTTATACAAAATAAGCCCTTGGCTTGAATTTACATGTAATACCAAAAAGAGAATAACAAAAAGATCCTTCAGCCTCTAAGCCTCCCAAGCTACGTCCTTGGAGGTGGAATATCACCTGAACCTGAAAATGATGTCCCATATAGGGTGAGCCACAACCCAGTAGAGATATACTAAACCAGATATGAGCAATAACTAAAACATTAGCATTTGATAAATGGCTAACACTTGTGAACTAACTTACAACACAATCCAGTTCCATGACAATATGCCCATATTTCATTCCACTTTCCTTTACTTATCCAATTTTCAATTCATAAACCAGGCTCAATTTCTAGCCAAACAATTAAATGAGACTACAACTCATGTTAAGACACTTCCATTATTCACAATTCACATGAGACTACAACTCATATTAAAACACTTCCATACTTCAATTATCTACGTTATGCAAACGTAATCAAGATTTCGGGACTTTCACCCTGGACACTCCGGCCAACTTAGTTATCAATGGAGTCCATCCCCTATCTCCTCCCAAACAGGTTTGAGAGTACATCCCCTATCTCCTCTCAAACCATGGAGTACATCCCCTATCTCCTCCCAAACAATATACATATACAATGTATTTAAACACTCATTATATACAATGATCAATCAATACACATATTCGATGTATTACCCCAACCGTCATATTCAATGACATATTCAATGTGATTAGTTTCAGTTTTCCCTAATCAACATACAGTGTCTACAACAATCAAGACTATCCTCCACCGATAGCCCAAAGCAGTTATTTCTAAACAGATAATAAATTTATCAAACCAATAAAGTATCAACATTTTCAGAGGTGAGTGATTAATTTATTCAACTACACCATTCAATCCCATAATTTCCCAATTCCATGATTTCCAACTCAATTTCACATTTTCATAATTTCTCAAATTAATTAGTCACATTAAATTAGGGCTTTTCCCCCATTTTTTCCCAACATTAGCCCTAAGGCTCATTTTCATCAATTCAATAACAATAATTCCATTTTTTATAGTCCCACATACACATGGATTTTAACATTTGAAAACCCCCTTCTTATAACTTTAAATCAAACCCTAACCTTCCCAAAATTTCCATAATTCACCATCTAATCAAAATGACTAAAATTTATGTCACAACCCATAAGAAGGAGTAGGATATCCCTACCTCAAATGAAGAGACCAAAAGGAGAAGATGAAGAAAACTCAAGATGCTCCAAACCCAAAGATTTTCATATCAAAACGTAGCCCACACCAAGCTCCATCTTTCTTACAAAGGAACTAGGTTAGAAACACACTAGAACTAGATGGATTTTTAGAGAGAAGGTATGTAGAGAGAAAGAGAGCTGCTGATCTAAGGTTTGTGCAAAAGAGAAGATGAAAAAGTGAAGAAGAAGCTGCTACTGCGAACTGATATATTCGAGGCTTGCTCGAGGGAAGGAATGGTCACTCGAGCGACCAGACACAAAGAAATCTCGCTCGAGCACAGAAAGCCTCGCTCGAGCCAATAACACGAAGCTTCAGGTCTGCAACCTAGAAGCACGCTCAAGCGAAAGAATTCCCGCTCGAGCGAAGAAACTCAAAACATAGTCCTCGCTCGCTCGAGCGAAGGAAAGCTCACTCGAGCTAAGAAATGCAACCTTCAGGTCCAAAACCAGACGCAGACGCAAGCTCGAGCGCAAGACTTTTCGCTCGAGCCACCAGACACAACACTCAACTCTCGCTCGAGCGAAGGAACCCTAGCTCGAGCGAAGGAACTAAAACACAGAGCTCGCTTGAGCGAAAAAAGCCTCGCTCGAGTGAAGACACCAAAATCTGGGCAGCAACCATTTGTTTTAAAACACACCCAACCTGTTACAAACCTGCCCTCTACATCCTAAAACTCAAATACAAGGAATTAAGGGATGGAAATGCAACATATACAACAATAAACATCTATGGAACCGAGTCCGGAATAGAATAACCAATGGAGGGAAAACCGGGATCGCTATACCAACCGGGCAGCTCTAATGGTGTTCTGTGTTACAGGTCCCCAGTTCCTAGATAGTCCACCTCAGTTGCAGAGCTCCGATCCACTTTTGTCTAGTGCGGGATTCGATGCGCACACACATGTATATATATATGTATGTATAAATCTTATGAAGATAAAAATCAAACGATTCAAAGTTTGTGAAGTTGTTCTTTGTTCTCTCTGCTCTGTGGCTTTGTGTTCATCTTCATCTTTTACCAAAAGATGTAGATCGATCGATTTTAAGTTTCAATTTCGATTTGAGTTTCATTTTCAGTTCGATTTTGCACATATTTCAATTGAATCTTGCACAGATATAAGTTTTAGATTTGAGTTTCAAATGAGTTTCAGTTTAAATTTCAGATGAAGATCGATCGATCAATGGTGAAAAAGGATAGTAAATTTAGTTGGATCTTGCGTAGATTTGAGTTTCAATTAGACCAATTGAATAGATAAAAATTTGAACATATTTCAATATCTTTCTCTCTTTCTATATATATATATGTGTGTGTGTGTGCGCGCGCGTACGAATGGGTAATAAAAGTTGAATAGATAAAAAAAATTGTACAGATTAAAAATTGGACAAATAAAGGGGAAAACTGAACATATAGTAAAAAAAAATTTTGAACATATATATAGATTTGAACAAATAGCCAAAAAATTTGAATAGATAAAAAATAATTTGAACAGATGGTCAAAAAAAGTTCAACAAATAAAAAAAAGTCAATTGAAAAATTAAGAGGCAAAATTAGAAACAAAATGTCTTTCCAAAATAATAAAAAGACTTCTTACCAACAAAAAGTATCTACTGGATCTAATGCATTAGATTTATCACCAATTTTTCCTAATACTAATTCAATTAAATCACAATTAATTATAAATTATAAATTATTTATTATAATTCTTAAATTTTTATTTTAATTATAATTTAATTATATTTTAAATCACAATGAATCTTAAATAACTATTTATTGTAATTACTAACTTTTTAATCTAATTTCAATTTAATTATATTTTAGATCACAATTAATCTTATATTTTAAATCAATTCTCAATTATGTTCTATATTTTAGATAAATTCTTAATTATATTTTAATTAAAATATTAATTTAATTTTAAATTTAGAGAAAATAGGAATAAAATTGGAGATAAAATTACTTTTTTATTATATTAATTTCATTCTAATTTTTTAGAAAATAAAATTCTCTAAAAAATAGTGTATAATTTAGATAGAAAAATTCAAGTAACACTTTAATCTAAAATCACAAGAATTTTTTTAAAGAATGATAAGAGGTAAAGTGCTTTAAATTTTTATTTTTATTAAACTGTAGAGCTGCTGCAAGTTGAAAAACTCACCATTTGGGAAATAATCCGCCACTGCTAGAAGTCTTTCTTGCCAAAAATGGCAACATTAGGCTTAACTCAACTATATTAAACAACTTGGCAACAATAACAGTAGCAACTCCTCTCAAGAACAACCACCCTCCCTCTTTCTCCTCTCTTCGTCTTCTTCTGCTCTTTCTTCTCTCTCTACACCACCATCATCCCTGTTGTGGCTTCTTCCATGCTCATACAAATTGTGGGGGTGGAAAACAACATCAACACCACCAGGAACAGTTTTGAGTTTCTTGACATCCCCTTGAAAATCAAAGGATGGGTATGTGGTGAGGTGAGGTGGGTTGCTGTTGTTGTTGATGAGATAGATATAAATCACAGTGAGGTTAGTGTGCTTGTGGGCTTCTCTGATGAGAGAGAGATGACCATCATAGAGGTAACTGTTAGAAAAATAGTACCAAACTATAAGGAAAATATAATTTAAAAATATGTAAACGGTTTTTGGGCAAAATCAAAACTGAAATAAATTGACAAAACAATGTAACAAAACTTACAGTACATAAATTGATAAAAACCAATCGAGTAAAGTGTGTGACACTCTTTCCTTAAGATAGATTCGTCCTCCCACCGGTGCTTAGGATTCAATGGACGTCTATCTCCCATGATATAATAATCAATGTCTTACACTAGCAGTACTACTATTGTAAGTCTAGCGAACTTCACTGTGCATGTACTCTCTTTATATGAAACTTAGACTCAAGAAATATGAAGAATAAATTCAAAGTGAAGAATAAATGACCATGCTCTCTCCAAATTGAAGTGAGGGAGATGGAATTTATAAGACTTCTATGTGACTCTTCGGAAAGGTTGTGACCCTTCAAAAGGACACACCTTTCCAACTCAAGAGACATAACCATTAGAGTAAATTTTAATTCAAATTTTTCAACAATCCCCCACATGAATGAATTTACGGAAAGGACATGCAACAACATGCAGACAAAGAGAGAGTACACTAAGGAAATACCCTGCATTGGGATAGGTAGCTTTTGGCTTTGAACCTTCCCTAGTGAAAGGCTATTGGACTTACTAGCTAATCAGTGGACGTGATGCCTTGAACTGTTTAGCTGTTTGTGTAAGCCAAGACAATAGAATCCCCACAGAATATCTCCAAACGCAGCTTAGTTCTCACGGTTGTACCCGTTTCAACCGTGGGCATCTCCTGGTATTTCATGAGTGCTTTAGAGAATTTTTCCTTATCAATTCTCATAGAAGCGGCCCCTTCACACTCATATAGGTGATCCTTATTTTGAGTCTCTTAAAATACTCTTCTTGAAAGACATTCATCTAGGGTTTTTCAAGATATAAGTGATCGTTAAAAGCAGAGCTTACCCTAAGTTCTCTGCATACAACACATGTTGCAGATATCACTCTCATCATAGGAATGGATAGGAGTTAGACTCCTTTAGTGATTTCTGGCGAGCCACACATAACTTAGTTGTCCCTTTGAACTTAGTTCTTGGAATTTCCAATCATCTAAGTAGGGTTACCATTATGATGACTCTGATGTAATAGGCTTTAATCACATTCCCTTCGATAAATTTTTCCTCATTTGCTCTCTAGTCAAATCTTTTGTTTAGCGGCCGCTATTTTTCGTTTGACCTTCTTAGTTATGTATCATTGAGTAGTTCGTGGATCCACTATATTATCCTTAGACAATATGCACAATTGAAAGCAAATGTCTTACGGTATTAAGTCTTTGATTACTTCGAGACTTACAGTTACTCTATGTCACTCCTATTTTCAAATTTAAATAATAAACATAGAGATGTTCCTTAGGAGTTAATGAAACCATATTTGCTTCTACTCCAACCTTGTCCTATAAAAAGAATTGAGATTCTTTGTGGACATACAATCGGAGCCGTTACTTTGGTAAAATCCTCCAAGCACCCCCACATTTTAAGCATTCCAAGGAAACTTAATTTTTCTTGCTGGTGTATAATTACACAAAAATATTAATACACCCCCACAATTCTGAGATAAATCAAAATATATCATTAATTGGCGTGCTTGAACTAAATAACAAGATGTAAATTGCTTTCTGAATATAATTACAATACTAATTTGTCTAAAATACAATTAGATTTCATAACTTGCTTTTGCAGTACAAAGAAGAAATGACTAATACCGGTTGTGGCCGCAACACTTTGTCAAATAACATTTCTTTAGCCATGCATTATTTCTTTTTGTTTACTGCAACCTTTAATTATAATCTCAACATGGAATATAAATATCACTGTATAATTACATTTACATCTTATTTGTCTTATCCAATATTGGGGACTACATCGACAATTACCAAAGCGTCTTTCACCCATGAAATATTTTAAGTCATATAATATTTCATTACGGAGTTATCAATCACCACACCAATTTTTGTCATTATTCCAAAGAATAGTTAGAATTCCTCTTATGTCAAAACACATAAGTTCACATTTTTATCAATACTTTGATAAATAATTGACATCCATTTATAATACACTACAAACCAAATTGATATTAATGACATCATATATTGTCAACTCGACAACATATGTAGACATGGACAAGATTAACAAATCAATCATAATCATAATTTTCCAATTAATCTCCCTCCCCCACATTTGTGATAATACATAAATTAGCACAAACAACATGATTTATTTCTATTCAAGTGTTACTGTCACAAATAATAACTCATTCAAAAATATTTGGGACAAAAATGGAATTATCTCTTCTAATTCAAAATATAAACTCCCACATTAAGAACATGATTCATAATTAAACCAAGTCTACCACACAAGTGAAATAAAGATTGAAGACATCCTATCTCACAAAATTCAAAGTTACTTTAAAAATAACTTTCAATTGATTATTAAAAAATAATAATCAACACAAAAGATTCCTCAATCTATTTTCAATTAAATGGAACAACACCACTATTTAAAATATCTTGTTTAAATTTTCCAGTGTTAATGATTGCTTTGATATTACAAGAATATTACTATCACAAACAAATTACACATAAAACCCAAAATCTATTAAAAATAATAATAATAATAATAAATCAGGAAACATTCAGACCATAACAAGTTGTCAAAATTGAATAATAATTTGACATCAAAAGTACTATATACGTTTGATATCTATGAATAGTGATTGACTTTCTCAGAACAGCCACTAATCAATATAAAAATACACTACTATTAAATAAATTATGGCAACATGACGTCATAAAATTCATTCCAAATTAATTAAAAATATTAAAATTAATACGCTCAGGTAAATGACATCAATAATATAACAAACAATTGTCAACAGAATGAATATATCTGTTTATCATTTCTAATTATATGAAATTATTTAAAAACAAGAGTTCACATTGATACCTACAAGTCTAAAGAAAGGCACATTACCATACACTTGGTTTTAAATTTAAAAATCAAAAACCAAACTGTCAAAACCGTATTTCAATACTTGAATGTACACATGACTCATCAGGAAAGCGTTGCATCTATTCATTGTTACAAGATAATTAATTAATTCTAATAAATTATCATTCTAACATGGACTTTGCAACTTACACGCAAACCATAGTCGGATCAGTTGATTTCAATCCACTGATATCAACCAACATGCTCTTAAACAACAAACTCTCAATTTCTGTGAACAATAGCCCTTACCACTGCATTCAACTAAAACTATTTCTCACAGACATTTCATCAAACACATGGTGTGCATAGAAATGCATAGCAGTGGTTTGGATCATCAAAAAATATCATTAGATGACATAAAACCTTGACAATTGACCATAGTCAATAAAAATCTTTCAATTTTCTCATGAAATCAAACAAGCAGAAACAGAGGCCTAAATTCCTCCGGTTTTTCTTAGAAACCAAACAAGACGATTCAGGGATTGGAATCACTAGAAGGAAAACAAAAGTGTGAACTTTGGGATGAGAGATTCAAGGAAAGCTTACTGATTCAGATGCCGAAATTCAATCCGACAACCTTCTTCTCTGATCGTCAAAGCAGAAGAAGAATTTTTTTTTTTTCAATATAATAATGAAAATGGTTATAGAGTCGAACGAAACAGGAGATTTGTGGAAGAATAGGGCTTGGTCTCTACAACTTTGTCTCAGAGGCACCAATTCTAGTGCAAAATTAAAGACACCGTTTGGTATCTTTCCACATTCACACACGGCAACCTTCCCACCTTCTTATGACCACAGATTGAAAATTATACCCCAAACACACCCAACTAACCAATGGATTGATGTTAACACAAAATTAGTTAATGTCAAGAAAAATCAAAATCATATTTTCCAAAAAATCATAAATATTGATGAATTTGTCTTAAGATTGTTAAAAAAAAATAGTAGCAAACTATAAGGAAAATATAATTTAAAAATATGGTAAACGGTTTTTGGGCAGAACCAAAACTGAAATAAATTGACAAAACAACGTAACAAAACTTACAGTACATAAATAGATAAAACCTGATCGAGTCGAGTGTGTGACACTCTTTCCTTAAGACAGATTCGTCCTCCCACTGGTGCTTAGGATTCAATGGACGTCTATCTCCTAGGATACAACGATCAATGTCTTACACTAGCAGCACTACTATTGCAAGTCTAGCAAACTTCGCTATGCATGTACTCTTTTTATAGGAAACTTAGACTCAAGAAATATGAAGAATAAATGCAAGTGAAGAAGAAATGACCATGCTCTCTCCAAATTGAAGTGAGGGAGATGGAATTTATAGACTTCTATGTGACTCTTCGGAAAGGTTGTGACCCTTCAAAATGACACACCTTTCCAACTCAAGAGACACAACCATTGGAGTAAATTTTAATTCAAATTTTCCAACAGTAACCCATGGTGGGTACTAAAGCTATGGTCGTGCCTTGGCCTCCCACTATCCTTGACCACTGTCTCATCTGTTCCTTGCCTGTGATTATCAAATGTTCTTTAATAAATTCCATTTGAGCTTTGTGGGCTTCTTTTCCTCTTTCAGAACAACTCTTTTGTGGTCTTTTAGTTTTGAAACTGAATCAAAATCAGAATCAGATCATGTGTTTTGATGTTTTTGTCAACAAAACCAAGAACTGTAAAGATATCCTATTTTGTACCCCAAAAGAGACTCACATATATGAAAATGGAAAAGGTCAACGATACATCCTCTTTTGCACCGAGTTGAATGGTGTTCCTCCCTCAGGATACAACGACCTTCGAAATCACTTGTATGCAGCAAAGTGAATTCACGAATCTTAAATTGCCCAACACTCACTTGTAAACTCAATACAGTAAACTCACAAAGAAAATAACAGAGCAGAAGAAGAGGAGAAGAAAGACTTCTTTTTTTTTTTGTCTGTTTAGAAAGCAACATTGAAATCTTATTATATACACAATTAAATAACCATAATTTAGATATTTAGGAGATACTGTAGAATAACCCTAAAGACTAGGAAACTAATATAACGTTATAAACGTATTCCTAAAAAGATGCACATATCAAATAAAATAAATTAAATTAAATTAAATACAATTTTAAAATTATAAAATAACAATCCCCCACATAATTTAAAATTGAAAAGAGTGTTTTTATTGCACAGTGGGTGTAGGTGTCTTCTAGACTTGAACCTCCACTTAGTGTTAATAAGTTTCAGTTTGGAGAAACCGTAGTAAACGAAGTTTTGAACTAAGTCCTTGTGATCAAACATGGGCTTACTGCACACACAGTACAGGCAATTATCATGGTTCTAGAACGGTTTTTTGCATTAAACGGTCCATGCGCACATATCTTGTTTCTACTAATGTCTTTAGGGAGCAACCCAATTTCCCACAACAGTGACCCCACTGCCACACTTATATAGGTGTATCCTCCAATGGTGATTTGTAACCAACACCCTGTAGAAATCCTACCTTGGATACATTCAGAACTAAGCTCTTCCTAACACCCGTCACAATAGTGAGCACTATCATCATAGGAATAGGACCAGGGAATTTCCCTCTAATATTTTTAGTGCCCTTCCAAGTCGCCCATCAATTTCGTTATTAACTATTGAACCTTATTCATGAGATCTCCAATCACAAAGATTAAGTATCCATTCCGATGACTAATTTATGGGTTTCAACCCCATTCCCCTTGATGATTCAACGACTAGCCTACACGCTAATCCTTTAGTAAAAGGGTCTGCTATATTATTTTTAGACCTCACAAAATCAAGTGCTACAACACCTTGAGAAAATAATTGTTTAATAGAATTATGTTTTATTCTAATATGTCTCTTTTTCTCATTTAAATTTACATTTTTTTGTTTTAGCAATTGTAGCTTGATTATCATAATGAATAGAGACAACATGTATAAGACTATCACATAGTGGTAAATCAGATAATAAATTCCTTAGCCATTCGTCCTCGATACAAGTCAAATCTAAGGCAATGAGTTCTGCTTCCATGGTAGATCTAGATATAATAGTTTCTTTAGAAGATTTCCAAGCTATTGCACCACGACCTAAAGTAAACACATAACCACTAGTTGATTTAGTTTCATCAGATTCAGTTATCCAATTAGCATCACTAAATCCTTCTAGCACAGCAGGAAACCCACAAAAATGAATTTCATAATTTATTGTACCTTTAAGGTATTTAAAAATTCTTTCAATTGCATTCCAATGTTCTAAACTAGGATTAATAGTGTAACAACTCAGTTTATAAACAACAAAAGAAATATCAGGTCTTGTACAATTAGAAGGATACATTAAAGATCCTATTATTTGAGCATATTTATGTTGAGAAATACTTTCACCTGTATTTTTCTTTAAGCGAATATTAGGATCAAATGGAGTAGATACAACTTTCGCATCACAATAATTAAATTTCTTTAGCAATTGGTCAACAAAATTGTTAGGTTTTTATTCTTGGCAATCCCGTTTGACAAAACTCCTTTCAGTCGTAATTTGATTTGATATTTTATTTTAGATGCAAGGCTATGAGTTTTAGATGCGAATCCAACCCGAATTGTGCCTTGCAGAGATGTTTCAGAAGTTAATTCTTTCATGTTTGCCACTTCACTGACTATGTTGGGGATCAAGCTGGGAATGTGCGCTCGAGTGAAGAATCCTTGGTCCTAGAAGTTTTCATTGACTGTAAAAATACTGAGAAGTTGCATTTCTCGCTCGAGCGACACTTTGGTGGCTTGAGCAAAAGTGGCTCGAGCGAAGACACCTGGAAAAACATGCGTTTTAGTCTCCTCGCTCGAGCGAGAGATCCTTCGCTCGAGCGACCTTCGCGGCCCGATTTTCTATAAATATGTGTTTCAATTAGATTTTAGGGTTACGGCTTCCAGATCTTCTTCTTGGGTATTAGGGTTTTCATTTGGAACTTCTTTGCTAGTTTGTTTGATGTTTGTTTGAGTTTAACTCATGGTTTGAGAAGTATACATCAAAGGATTGTTTATTTCATTCAATACAAAAGAGAGAGTTGTTCTTCAGTGGATTCCATGAAATTTAGGCCTGAAGCTTTGGTGGATTCTAGAGTGGCTCATTGTCGTGGATTCGACATCGACGTTGTGGATTCAACGTTGGGCAAGGCAATTCCGAGGTGAAGACGGGGTTGGAAGACGCATATAGGGGTTGGTTCGATTCGGGCATGAATTCGCAAGGTAATTGAGAGTACACTTGTGTAATTCCTTTATGTCTTCTTAGTGGATTGTTTTGTGGCTTTTGCCCGTGGTTTTTTTGTCACAATTGGAGGCACTCTAATTGTGGTTTTTCCATATAAAATTGTTATGTCAATTTGTCTTAATTGTATGATTAGGATTGTTATTTACTGATTAAAATTGATACATAATCACAAATTAATATCTAAGAGATTTCTAGATTTTCAATGTTCTTGTGACAAAATAATTCCTTTATCATTTTTAATTATTTTAATACCCAATATAACATTAGCTAGTCCTAAGTCCTTCATATCAAAATAGCTACATAAGAAATTCTTAGTATCATTAATAACAACTAGATTACTACCAAAAATAAGAATATCATCAACATATAAACAAAGAATAACACGAGTACCATCAAATTTTTTAATATACACACATTTATCAGAATCATTGATATTAAACCCATTAGAAAGAATTACTTTATCAAACTTTTCATGCAATTGTTTTAGAGCTTGCTTTAATCCAAAAAGAGATTTTACAAGTTTACATACCTTTCTTTCTTGTCCAGGAGCTACAAAACCTTCAGGTTGATCCATATAAATTTCTTCATTTAATTTACCATTTAAAAACGTTGTTTTGACATCCATTTGGTGTATATCTAATTTATAAATTGAGGCAATAACTATTAAGACCCTTATAGTGGTTATACAAGTTACCAAAGAATATGTATCAAAGAAATCTATTCCTTCTTTTTGTTTAAACCCCTTAGTATAATATTCCCAACATTCATCTAGCACCAAACACACTCCTAAGTTAAACTCCACTTAGGATATCAAAACCCAACTCCACACTTGATAGTAGGTGTGACCAAACACCCCATTTCAACTAAAGTAAAAATGCAGATTGTTTTCTTCATTGTCTTCATTCTTCTCTTTTTAACTTCTCTTTACATTCTCTCTCATTTTCCTTTACTTTCTTGGTGACCAAACACCCCACCTTTGCTCCACCCTTACACCACCACCCTAACCCACCGTCTCCACCACCACTAGCCATCTTATCTTGCTGGAAAAAGGGTCCAGTCGGCCACTCCTTTTCTCTATCCGAAAATAGCACAATAGAAGTACTAACTCTAGATTTTTCTTAATCTTTTGAAGAATCAAATCTTGGGGTTTATTTTCTTGATGGATTAGAGGCTTTTAATTGGTAAGAATATTTCCTTAAAAAGTTAGCTTAAGGTTTCACATATTTTGAGTTAGAGATGATGATTTTTTTTTTTTTAAATTTATTTTAGACCTATTATGATTTGGGATTTGATTGTTGAGTTTTATACTCTCAATTAGTTTCTATGAATGTTTTGTATGTAGAAAAATGATCAATTTGATGGTTGTTTTGGAGATTGAGATTTGGGTTAATCTAAGGTTTGAATATGACGTAAAAATTGGGGATTTTAGTGTTAGGAAATTTATATGTTGAAATTGATTTGATAAATGGTGGATTGGGTATTTCCATATTTTATAAATGATTTTGGAGGAATTTTATAAATGATTGAAATGGTTTTACCTAAGTTGTTAAGTTTATGAAAAATGTTGATTTTTGACTTTTGTGGTTTAATTGATGGTGGTATTGAGCATACAAATTGGTTGGATATTTAAAAAGTTAATAACTCAAAAATGTGCAAAAGTTGGGTGTTGTGGAGATTGGATAAGTTGTTTGTTTGGGTGACTTAAAGTTGGAGGAGTTCTTTAGCTTGGTTTTAGCTCTCATTCCATAGCATGTCTTATTTAGGATCAATTTTGTAGATGTTGTAATATTCATTAAAAGCTTTTCCTTAATTTTAGATCTTATTTACTAATTGTTAGGATTGGAGAAAGGCGTCTCTACACCTCTTGGGAATTAACTCGTAGAGTTTCAAATTTACGCTTTTGCTATTTTGGAAGTGAGTATACTTACCACGGAAATTTACCTTATCTCTATCTTTAATACAAAGTTTGAAAATAATTTAAATTAAAGGAAGTGAATGACACATTTTATCATGATATATGTATAAAAAGAGAATTTATAAATTTATTGAGGTCAAAAGGGTTGAGTTTAAATAAACGTTTTCATTTGTATAATGAAGCATTAGTTTTTCTATGAGAATTTATTTGAGTCTTTCAAATTTTATGATGTTGATGATTGAATGACAATGAAATGTTATGTGAAAGTATTTGTTTTTATTGATCATATAATCGCATATAGCCTATGGGGCCACAAGGGCCGGAATGCTTTGGGGTCCTGGGGACCGAAATGTTTTAAGGACCATAAGGGTTGTTGTACATAAGGGGTCCTGGGGACCGAAATTTTGAAATGAAAATTGAAGTGCTATGAAGACGTCAGTTATGTTCCTATGGATATGTTTTGGGTAATGGTACCGTCACCACCTAAGTTGCAAGGTAACACAACCCTAAGGCTATGTAGTGGTTCGTATGATGGACATGATATCTTAACGTATTGAAAAGTTGTATTTTTTTTTGTTTACTTTCCTTATTCAAATGTATTTTTCCTTCCTTATGAAATTCTTTAGAAAAAACTTGATAATGGTTTATGCAATTTTTATTTTGTATAAATTTTAGTCCAATCAAGCTCTTATGTTTATTATCTTTATTTTGAACCCATTTGAACAAACTTTATAACTCCATGGGATTGGTATACTCATTGGGCTCTAGCTCATTCTTTTTAAATTATTATTATTATTATTATTATTTTTTCAAATTCCTAGACTTTAGCGTGGCTCGCCTCAACTTGAAGTTAGAGTTTCTAGAGGATCAAATGTGGGCATCTTGTAATTGAGTTTTTGCTTAGGGTCACTCTAGGATGTAGTTTTATCCTTTGTTTTTATGAAGGAGGTTGATTGTAAATATTTGCCTTCTGAAGTTGGATGTAATGATGGATTTATGAATAGTATTTTTTTTTTGGGGTAGTGGTGCATGGGAACTATCTTAGTAGAATGATGATATTTTCTCATATATGTTGGCCAATCGAAAGGTCTTATGCACTATTGGTGATGTGAATATAAGGATTATACAGGTGATTATTGTGTACAAGTGCTTTAGTGTTTGAAGTGCGCCCTCTTGGCGAGGTTTGCCTTGCCGAGATTAGGTCGTGACACTTAGCTACAAGTCTAGCTTTAAATTTTTCTAAAGTTCCATCCATTCTTAATTTTTCTTGAATATCCATTTACAACCTATTGTATTACAACCTGGTGGAAGATCAGTTAAGTACCAAGTATTATTAGTCATAATAGAATCCATTTCACTATTTATAGCATCTTTCCAAAAAGTAGCTTCTATCAATGTTGTAGCTTCATTATATGCTCTAGGATCATTTTCAACTAAATAAGTACGAAAGTCATTATCAATATTCTTTTCTATTCTTTCTCTTTTACTTCTTCTTAGTTCAGTTCCTACTTGATTTTCTATACTACTATTAGACATAAAATTTTCACCAATTGATTTAGATAACTTATCTTTCATATGAAATATATTTTCAAAAAATATAGCTTCTCTTGACTCCATTATAGTATTATTAGAAATTTTAGAATTTTCAGAATTAATTACTAAGAATCTATAACCAACACTATCTAAGGCATACCCAATAAATACACAATCAACAGTTTTCGGTCCTAATTTTCTTTTCTTGATAAGTGGTATTAAAACTTTAGCCAAGCACCCCTACACTTTGAAATATTTTAAACTAGGCTTTTGATTTTTCCAAATTTCATAAGGTGTTTTTTACGAATTTTTGTAAGGCACTTTATTTAATATATGATAAGCAGAATATAAAGCTTCACTCCACAAATTATTAGGTAAACCGGAACTAGCAAACATAGCATTTATCATATCTAGCAATGTTCGATTTTTACATTCTGCTACTCCATTAGATTGTGGTGAATAAGGTGGAGACCGTTGGTGAATAATTCCATGTTATTCACAAAACTTTTCCATTTCTATTGGTGCATACTCACCTCCTCTATCAGACCTTAAGATTTTAATTTTCTTTTCTAATTGATTTTCTACACGAGCTTTATATATTTTAAATTTATCAAATAATTCACTTTTGTGACTTCTTAAATGTTTAGAAAAATCATCAATATATGTAATAAAATATCCTTTTCCACCACGAGTTAACACATTGTTAAGGTTACATGTATCACTATGTATAAGTTGTAACAAAGATGTGTCTTTTTCAACGGATTTAAAAGGTTTTTTTTAGTCTGTTTAGCTTGTACACATATTTGACATCTTTCCTTTAAATTAATTAGAAATTTTGGAATTAATTATAAACTCATCATTCTTTTAATAGTGTTCAAATTTACATGCCCAAGTCTACCGTGCCAAGTAAAGAATAAGATGCAATTTTATATAAATCAGAATTCATAACATTAAGGCAAACAAACCATCACGAAGATAACCTTTACCAATAAAGTTACTATTCTTAGTTATTACAACTTTATTTAATTCAAAAACAACTTTAAAACCATGCTGAAATAACAAAGATGCACTAATTAAATTTTTCCTAATATCAGGAACTTGCAAAATTCCTTCTAAGGTGATTATATTGCCAAATGTCAATTTCAACCTAACTTGTCCTTCACCTAGTACCTTGGCCAAGCTCCCATTTCCCATGCTTACAGTTCTTGTGCTTGATTCCTAATAATAAGGTGAAAAAATATTTTTATCAACGCACATGAACATTAGCACCCGAGTCTATAAACTAATCATTTGAGTTAAAAAAAATATTTAACTAAGGATCACTAACAAAATACCTGCTAGCAGGGCTAGAGGAGCTGGCCCCCACAGTTACGACATTAGTTGTGGTTTAGGGGTTACTGGAGGACCGCAGACTATATGAGGTTGACCTTTCTGATGATAACAATCTCTAGCAGTGTGATTAGTCTTCCCACACACCCAACAAGGCACGATTTTTCTCTAAATAATATTTTTGCCTTTTGATTTATTATTAAGATTGTTATTCCCATTCTTGTGTGCACCATTTTTCTTGAAATTAAAATGTTTGTGTTTAAGATTTTCTACAAAATATGCCTTGGTTCGAAACTCAGAATTTAAAGACTCAGCTTGTTTTTCATGATACTTTTCCTCAATATTTAGGGATACTAGCAATTCATCAAAGGTGTAATCATCATGTTTTTGTTTTAACATTCTACCGATTCTAACCCAGATGGAGGTCATTTTTTAATCTGTGAAGCAACAAAAAAAAATATCAGATAAATCCATTCCTTTTCTTTTCAGATAATACAAAATATTTTGAAATTCATGCACTTGTTCCATAACCGATTTACCATCAATCATATAAAAGTCTAAAAAATTTTCAGCATAGTAACATTTAAGGCCAGCATCTTTAGACCAATATTTAAAATCAAGTGCTTCCCATAATTCAATATAAGTTTTTGTACTGCAAAAAATATTATAGATAGAAGGAGATAAAACACTTAAAATCCTACCATGACAAAGATAATATTTTTCATCAAAATCATCATCATCAGATTTTTTGGACGAAGTTAAATCATTACCCGTCTCAACAATTTTTACAGCCTTAGAGTTTCACTTTTTTCAGAATCCTTTTCTTTTTGAAACAGTAGCTTTATGAATCACTGAATAAAGACCCAAAGTGGTTAACCAAAATTTCATTTGTTGTTGCCAACATCTAAATTTTTTACCAATAAACTTCTCAGACTTGCAGGAATTCGTTTCATCAAATCCCTTTTTTTTTTTTTTTCCAAAATAAAATTATAATCAATGCAACAACTTCTAACAAAAAATCCTAATTATCGTTCCTAAGATTGTTAGAAAATTAAACAAGATTTACTATTAGAATAAAAATACCAAACTAATAATAAACCAAAAATAACAAATAAATATTATTATTAGAGAGAGTTTAGAGAAGCCTGAATAGTGGTCAAGGCACGTAGATTGCGCTCTCCTTAGGAATGATACACCCTCTTCTACACCGAGTTAAATGATATTCCTCTCCCAAGATACAACGACCTTAGAAATTACTTGCATACATCAAAGTGAATTCACGAACCTTAAATTGCCCAATACTCACTTGTAAACTCAATACAGTAAACTCACAAAGAAAATAACAGAGTAGAAGAAGAGGAGAAGCAAGAATTCTTTTTTTTTTGTTTTTTTTTTGTTTTTGTCTGTTTAGAAAACGTTGAAGTCTTATTATATGTACAATTAAATAACCATAATTTAGATATTTAGAAGAGATTGTAGGATAACCCTAAAGATTAAAAAACTAATATAACGTTATAAACTTATTTCTAAACAGATGTAAATATCAAATCAAATAAAATAAATTAAATACAATTTTAAAATTATAAAATAACAGACAACCCAACACAACACTGCTCCAAGATCGTAAGACGTGGCGGCTTTCTTTTTCTATCTCAGCGGTGCTATTTTTTTTTTTTTTGGAACTATCTCAGCGGTGCTACTTAAATATTTATATATGGAAAGACTAGTTTAAAAACATCCATGCTAGTCACGAGTTATTATTATAGTATATTTAAATTTTATATTTTGATCTTATTTGAAATAAAAAAAAGTTTTATATTTTGATAATTTTTGAAAAATTAGAATATTGTTTTATAAAATTGAATAAAATAAATCATTAGATATATGATAGAATTATGTGATATGATATGTATCATTTTTTAATATGTTATACACTTAATACTGTAGACTCCAATTCTATTACCATGTTATTTTGCGTGAATTTATGAGTTTTTAACATTTCTTCCGAATTTATATAAGAAAAAAATTATGGTGTATACATTTTCTCAACAGATAAATATAAAATAAATATTAAGATAATTCTCTCATCTAAAAAAAATTACTAGGATAATTCACTGAACTAATAAAGAAGCAGAAAAAAATATACATATAAATACAAAAGCCTAATTTTATTAATACATAAATCATACTCGCATAACAAATGACCAATTTTATTAATAAGTAAATCATTAAGTAAATTAACAATTTTTAATGATATGAAAAATGTTTTTTAGTTAAACATTTTATTAATAAATAAATCATTAAGTCAATTAACAATTTTTAATGATATGAGAAATATGTTTTAATAAAAAATTTTGATAATTTATTGTTGCATAAGAGAATAAAATTTTTTTTCCTGAATATTGTGTTAAATTAAGATTTATAACAAATGATAGTTATAATTTCTAATATTATAAGACCGATTCGTATTTTAAACAAATCTTATAAGGGTATTTGTAATTTGTTAAAAAATAAAAGATTCATGTTTATAATTGACCAAGAATGTTTGCGTAATTACAGAAAAACTTGTTTCATAATTGACCAAGAATATTAGCGTAATTACGAAAAAATCTTCGGGCCACCATTAATAAATTATTTAAAATAAAAGGACAAAATCGAAAAAAAAGAAGAAGATGAATCTCAAGTAGTTAAGCAATTCTTATATATATAGATATATGCATTTACATACATCATTACAAATTTTCATCTTTTATTAGGATTCTTTATTTCTAGAGGCAATTCCAATTCAAGGTGTTCTTCGTTTTTGAAAAAAAAAAAAAAAGAAAAGAAAAGAAAAAGAAAAAAAACCTTATAAGAAAATAAATTATGAATTTTTAATTATATCAATTTAAATTATAAATTTTGATTTGTTTTCGATCTAAATCATTAGTTTATTTCCGTTAAATAAACTGACAAAAAAAAATATTTTAGTTATTAAACTTAATCTAAGTATACATAAAATGTCTAGAATATAATTTTTCATTGAGTTTAATTACAAATACCATTTGTCAAATTTATTTAACGGAAATAGGCAAATGACTTAGTTTGAAAACAAATCAAAAATTTGGAATTTAAATTGACAAAATTAAAAACTTGAGATTTATTTTGTTATAAACCTTGGAGTTTTTTAATTGAATGTCTGGTTTAATTGCACGCAGAGACCCTAAAGTTAATAACGGTGGTGTTTGATAAAGTTGAAACTGGAAATTAAGTATTAAAAATTGAATACTGAATTTTTTAAGTTAAAAAGTTGTTTGATAAAAATTTAAGTGATAAACTAAAAATAAGTTGTTTGATATGTATAAGATCAAATTTAAAATTTATTATTTTCAAATTATATATTTCAATTTTTATATTGTGATGGTGGTAGTAGTGGTAGCGGTGGTATGGTGGAGGTGGTAGCGGTAATGTTGATGGTGGCGGCTGTGGCGGCGGGGGCGATAACGATGGTGGTAGTAGTAAATGATAAGGGTGCTTATGACAATAATGAAAATGGTGGTGGTGGTGGCATGGTAGTGGTGGTGGTACTTATGGCAATAATGATAATGGTGATGGTGGTGGTGGTAATGGTGATGGTGGTGGTGGTAGTAGTGGTAGTAGCGGCGGTGGCATGGTGGTGGTTGTGGTAGTGGTAGTGATAGTAATGGTGGTGGTGGCGACGGCGGCAGCGGCGGCGACGATAGCAATGGTTGTGGTAGTAATGAATTTATAATAGTGTATATCGATATTTATGTTTAGAATTTATAAATTAAGTTAGAATTAGCGAGTGAACTAGGAAGAGGAGGACTCATCAGTCTTTTGTTACTCAAAGTGTTTGATAAAATTGAAAAATTAAGGGTAATTTACACTTTGCACCCCTTCACTTTAACCAAATCTCACATTGGCCCCTACATATGAAATTATGACAGTCAACCCCCTGCACTTTTGGTCAAATCCCACTTTGGTCCCTACACATGAAATTGTGATAATCAACCCCTTATATTTTTGGTCAAATCTTACTTTAATTCCTACACAAGTGTCAATGTCTCATTTCTGTTACTCAATTGTTTAAATCTTTAATAGAATATAATCATGTGACAAGAATGTAACTATGACATAATAGTAAGAGAGAAAAATCATCTACATTCTCCATCAATACATACTTTGTCCCAAAATTTACATCAAATTATAACTGCATTAGGTTAAAACAAAATGCAGATTATGAACGATTAAGAAGATGAACTACGGTTTTGTATAAATTGGAATCACGAAATTCTATTTTTTACGGTAACACAATCTTTTGTCTATTTATCTTCCTTTCTCTTTGGTTTCTTTGTCGCATTTTTTTTTTTTTAAATTTCCAAAGGTCTATTTTCTTACCTCTTCGTCCTAATTTTTAGCATACAAACATATATATATATACACATTATATTATATAACTCTCACGTGCTTATCATGTAGGGCAAAGTATATTGGTGAAAAACATAGATAATTTTCCTCTCTTACCCTCATTTCATAGTCACATTTTTGTCACATGATTGGATTTTGTTAAAGATTTAAAAATGAAGTAATAGAAGAGAGACGTTGACACTTACGTAGGGATCAAAGTGGGATTTGAGCAAAAGTGTAGGGGGTTGACTGTCACGATTTCATGTGTAAGGACCAAAGTGAGATTTGACTAAAAATGCAGGGATTTGACTATCATGATTTTATGTGTAGGGGTCAAAGTGATATTTGGTACAAAGTGTAAAGGTGCAAAGTGTAATTTACACGAAAATTAAATATTGAATGCAGAATTTTTTAAGATAAAAAATTGTTTGATAAAATTTTAAATATTGAAGTAAAACAAATTATATCTTTTAATATGTAAAAGATCAAATTGTATATTTTAATTTTTATATTGTGATAATGAGTTGGTGGTGGTGGAGGAGGCGACAACATTAGCTATGGCACCAATGATAATGATGGTGGAGATAAATGGATAATGATTGTGGTTATGGTGGAAGGGTTAATATCGTAGAGATAAAAAAGGGTGACAGTGATGGTGTAATGATGGTGGTTATTGTGATGATGGAATGATGATGGTAGTTATGGTAATGGTTGTAATGGAAGTGACGACTATAATGGCAATGGTAGTGAGGTGGCGTTGGTGGTAGTGTGATGACAATAGTGAAATGATGGTGATACTTATAGCAACAATTACAATAGTGATGAAAGCGATAATAGTAGTAGTTGTTGTGGCGGTAGTGGCGGCGGCAGCAGTGATAATAGTGAGGTAGTAGTTAAAAGTTAGCAACAATTACTTTAATTTCATACCACTTTAAATTTTCTTAACTTTAACTTATATTTTAAGAGTCACTTAAATTTTTCAATGATATCAGTTGTAATTATCAAAAAAGTTTATTTGTTTTTCACTTAATTCAATTTTAAGTGCTAAATTAGATTATTAAACACTAACTACAAATTTAAATTGTTTATTTCAGCATATATATACTTGGATAAATATTTGAAAAAAAGAAAGTAATTAGCCATTTTAATATGGAAAATTTAGCCAAAATCTCTCCATTGAACCCTTATTTGGTAAAAATAACAACTAGAAGTGTAAAAATGGCCTGCGGCCAGTGGGTGGCCCAAAGCCCCCCTGCGGCCCGGGGTGGGCACAACCCGTTTAAGCCCGTTTGGGCCCTGGCCCAAGCCTAGCCCGAGACCTTGAACTAGGGCCTATGCCATCATTTTGAAGCGAAGCGAAGCCCAACCCAACCCAGTCCATTGGCCTACTTAATGCCCACTCAAGACCCAGCCCGAGGCCTAGCCCGCTTGAGGCCCAGTGTTTTTTTTAGTGAAAAATAATAAAAATACAAAAAAATTTGTTCAAGCCCACCCAAGCCTGCCCCAAGCCCATCGGCCCGCACAAGGCCCAAATATCCCTTGGGCCTAGGCCTAATTTTCTGGCCCGTTAATCGGTCAGGCCCAAATTTTAGCAGAAGCCCGCAAAGCCCGACATGGGCCTAGCCGGGCCAAATTTACACCCCTAATGACAACCCAATTTATTTTGCTTCATAAATCCCCCAAGGAAGAGGCACATAATTGAGCAAGGATAGAGTAAATTTTTTTTTCTTGGACAATATTACCCATGCATATATATATATCACATAACTCATTGGTAATGAACACTTTTATTTTATTTTATACAAGTTTAAAAATTTTGTATATATATATTTTTGGTTGGTTCATCTAGTATGTAATCTGTTTTTTGTAACAGTAAAATATTAATGTGAACCAAAATAACATGTTATTATTTACGTCAATTTTGACGGTATTTTTTTTATTTTTTATTTTTTAAGAGTTTCATAGTTAACATAAATCTTATTTGATAGGTCATGATGAGAGGATTATAAAAATACTAATTTCATTAAAAATTGATATTTAGATCAAAAGTAATATTATTTTAAAGTTTAAAATATTAAATTACCCACTACATATATTTTGATAATAGTGATATTTGTTGAACTTTTTAAAGAAAACTTTTTATACTTGTCCTTAATACATCAAAACTTTATTATGAAGAAACTTTGACCAAATCTCCTTTTAATAAGATTGGATAAGAATGAATAATGGACAACTTTGAGAAAACAGATCTCAGCATGTTTGGCTTTAACATTAGGACCACCACCAGAAGGAACCTTATGAATTGCATGATAGTCATATTCATAATCATAGAGATGGAGGAGTGGAGAGGCCTCCTTTTACTTCTTTCCTGACCTCTTCTTCTCCTCTGAACTCCCTTCCATTCTCTTTCCCTCTCTCTCTAACACTTTCCTCAGAAAAAATACATAATACACACGTCAAACTTGGGTTTCATCCATTGCCAAAAATAGATACACACCACACCTTAGCACAGTTACAAAGAGCTCATAGAGAAAGCAGATAAATCAAACAAAAGTTAAATTACTTCATTCATGTGTATACAATATATATACACAAACATCAACAGTACTAATCAGGGGGGAAAAAAATATAGATGCCCTCTCCATCACACCTTAATACGATGTCTTTTCCTATATACCAAAAAGAATGAATGAATGAACAGCTATTCTAATTAACAAAAGTGGGGAAAGAAAAAAAAGAAGATACTATGCATCGGAGAGTTACAACTCCAGCAATTACTGTATACAAGACAATCTTGGCTCTTGAAGAAAGGAACAAATTCAAACATGGTACGTGGCGTGTTGCCTTCGGAATTACACGGGGATGCCAGGCTTCGTCTGTCTTGCTACATTATTTTGTCCCTTTGCCTGGACTGCAATGGACATTGATCGCAACCTATTTGTAACCTCAGTAAACGATGGCCGAGCTTCGGGGTCAGTTGACCAGCACTGTTCCATCAGTGTCCTCCACTCAGGATCACACCGTTCTGGAATAGGAGGCCTCAGGGTATCCTTCAAAATTCCCCCTTCATTCATCATAGTTCAGGAACAAATCAAAAAATTATTATTATAATTGTTATTCATTTTTTAAGAAAAGGCACAAGTTAGATTTACCATTATTTGATCGCACCTAAGAAATTCAGACGCACAAATAGTGATACACAGAATGTGATTTCAAGTACCCTACCATTAATATAAAAATGAGCACGAATGATAACATTACATGAACAGAGGGTAGCAAATTCTAAAGGAAACACACACACATAATAAACAAATTAACTGAGTAATAAAATATGAACAAATTATTATCTAGGCATCTATCAAAATTTGAATTTGTCATAAAGCTTAAACAATAAACAAATTCCCGAAAACTAGCAGTCAAATGCACCTCTATTTCTGCCTGCATATTTTGTGCTTTATCAAAAACCAATACAATTATCTATTGACTCTGTTTGGTGCAACTTATTGTAAGATAAAAGATGATAATAAAATAGCAGAAAGCAGAAGCTAAAAGCACCCCTCCCCAGCCTCTACATAATCAACTTATTTAAGCTACTTTTGCCTACTAAGATGTAAGCAGAAGCTGCATCAAACAGTCTGACACAAACTTTCAAATTAAAATAAGTTATAAACAGCTTATTTAAGCTGCAGTAAACAGGGATTATAATTTTCAGTGTAGGGAGGAGCACTAGAGCATATCCAAAGTCATTAGCATATTACTGTGGACAAGTCTTAAGTTTTATGTTTTTTCATTGTTTTGTCTTTTTCTTTTCCTTTGTTTTCAAGGTACTTAACAATAAGACTCCGTTTGTATTTATGAATTTGAAATGCATGGATTTGGCATTAGTCATTCAAGAGGAAAGCAAGAAGAATAGCTTAAATTAAGATATGATAGTTTACCCAAGTATTTCAAGATTATATTAAAGAGTTTTATCAAGGTGCATTTGAAATACCTATGTAAAAGTAGTTATTTGAAATCATGCTAAGAATTCTCCTTTTAGCTACAAAGATGCTACTAAAATTCATATTTTCTAGTTTTTCTATCCACCTATAATAGTCAACTCTCCAATATTTTTATAAAATCCAACTTTAAATCCCTTGATTTGAAATTCACATCTATCCAAATGGAGCCTAAGTGCCTCTTTCAATGGCAAGTGGAAAATTTATTTCAACATGCTAAAATATTTCAAGCCAACATTGAACAAATGAGTCCTTGCACCCCTTCCTGACTTCAAAATGTATATTTGGTAAACCTAAAAAGTTTATATTTAAGGGTTCACATCTTAAAATAGACAAGAAAGTTAATTGTGGATGGTTGGAGCCTTGGAGGTGAGTTGGCTGGTAGTGGGGGCCTTCTTGGAAGTATGGCAGGCACTGAACTGGAGCTAGGTCACCAAGATGGATTGGTAAGAGTCGAAATAGGCTTAAAGGGAGTGAGAAAGCAATCATGGAGAGTCTGGGGCTATGAAACATTGACACTTCAAAATAGGTGTCATAGTTGTGTTGTTTATAGGACATAGACAGGACGGGGACATGCCATGTGGTGTGTTTATTTTTTTAATAGTTTTGCTTTTAGGGGACACGGAGGAATCTTATTTTTAATTTTTAAAATCTGATTTTAGGGTTCATATTAAAATATTTGGAAACATGAGGATTAAATTAAAAATATATACAACACATATCAAACCATCGACAACGCAAAACAGATCTAAACACAGTTGTGAAGTTGAGAGACTAGCTTCTATGGCTTCTAACAATCCTTGGAACACAATGCAACACATACTTAGTATCAGGTTGATTTAATTTTTTTAATGTTAAATTAGTGTTAATTTTTATTAATTTTCATTGTTTATAAATCTAATATTTATATACACACACAATATATATATCATGTATATTCTTTTGTTATATTCCCACCATTTTTTGTCTTGTTTTTTTAGTTATGTACACATGTTGTATAGCTATTAAATGGGGAACATATATACAATTTATGGATTTTTTAATAAAAACTACAAATTTTCAGTAAATGAAATCATGGTTTAGAAGAAAAATATCATCTAGGTAACGAAAAAAAAAAAAAAGTTTATTCATAATTTGGACCCTCGAGACATGAAATTTTGGTTCCATCCCAAGTCCTTGCCAGTACTGCACACCAATCAACTCCCACCCCATTGTCTCTGCCATCAACATTGCCTGCCAACTATTACTAACAAGTAACATCTCACAACGTCACTAGTACTGCCGTTGCTGCTGGACTTAATTTTGTGTTCAATCAAGCCATCAAAACAACTTAAGTTCATTTTGAATTCCAAAAAACAGATTTTTTTTCTTCTCATTGTGGGAGTGAGCTATGACTTTATCCTCCAAGTATAACAATGTTTTTTGTAGGTATTTGGTATTAGGGGTGCTCAGGTTGTGGACCTTCAGGGAATCATGGTAGGGAGGCACTATCAAGGATCGTCGAGGCAGTGGAGGAGAAGACCAAGGCAGCCTCAAGGATAGAGAGAGTGGTAGTGAAAGACCTTGAATACTTAGCTATGAGGTTGCCGTACACAAGCTATACTAGTGTTCTTGTGTGGCTACATGCATGTTGTTCTTGCCCAAACCAGCTATGGACAACCCCACTATTGCGTCCTCTGATTCCGATCTCGGGAAGGTTGCATCATCGGACCTGCAAAGGTAGGTATGACATCTCAGGAAGTGTATCATAGGACCATCCTCTCTCTCTCTAAGACTGGTCTAGGAGGAGTTGTCTTCCCTACGGAGACAACTAGGCAACCTTAATGAACCTGTGATCCTAGCCTCCAATCCACAATCCTCCAATGATCTCGAGTAGTGGATGACTAAGTCCCGCTCCCAGTCTAGGCTACCAAGTGATGCCTGTGATAGTAGTGAGCAGAGTAATCCCCACTCAGGAAGTGGGTGCATAAGGGAGACATAGGCGAGAGCCAAGGACCAAGCTATATTGCAACTGAACAGAGGTAGTCACTCCCGAGCATTACATGTGAGAACAAGGTATGAAGGACCACGATGAGCAGGGGCTACTCGCAGAATGGGGATGTGCTTGCAGTGTGGGTGTAGTTGCTCATGGAGAGAGGGTAATCCATGTTAGGCGAGCGAAGGCTCACCAATCAATAAGGTTTCAAAAAGCGGTTGTGGTCACTGTAACGGTTGCAGTGGCGTAGTTGCAGTTACGGAGCGTAAAGGCCGTAACGTAATAGTTGCAGTAACAAGAACCGTGAATTTTTTTAAACTTACTTGATACGCATATTTTTTTTATAATCACATTTATTAGGGTTTAAAATAGATTTTGATCAATTTTTGTTAGTTTTTAAGTATAATCCAATATATTTCATATTTTTAAATCACTATAAAAGGAGTTATTTATATTTTATTTCAATAATTGATGACTTTATATGTCATAAATCAATATTGTACTTCTTATTTTTATTTATTTTTTTAAGAATAATTGATTTTAAATGTCTACAAAATTATTTTTGACCAATACCTGAACTAACTAAATAAAAGTTATTTACAATTATTAAATGAAATGATTATAAAAATAAAAACTGAAATAAACAAAATTTATTTTTGAGTTACTGAATATTGTGGAATGTACATAATGTTAGAATAGGAAATTGTTAGAATATGAAATAATAATTGTATCCTTATTTATCTTATTTATTGCTTTTTTAGTTGCTCAACATTAGGCCCGTAATTCCTCAGAATTATCAATATAAAAGGAAACGAAGTCTAACTCATTCCCTATCTCTTTCTCTTCTCTAAATCTACATGGTATTAGAGCCAAAACCCTAGCCCATACCTCATTTCCTTCTATCGGCACTCATTCTTCTTGCCAACATCACTGCCGGCAATTCTCTCTCTCTCTCCAGGAGTCCAGTCGGCTACCGTAGACTCTCACCCAGGCCACCGATAGTCAATCCGCACCTCTGACACCCTTGCCCAGTTCATCGGCAGACCTCCTGGGCTCTCCGATAGCTTCTTAGACTTAGTCGGCAGCCCCTCTGGCCTTTTAGGGGTTTGTCGACAACCTATCTGGCCTTCTAGGGGCCTGTTGGCAATTCCTCTGGCCTTCTTGGCCTCTGTCGGTGTCGCCCTTGCCTTCCAGGCCTCTGTCGGCCCCGCTTCCGACCATCGGCTTCTCCAGACAGTCAGTCGATCTCCATCGTCTTCTTTTCTCTTTGTTTCGTGTAATGTTTCCGACTTAGACACAGTTAAATATATTTTAAAAAAAATAAAAATAAAATAAAAAATTATGAGTTCTTAATTCTTATGCTTTCATCGTGATAGTTGGGCCTTTCCTTCTACTATTATTTTCCGGATTTGTGATTGGTATTGTGTTTGAGAGTTAACTGGTAGAGTATCCATGGCCGATTCCCTTAGTGAGTCCATTACTTCTCAGCCACCTAAGAGCAAGAGTTCTATGATACCTCCTACTATAACTGATAACCTCAACCCTGGCTTTAAGATCACCACCTCTCTATTTAATGGTCAGAATTATCTAGCCTAGTCGCAAAGTCTGACTATTTTCTTGAAGAGCAGAGGGAAGATGGGGTATGTTGACGGAAGGATACAGGCACCCAGTACCACGGATCCTAATTATGACCAGTGGGAGAGCGCCAACTAGGGCTGCAAATGAACCGAGCTGTTCGTGAACAGGCTCGGCTCGGCTCGGTAAGGGCTCGGCTCGGCTCGTTTACTAAACGAGCCGAGCTCGAGCTCGATTATTGGGCTCGTTTCGTTAACGAGCCGAGCTCGAGCTCGACTGTGTTCGGCTCGGTAGGCTCGACTCGTTTATCTATAATTAAATTATATAATAAATATATTATTTATATATTAAATAATATATAAATATATATAAATACATTATTTATATATTAAATATATATATAAATAATAATATAAATGCATTTTTTATATATTAAATAATATAAATAATATTTTTTATTTAAAAATTTATATTTAAATAATATAAATAATATAAAAAAAAATTTATCGAGCCGAGCCGAGCTCGAGTTCGACAAAAATTAACGAGCCGAGCCGAGCTCGAGCCCAGTCCTTTATCGAGCCGAGCTCGAGCTCAATAAACGAGCTCGATAGCTTAACGAGCCGAGCTCGAGCCCAGCAAAGCTCGGCTCGGCTCGGCTCGGCTCGTTTGCACCCCTAGCGCCAACACCCTAATCATGGGGTGGTTGATACATTCTATGATACCTGAGATTGAATAGGGCTACTTGTCTGTGGACACTGCCCAAGATATTTGGAAGACTGTCGCCACTACTTACTCCAGGAAAGGCAACTTCTCACAAGCTTTCGAGTTACGTCGCTCCATTGAAAGGTCAGTACACTCCAGTATTTTACCTTCCTTAGCAATGGGTGGAAGGGCTTGATCACCTTCAAGATTACAAGCCTGTCTATCTCACTGATTCTGCTGGTTATCGAATGTTTGTGGCACAAGAGCGAGTCTTTTAAGTTCTTGGAAGGCCTAAATGTGGAGTATGATCCGGTTCGGAATAGAGTATTTGGCATGGATGTGCTTCATTCTCTCCAAGAAGCCTTTGTTTTTGCGCAAAATGAGGAGAGTCGTCATTCTGCAATGCTTCCTTCTGCTACTCCTGATCGCTCGGCCTTAGTTTCTGCACCACCCTCTCGCGATGGCGACCGCGTGACTCGTGGTTCTCGTCCTTCCTCTGAGAAGGATAACCTTTACTGTGACTATTGTCGTCGCCCTCGCCACACACAAGAGACTTGTTGGAAGTTGCATGGAGCTCCTTATGGTGGCCGAGGCGACCATTCTAGTACTTGAGAGGGTCGGTCTAGTACCAGAGGTCACGGGGACAATGCACTAGCCCATCTTTCAAACATTGTTGAGCCACCATCTTCATCTCCAGTTGTCTCCTCCGCTGCTGATGTTTCGAGGTTATCCACCTCGAATTTTGAGATTGCTCCTTGCCACTTGCTAGACCGTCAAGCCTCCACTTCTGCTACAAGTGCACCCTCTTGTTCTTTTGCCAATTCAGGTAACTTGGCTTCCTCCCCATGTGCATTGCTATCTCATACGACTGTACCATAGATTATTGATTTCGGTGCTTCCGACCATATGCCTGGCTCTTCTAATTTATTTTCAGAGTATAACCCCTCCTCAGGTCAAGAAAAAGTGCATATTGCAGAAGGTACCATTTCGTCTGAGTCAAGGAAAGGTTTAATTCATGCCACTTCTTCTCTTCCTTTGTCTTCTGTTCTCTCTATTCCCAATTTCTGTGTTAATCTTTTATCTTTGAGTCATATTACCCGTGACTTAAATTGTATTGTGACATTTTTTTCCTGATTATTGTCTTTTTCAGGAGTTTATCACGAGGAAGAGGATTGGCAGTGGTAGAGAGGAACATGGGCTTTACATTCTGGATCAGACTGACAAGCTAGCTCATTCCTCTATTCAGTTACCATCCACCAAAGAAGACATTTGGCTATGGCACCGTCACTTAGGACATCCTTATTTTTTATTACTTAAGAATTTATTTTCCTCTGTTTTTGAGAAAAATAATGTGTCCGATTTTCAATGTGTGTCTTGTCAACTTAGATAACAACACAGAGCCTCTTTTGCTCCTTCTCTTAATAAAAGTTTAGTTCCCTTTTCCTTGATTCATTCTAATGTATGGGATCTATCTCGTTTTGTGTCTTTAACCGGTCATAAATGGTTTGTTACCTTCATAGATGATTGTTCCAGGGCCACTTGGGTTTTCTTGATGAAAGATAAAAAGTGAGGTTTTTTCTGTGTTTCAAAACTTCCATAAAATGGTTTGTCCTCAGTTTGGGGCGGTTGTCAAAATTCTACGTTTTGATAATGGGGGGGAATTTATTGACTCTAGTCTTGCCACTTACTTCGTCACACATGGCATTATTCACCAGACTTCATGCACTAATGCCCCTCAACAAAATGGTGTTGCAGAACGCAAAAATCGCCATCTCTTTAATGTCGTCCAGTGTCTATCTTTTGAGATGCGGGTTCCTTGATCCTATTGGGGGGAAGCGGTTCTCATTGCCGCATATTTGATTAATCGTCTTCCTACCCAAGTCCTTCAAAAACAATCACCTCTTCACGTTTTGTTCGGGTCTACATCTTCCGACTTCTCTATTTCTCCTAAGACCTTTGGCTGTGTTTGCTTTGTCCATAATCATTCTCCCACTCGTGGTAAATTGGATCCTAGGTCACTTAAGTGTATTTTTTTGGGTTATTCTGCCACCCAAAATGGTTATAAATGTTATCACCCTCCCACTCGCAAATGGTTTTTCTCCATGAATGTCACGTTCTTTGAGTCTTAGCCTTACTTTCCGCCTTTCCCAGTATCCCAGTCATATCTTCAGGGGGAGCCTTGGTGTGAAGAAATTCCTCTTCCGCTAATGGTCGAACAGATAGAGGATAATGAGCCAACAGTTGTCGAGAACAAAGAAGCAGGCAAAGTTTATATCAGGGACAAGGATAAACAGCAAGTCACCTGGATGCAAGAGCCTACTCTCCCTCCACTACTGCCAACTTCTCCGGATAAGTGTCCAGAGTCAACCTCATCTCCTACGAGTCTAGGTAATTCTAATTCTAGTACTCCTATTCCTGATGTTTCAGATCTTGATGTTCCCATTGCTAATAAGAAGGGAGTTAGGTCATGTACTCAGCATCCTATTACTAATCATGTCTCTTATTCTAATCTATCTTCCTCATATAAAGCCTTTCTGTCTAAAGTCTTCTGTGAGTCTACCTACCACTTTTCAGGAAGCTCTCTCTATTCCTGAATGGAAACATGCCATGATGGAAGAAATGAGAGCTCTTAGCAAGAATGACACTTGGGAGTTAGTGGAGTTACCTAGAGGAAAAAATCCAGTTGGGTGCAAGTGGGTGTACACGGTAAAACAAAAAGCAGATGGTTCCATAGAACGGTACAAAGCAAGATTAGTTGCTAAGGGCTTCACTCAGACTTACGGGGTAGATTACCAAGGGACATCCGCACCAGTTGCTAAAATGAACTCTGTGAGAATCTTACTCTCTCTTGCTGCAAATTTGGATTGACCACTTCATCAGTTTGATGTGAAGAATGTCTTCCTTCATTAAGACCTAGCAGAAGAGGTCTATATGGATATTCCTCCTAGTTTTGCGGATGATAAGTCCAAAGGTAAAATATGCAGGCCCCGAAAGTCGCTTTACGGACTAAAGTATCCTCTAGGGCTTGGTTTGAAAGGTTTACTCAAGCTATGCTGAAATATGGATTCAAGCAAAGTCAAGCTGATCACACCTTGTTTGTGAAACACTCCTCACATGATAAGACCACAGCTCTTATTATTTATGTTGATGATATTGTTCTAACAGGAGATGACGTTGAGGAGATCCCTCAGTTGAAGGAATACTTAGCCAAGGAGTTTGAAATCAAAGACTTAGGTCGTTTGAAGTATTTCTTGGATATTGAAGTAGCTAGGAGCAAGGATGGCATCTTTATATGTTAGAGAAAGTATGTGTTTGACTTGCTAAAGGAAATTGGACTGCTTGGAGGTAGACCGTGTGATACACCTCTAGAACCAGGCCAGAAGCTTAGTGAGGATCAAGAGGGAGACCCAGTGGATAGGAAGAGATACTAGAGACTAGTGGGCAAGCTCATATACTTATCCCACTCACATCTAGACATTGCCATTGCCGTGAGCATGGTGAGCCAGTTTATACATGCTCCTAGAACTTCCCACTTAGAGGCAGTTATAAGAATCCTGCGATATCTGAAGTCTTCTCCTGGAAAAGGTCTCTACTTCTCAAAACATGGCCATCTCAGTATGGAAGTATTTACTGATGCAGATTGGGTAGGATCAGTCACTGACAGATGATCAACTTCTGGATACTGCACATTTGTTGGTGACAACCTAGTCACATAGCTAACTAAGAAACGGAATGCGGTTGCTTGATCTAGTGCTGGGGCAAAATTCAGGGCTATGACTCAGGGGGTATGTGAGTTATTAAGGATTAAACTATTGTTGGGAGACTTGGGAATTTATCAGACCGACTCCATGCGACTATACTATGACAACAAGGCCGCAATCAACATAGCTCATAATCTAGTTCAGCATAATAAAACTAAACATGTGGAGATTGATAGGCACTTCATCAAGGAAAAACTCACTAGTGGCACCATAGGTATTCCATTTGTGAAGATTGGGGACCAACTAGCTGAAGTTCTCACCAAGGGACTAGGGAGCAAATCCTTTCATGGCATGCTCAACAAGCTAGGCATAAGAGATATCTTCGCACCAGCTTGAGGGGGAGTGTTAGAATAGAAAATTGTTAGAATAGGAAATAATAATTATATCCTTATCTTATTTATTCCTTTTTTAGTTGCTCAGAATTAAGCCTGTAATTCCTCAGAATTATCAATATAAAGGGGAATGAAACTCATTCCCTATCTCTCTCTTCTCTAAATCTACACATAATGTATATTTTGTAAGCTTTTTTTTTTTTTGGAAAAAAAACTGTTTAGAATATTGTAAATGTGTGTAACGGTATATAACGGCTTGTTACGGTACCGTTACGGCCATTACGTAACACCGAAACGGCTGTTACACGAGTGAACTTCCGTCACATCGCAAAAGCGGGTGTAACGGGTAGTGCCTACTACGCAACCATTACGTAATGGCTGCAACCATTACGTAACACTGCTTTTTGAAACCTTGTCAATCAATATGAAGTACTTCGGTCAACACCTGCCGAGGTGAGCCTCATTGCTTGAGGTTGTGGAGTCCACTGATTAGTGGTCGTATGACTAGCTTACCAAGTGATGGATGTGATAGTAGTGAGCAGAGTAATCCCCACTTAGGGAGTGAGTGCATAGGGGATATAGGCGAGCCAAGGACCAAGCTATGTTGCAATTGAGTGGAGGTGGTCAGTCCCGAGCATTCCTTGCGAGAATAAGGTATGAAGGACCATGGTGAGCAAGGGTTGCTCACAGAAAGGGGATGTGCTTGCGTAGTGTAGTTGCTTGTGGAGAGAGGGTAATCCATGTTAGGCAAGGGAAGGCTCACTAATCAGTATGAAATACTTAGGTGACCACCTGCCGAGGTGAGCCTCATTCCTTGAGGTTGTGGAGTCCACTGCTTAGTGGACGTATGACCAGTTAAAGGTATTCAAATACCTACACTCTTTTACCAAATAGCAAGACTTTAGCACACACAAATGTAATCAACATCAGCCTCACTTGATAAGTAATTGTACATGTCATATCAGGCAGTACCATTTGTTCCTCAAGACGTTGCCCTAATTTACTCAATTCACATATTTGCCAGCTGTGTTTCCAAAGTCACAATAACAACAGTCTGTTTATGTAATAGAAAATTGTTGTCATGACAAGTGAATCCTACAAATTGTCTTCTTGAAATATCAGGAGCCATTTGTCCTCAATAATACCAAATTCCTTTCTCTTGGCATTTATGAAAAATTAGGTAAACTACAAAGCTTACTTGTACTTTCAAATGCTATTTCAAGAAATTTTTCCACAGCCATGACGCAATTTCCTAATAAATTAATGTACTCATAATTATTAGATCAATAATACTGACCAATGATTGCCCCGCAATGCATGTTTGCGTAGGGTTCCTCTCCTGTTAATATCTCCCACATTGTAATGCCAAATGAAAAAACATCAACCTGTCAAAAACCCAAACTATATTGCTGATTTCTTTATGACATCATCACATTACTGAGAATTTCCATGGCAAATAATGACGGGGTTATGCTAACCTTCTCAGAAACCCGGTTGCTGCTCCCATTCAACAATTCTGGTGCCATCCAAGGAAGGGTTCCTCGCACACCACCAGAAACTAGAGTATTGCGTTTGATTCTCGACAGTCCAAAGTCACCAACCTGCTAAGCATAGTTGTTAAATCAAGAATCATATCATGAATCGAATTGAGAATCATTATGATTCAATACAAACTATAAAAAAATAATATCAGACAATTGTATACAGGGAAAAATAAAATAAATTAATTTTAGTACATGGTATTAAAATGTTCTTATATAAGGACCTGATTACACCGTCTAATTGGGAAGACATTGCCTTCATATGCAGGTTTAAATCCCACAAATTCTAAAATTATTCAAAACCCATAATATAATCTGTATTGACATTCAAAAAATGTACTTAGGAATCCTATAGAGAGCATAATAATAAAAAGAATTAAGTGAAAACTTTTATTTTAAAACCTAAAATACTTCAAAAGGTGTGTATAATTATTATTCAAAAAAAGTTATAAAAAAAACCAGGTGTGGAACATTGGGTGATGGAGATCATGGGAAGAAGAAAAAGAGCAAACCTAGAATTTCACATGGAGCACATTTAGGACATCATTGATTGTAGTTTGGAATAATTTTGAGTCTTTATTTGTATTTATTCCAATTATGGTAGTTTTGAGTACTAAGGGTATTAGAGTAATTTCAATAATTCTTAGACATGGGTTGTATGAGTCATCCATGAGTTTTATTTTGAGTCAAGTTATTAAATGGGTCATTATATGGGTTTTGTTCAGTCTTAGAATAATTTCCATGGTCAAAAAAGTCCAAGTTTCTTATTTTGAAGTTGGAGTAGAATTAAAAGTCATCAAAGTTTCCTATTATGATTGAAATCGAATTGGAAGTCAATAGTCTTAGTTGGTCTAGAATATTAATAGTGGTCAAATATTTAGTTTCTAAATTTGAGTTCTAATCCTTATCAAAGTTGTTAATACCATACCGGATTAGGTACCCTTTTTTTTCATTAGTATGGTACCTACCGGTACCGGTATATTACCGGATACCGTTTCGTATTTATTACAAAAATATTATATATGTATTATAAATATTGTTTAGTAACAAATAATTTAACAATACATATCATGAATCACAAATTTATATGCAAAAGAGGCTTAAAAGCATACTATGTCTGTTAAATAATACAAATTAAGGTACTTCAAAGGGAGTATAGAACACAAGTTTCTACCATTTTAATATTACAAACCACTACACAAGAAAAAAGAAAAAAGAAAGAAAAAAGAAAGAAAAAAAATAAATGACCGGTATTTTCCTGGTATTATGTTTTTCATCTGGTACTGGCTGGTATTGGCCTGTACTGTCCGGTATTTTAGGCGGAACAAAATTGGACTATGTAGGTACTGTTTTTCTTTTCAAATGGTACGTACTGGCCGATACCGGCGGTACAATACGATATCGATAACATTGGTCCCTGTGGAATTAGGAGCGTCTTTAACCTATAAATATATGTGTAATCTCAATGATTCTATAGAAGAATTTATATTGATATTGCGTGTGTTAATGGCCTAACCCTTGTGGGGGTGAAGCACCTTTTTCTCTCTTCTTCTCCTTCTCTCCAGCAAAGTTACTGTTCACATCACTATTCACAAAGCTTAGAATAGCCACATAACAACCCCTAAACACTTGTGTTTTCATTCCCAAGACCCTACCCTCTTACAAACCCTTGAACTCCTATTATTTTAATACTTTTGTAGCCACAAAATACCACTAAATCCATTCATATAAGCCTATTGTTGCCGCTGTCAGTATTTTTATTCGGGCTCATTATTTGTAGGAACGTAATCCTTACTTGTCCTACACCATTGGGTTTAACTTAGAATGTGCATCGTTCCGGTACGGGAAAGGAGAACGGGATACACCACATGTTCTAAAATGTGATACGATAGGGGTAGACTTGTATATACTACACTTACGAATTTAAGATACTTCTACAGTAATTTTCTTTTAACTATTAGGCATCCAATAGAATTTAGATTTTTTACTTCATCTAACAAAACATTTCTATGAGCATTATGATCCATTTTTTATGTTCCGTCTTCTCAAAACTTAACTCACTTTAGATTTTAGTTTATTATATTTAACTTTTTGCTCCGAAGGAAAAATTTAAGGAAATATATTATTGAAAAAAAAATTGGGATTGCTTCAAATCACTAAATTACACTTTTGGAACGAAAGTGTACCATGTTTTGGAACGTGCATAAGCATACCAATTGTAATTCATTAGGATGTTAGCATTTTCTGGTAATATATGACTCATATATTGAACTATATTTATTAAACCAAAATAATAGCATATATTTTTGGGTACAAGTTACTTTATGCTAGAATAGGAATTAAGTTAAAATAGGAAAACCATGATTATGTGATTGTGTTTCCTTATATTATGCCTATGGCACTCCTGTAATTACTCAGTATTATCAATATAAAGGGGAATGAAGTCTACCTCATTCCCTAACTCTTTCTTTTCTCTAAACCTACATGGTATCAGGGCCAAAACCCTAGCCCCTCTCTCTCTTTCTTCTCTTCCGCTGCCGGCAGTCCCATTTTAACAGCCCAGTCATTGTAGACTATCACCCAGCCACAGTCGACCTTAACTTAGCCCACCTACAAGCCACCTACACCTCGGACACACTTACCTCAGTTGTCGAGAGTTCTCCTGGACTCTCCGACTGCCCCTTGGACTTAGTCGGCAACCCCTCTGGTTGTCTAGGGGTTTGTGGCAGTTCCTCTGGCCTCCTAGGGATCTGTTGGCAGCCCATCTGGCTTTCTTGGCCCTTGTCGGCAGCCCCTCTGGGCTTGTGAGCTTCC
This sequence comes from Camellia granthamiana, assembly GCA_036172215.1. NCBI lineage: Eukaryota > Viridiplantae > Streptophyta > Magnoliopsida > Ericales > Theaceae > Camellia > Camellia granthamiana. Next base: position 62,308,676 of record CM069905.1, read on the forward strand.
GTCATGGTTGACTGGTCATCTCTCCTTGCGTCTTATGTCGTCTCTCTCTAAGTCTGAGTCTGTAATGTTCTTTATGTAAAAGGTCATACCTTCAAACAAAACAAAAAAAACAATAAATAAATAAATTCTGGTGATGTAAAAAAAAAAAACTGGCTTCTTAAGTCTTTATGCTTTTCTAGTTACTGTGGTGCTTTGTTCCTCCACCATCTTCCGAGTTTGTAATTGGTCCTGGGTTTGAGGGTTGCTTCGTAGAATTTTCATGGCAGCTTTCACTAGTGAATCAACAACTTCTCAGCCGCTTAAGAGCGAGAGTTCCGTTATCTCTTCTACTATGACAGATAATCTCAACCCTGACCTCAAAATCACCACTTCTCTATTCAATGGTCAGAACTTCCTAGCGTGGTCATAGAGTCTGACTATTTTCTTGAAAAGCAGAGGGAAGATGGGGTACGATGATGGCAAGATACAGGCACCCAACACCACGGACTCGAGTTATGATCAATGTGAGATCACCAACTCCCTCATTATGGGTTGGTTGATACATTCTATAGTCCCGGAGATCGGAGAGGGCTATCTCTCCATGGATACTGCACAGGATATTTGGGAGGCAATGACTACCACTTACTCCCGGAAGGGGAAATTCTCCCAGGCTTTTGAGTTACGTCGCTCCATTGAAAGGTTTGTACAAGGTAAGATGACTATCCTTCAGTATTTTACCTTCCTTAGGAATGGGTGGAAGTGACTTGATCACCTTCAGGATTACAAACCTGTCTATCCCACTAATTCTGTTGGTTACTGAAAGTTTGTGTCACAAGAGCAGGTCTTCAAGTTCTTGGAAGGCCTAAATGTGGAGTATGATCCAGTGCGGAGCAGAGTACTTGGCATGGATGTGCTTCCTTCTCTACAGGAAGCCTTTGCTTTTGTGCAGAATGAAGAGTCGCCGCTCTGCGATGCTTCCTTCTGCCACTACTAACCGCTCAGCCTTGGTTTCTACAGCCCCTCGCGATGGCGACCGCGTGACCTGGGTTCTCGTCCTTCTTCTAAGAAGGATAATCTTTTCTATGACCACTGCCGTCGATCTCGCCACACACAAGAGACCTGTTGGAAGCTGCATGGGACTCCTTCAAGTGGTCAAGAAGACCGTCCTGAAACTCGAGGGGGTCGGTCTGGTCAGTCTAGAGGCCGAGGGGCCATTGCTCAGGCACATCTTTCAGATACCGTTGAGCCACCATCTTCTTCTCCAATTGTCTCCCCTGCTGCTGATGTTTCAGGGTTATCTGCCTCGGATTTTGAGATTGCTCTTCACCACTTACTAGACCGCCGAGCCTTCACTTCTGCTACAGGTGCACCCTCTTATTCTTTTGCCAATTCAGGTAACCTGGCATCCTTCCCCATATGCATTGCTCTCTCATACAACTGTACCATGGACTATGGACTATTGATTCTGGTGCTTCTGACCATATGCCTGACTCCTCTAATTTGTTTTCAGAGTATAACCCCTCCCCAGGTCAAGAAAAAGTGCGTATTGTTGATGGTACTATGTCCTCTGTGTCCAGGAAAGGTTTAATTCATGCTACCTCTTATCTTCCTTTGTCCTCTATCCTCCATGTTCCAAATTTTGGTATTAATCTTTTATCTTTAAGTCGTATTACCCGTAACTTAAATTGTAGTGTGACGTTTTTTTTTCCTGATTATTGTTTTTTTCAGGACCTCATCACGAGAAAGAGGATTGACATTGATAGAGAGGAACACGGTCTCTACATTCTGGATCAGACTGACAAGTTGGCTCATTCATCTATTCAGTTAGCATCCACCAAGGACGACATTTGATGTGGCACCAGCGTTAGGACATCCCTTTTTTTTATTACTTAAGCATTTATTTCCTTCTGTTTTTGAGAAAAATAATGTGTCCGATTTTCAATGTGAGTCTTGTCAACTTGGAAAACAACACAGAGCCTCTTTTGCTCCTTCTATTAATAAAAGTTTTGTTTCCATTTTCTTTGATTCATTCTGATGTATAAGGTCCATCCCGTTTGTGTCTTTAACTGGTCAAAAATGGTTTGTTACCTTCATAGATGATTGTTTCCGGGCCACTTGGGTCTATTTAATGAAAGATAAAAGTGAGATATTTTCTGTGTTTCAAAACTTCCATCAAATGGTTTGTACTCAGTTTAGGCAGTTGTCAAAATTCTACGTTCTGATAATGGGGGAAAATATATTGACTCTGGTCTTGCCACTTACTTTGCCACTCATGGCATTATTCACCAGACTTCATGTATTAATACCCCTCAACAAAATGGTATTGCAGAACGCAAAAATTGCCATCTCCTTGATGTCGCCCATTGTCTATCTGTTGAAATGCGGGTTCCTCAATCCTATTGGGGGGAAGCGGTTCTCACTACAGCTTATTTGATTAATCGTCTTCCTACCCAAGTCCTTCAGAAATAAACACCTCTTCAAGTTTTGTTTGGGTCACCTCTTCCGGGTTTTCCATTTCTCCTAAGACTTTTGGCTATGTTTGCTTTGTCCATAATCATTCGCCCACTCCTGGTAAATTAGATCCTAGGTCCCTTAAATATGTTTTTCTGGGTTATTCTATCACCAAAAAGGGTTATAAGTGTTATCATCCTCCCACTCGCAAATAGTTTGTCTCCATGGATGTCACTTTCTTTGAGTCTCAGCCTGACTCTCTAACCTCCCCCGGTATCATAGTTATCCCTTCAGGGGAGCCTTGGTGTGAAGAGATTCCTGTTCCACTTCCGCAGATAAAGATGATGAGCCAACAACTGTTGAGAAAAAGGAAGCAGACAAAGTTTATATCAGGGACAAGTCCAGATAGCAAGTCACCTGGATACAAGAGACTATCCTTCCTCTACTGCCAACTTCTTCTCCGAATGAGTGTCCAAAGTCATATCCCTCTCCTAAGAATCCAGGTAATTCTGATTCTAGTGCTCCTATTCCTGATACTTCAGATCTTGATGTTCCCATTGCTAATAGGAAAGGGGTTAGGTCATGTACTCAGCATCCTATTACTAATCATGTTTCTTATTCTAATCCGTCTTCGTCATATAAAGCTTTTCTATCTAAAGTGTCTTCTGTAAGTCTACCTACTAATTTTCAGGATGCTCTCTCTATTCCTGAATGAAGCATGCCATGATGAAAGAGATAAGAGCTCTCAGCAAAAGTGGCACTTGGGAGTTAGTGGGGTTACCTAGAGTCAAAAGTCCGGTTGGGTGTAAATAGGTGTACACGGTAAAACACAAAGCAGATGGTTCCATAGAACGGTACAAAGCAAGACTGGTTGCTAAGGGCTTCACTCAGACTTATGGGGTGGATTACCAGAGACATTCGCACCGGTTGCTAAAATGAATTCTGTCAGAATCTTACTCTCTTGCTACAAATTTGGATTGGCCACTTCATCAGTTTGATGTGAAGAATGCCTTTTTTCATGGAGATCTAGCAGAAGAGGTCTATATGGATATCCCTCCTAGTTTTGCAGATGCTACGTCCAACAGTAAAGTATGCAGGCTCCAAAAGTCACTTTATGGACTAAAACAGTTTCCTAAGGCTTGGTTCGAAAAGGTTTGCTCAAGCTATGCTGAAGTATGGGTTCAAGCAAAGTCAAGCTGATCACACCTTGTTTGTGAAACACTCCTCACATGGTAAGACCACAGCTCTTATTGTCTATGCTGATGATATTGTTCTGACAGGAGATGATGTGGAGGAGATTCCTCGTTTGAAAGACTACTTAGCCAAGGAGTTTGAAATCAAAGACTTGGGCTATTTGAAATATTTTTTGGACATTGAAATAGCTTGGTCCAAGGATGGCATCTTCATATGCCAGAGGAAGTATGTACTGGACCTACTAAAGGAAACTGGAATGCTTGGAGGTAGATCATGTGATACACCTCTAGAACCGGCCCAGAAACTAAGTGAGGATCAAGAGGGAGATCCAGTGGACAGGGAGAGATACCAGAGACTAGTGGGAAAGCTCATATACTTATCTCACTCACATCCAGACATTGCCATTGTCATTGCCATGAGTATTGTGAGTCAGTTCATGCATGCTCCGAGAACTTCCCACTTAGAGGTAGTTATGAGAATCATGCGATACCTGAAAGCTTCTCCTGAAAAGAGTCTCTATTTCTCAAAACATGGCCATCTCAGTGTGGAGGCATTTACTGATACAGATTGGGCTGGATCCGTTACCGTCAGACGATCAACTTCCGGATATTGTACATTTGTTGGTGGCAATCTAGTTACATGGCGAAGTAAGAAACAGAATGTGGTTGCTAGTTCTAATCCTGAGGCAGAATTTAGAGCTATGGTTAAGGGTGTATGTGAGTTACTATGGATTAAACTATTGTTAGAAGACTTGATCCATCAGAATGACTCCATGCAACTATATTGTGACAACAAGGCTGCAATCACATAGCTCATAATCCAGTTTAACATGATAGAACTAAGCATGTGGAAATTGAAATCACTTCATCAAGGAAAAACTCACTAGTGGTATCATATGTATTCTATTTGTGAAAACTGGAGACCAACTAGCCGATGTTCTCACCAAGGGGCTAGGGGGCAAACCATTTCATGGCATTTTCAACAAACTGGGAATGAGAGATATTTTCGCACCAGTTTGAGGGAAGTGTTAGAATAGGAATTAAGTTAAAATAGGAAAAACGTGATTGTGTGATTGTGTTTCCTTATATTATGCCTATGACACTCCTGTAATTACTCAGTATTATCAATATAAAAGGAAATGAAGTCTACCTCATTCTCTAACTCTTTCTTTTCTCTCAACCTACACTTTAATCTTAAACATCCTTAGAAGATGTGTTGTCATATATTCTTTGAATATGTTGAGTTTGACTGAATCTGATTAGATCTTATTAAAAACAATATGGTCCACCAAAATAACAACAAATCATGAATTAATATTGGTCTTTTCATACTAGACACTCTCACAAATTAATATAAGAAAAAGAAATAATCGAAGTCTATTAGACACGATAGTTTTAAAAATTGCATGAATTGCAAAAAGTGAATTGAATAGTGAATAGATTGTTCACCATAGATGCTATCCCAAAACAGATCACCCATTGATTTGTGCTATGCATGAATCGCGAATCAAATCGTGAATTAAATTGTGAATTGTAAGATTTGATAACAGGGGCCGCTAAGATCTCTAACCATCAATGATATTAGACATAACAAGCTCCACTCCCATGTGAAAATGGACAAAACACATCCCACAAAATGCCCAGTTTCTGCTACACATATGCAAAGTAGTTAGCATATGTTTAGCCCAAACATGCATCCCTTGACAAAGAACAAAAGGGAAACCATTCCTTTTGCTTAATAGTAAATAACACTGTGTTCTTTCTTGGCATTTGGAAGCATAAATGTTACGTTATAGTATCGATTTCAGCTGACAAGAAATGACATCTTCAAATAGTTTATTACCATTCTGCATAGACTCCATTATGACAAATTGCTTTATGCTTAAATTGATTGGAAAACATAACAGAACAGTTCAATGTTTTAAATTCTTTCTCACTGATCCAAATCATCTTTCCCCAAACTACATGAAATAAAATAAATTAAATGAGTTTGAACTGAAAAATGCATCATAATAAAATCAACACTACCTAACATGCAGTGGATGCACTCAAAGTTGCATCTATCTCTACCCTTGCATGGATTAACAAGATGCTTGGTTTGTAATTACCTTGCATATGGGTCGTTGTGGATCCCTCAGATTGACTAGCAGGTTGTCACACTTCAGATCAAAATGGACAATATTTTTTGAATGCAAGTATTCCATGCCAAAAGCTGCATCCATGGAAATTGTAAGCTTTCTGTGGCGATCAAGTGATCTGCAATAAGAATCCCAAAATCCCATTAAAGTATTAATAAAATGAACAAGCAAATACACAGGAGAAAAGAAAATTAAATACAAAAAAAAATTTTTAAAAAGAAGTGGCTATTTCACCTATCCTTCTTAAGTAGGGACATTCCTAAGTGAGCCATTTGCCATAAATTCAGTTACAGTTGCCAAGGTTCCCCCAGCCCCATCTGGTACCACCCCATAAAATGCAAGCACATTTGGATGATGAAGATTTGAAAGGATTTGTGCCTCTCTCCAAAAGTCTTTGATCTAATACAGGCAAAACATTCATCAATTTCACACACAAATTAAAATGACAATTAAGATTTGCAAGCAAGGGAAGAAACACTGAATGCTCCAAAAAGACAAACCAAACCAACGGCAAAAACAAAAAAGAGAAAGGGACCTACCAATCGTTCTTGCTCTGATGATCTCCAACAAAGCAGCTATTTTTAATTCTCTTGATAGCAACATCTGTTCCCCGCCATTTCCCATGATAAACAGTTCCATATGTACCAGATCCTAACTCCCACAGTTCTTCAAGATCAGCATTCTTTATGATCTGGATATCGGCATGTGGAAGTTCAGTTACATATAGTAGCTAAATTTAAGAATTAACGTAAATGGAAGGACCCCAAAATTAATGAGACAAACAGTGAGGTACACACCACATATTTTCAATTGCAACTGAATTCCTAATGGAATTATAGTACCTAATAGAACTGGAATGAGAAACAATGCTCAAATTGTAATCTAGATCTTTGTATCAAAACTTCCGATTCGTGATTCGATTCGCAATTTTTGCAAAATCGATACAAATCTATGGGTGAATCTATTCTGCAAGTGAATCTCTAGTGAATCGCACGATTTACAATCGATTCACGAATTAATTCACTTTTTACGATCCATGCAATTCTTACAACTATCATGTATGACATATTTCGATTATTTTTCTCCCTTTTTTAATTAAAAATGACATGATACAACTTCTAATAGTGTTTAGTATGAAAATAACTAATACATATACATGATTTGTCGTTTTTTTTTTTTTTTTTGGATAAAATATACATGATTTGTTGTTATTTTGGAGATCAACAAGTTTTCAATAGGATCCAATTAGATTCTGTTAGATTCAATATGTTTTTAACCTTTTCTTCTCATTTTTTTTTTTCTTAAAAGAAATCATAATGTATTCTCTAAAAATGTTTAAGGTTAAAGCAACTTGCAATATGAATTATCTACTGCTATTTTATTGAAATAAATATACTTCAATTTTACATGGGTGAGGTTAGTTAAACCTAATGGTTCTGCAAGTTTTTTTTTTTTTTTTTTGAACAATAAGCATATATACCTTTTAAAATACTTTAGGTTTTAAAATAAAATATTACAATTAATTATTTTTTATTATTGGGTCAGCGTTACTTGTAAATGTATGTATGCTTATGAAATATCAACATCGGTGTTAAGTTATTGTTACTTGGAAATTGAGAGTTTGTCTTTATTTACTTTTTATTAAGAATGATTGATAAGCAATACCTAAAAAAGAGAAAAGATAAGATGGTGATTTACATGGGAACCTGTGTTAACTTCTTACCTAGACCACATAATCATTATTCAAAACAACATTTTTATTAATTTAAGTCTAAATATTTTTTATTTATAAGTTATATTTAACATCCATTGTGTAGATATATTTTTCTAAGTAATTTAGAAAAAGTGACCGAATCTTTACGATTCACAATTTGATTTGATTTGTTTTGTGATTCGGTACAAGGCCATTTCAATTCACGATTCAATTCATTATTTGATAACTATGGTCTAGATGATGTATAAATGGACAACTATCTGTTTGTTAATAAAAAAATGCTACGCATTGAAATGAAAATTGAACATTGAAGCAAGGTTAAGGTGCAAGAACTGGCAGTTGTGAAGAATGAAACTAAAAAACCACAAGGGGAAGGGGTAAACCTAGGTGTTATGAAAGACTGAAAAAGTAAGAACAAACACCTCAGTTTCTATATTCAGCAAAGCTCCCACTCTCAAGTAATGGCAGTTCTAAGGAAGCTCTACCAACACTTGTATCAAAAACTACTGCCACGCCTCATTAAGGCCAAGTTTGGGAAGTTTAGAATAAGTGCACTTTTTGACTTTTCTTGTATTATGTGTAGAAAAAGTAGAGAGGAGATATTGATGATGTGACCCAAAAAAGATAAAAAGATGAAATAAGTGCACTTATATTGGGATGCCAAACTTGGCCTAAATCTGGATTTATCCCCAGTTTTACGCATAACATTCATAAGAATGCTACTCCTAGTCAAAGAAAAAGGACACAACATTTACTAGATGACATCTAACTAGAGTGCAGCTCCATAATTTTGTAAGGATTGACATTTATTATTGTTTGAAAGCAATTTTCTGTTTGGTTTTTTCCGTCTTTTGGAAATTTTGATCTTTTTTTCATCAATTTTTTTATGAAGAAAATTGATAAAAGTTTATTAAAGATGAAAAAAGTTAATTTAATTAAGAAAATAGCTTTTAAAGCTTTTTTTTCCCATTTTCAGTATATATTTCCAAAATTTTTGTTCAAATTGAAGAATATTGGAAAAATTTTACTACAGATGAAAAAGCCAATCAAAAAAAAATTTTTTTGAGATAGATCTCATCAATATGTGTCATCTATTTCTAATAAATCTACTAATTTAAACACTTCTCACTTCATAAATAAAAGAGAATTTTAATATATTGATACTATTGTTTTGACAAAAAAATATAGATACACACTACAAGTGCTCCATTCTATAATATTGAAAAATAGATTACTATTATCTTACATGGGTTAGAGAAAAGGCTCCCTTGGATGAGTGGGATTTCAAATGGAGGGATTTGAGTTTGAATTTATGAAATTATAAGAAGATTAGTTATTGAAAGACGATGATAAGTAGAAGGTATGTTTCATGTATTTGTTACTTGAAATTCAAATAACAAATACATGAAATTCATCATTATAAAGCCCTCAAATCTATTCTTGATATCTAAATCTAAAATATTACATTGACTTAAAGGCACTCCTTAAATTATTGATGCCAAATCCGTTCATTTCAAATCCATAATCTAAAGGAAGCCTTTCGAGGTATGTTTCATGTATTTTGTTAAAATCCTTGTTCAAGTAGAATCTTTTATAGAGTGATTTGAAACCCATTGTTATTAAGGTCTCAATCTATTCTTGATATCTAAATCTAAAATATTACATTGACTTAAAGGCTATACTCCTCAAATTATTGATGTCAAATCCATTTATTCCAAATCCATAATCTGAAGGGAGCCTTAGGTTAAATTTTGCCAAAGATCTATTAAAAAATTAGATGATCCAAAATCTCAAATCCACTCAGTCCAAAATGTTCATAAAAAAAAAAATTTATGGGAGACAAATGACAATGCAATCTTCCTCAAGTGTTCAAAATCTTTTTTCAAGGATGACAAATGGCAATCTCAACAGCCCAAGGTGTTCAAAAAAAAAATTCAGCGGTAACAAGTGGCAAATGATAAATCAAAACATACATTACATATATGGGAAAAAGAAAAAAAGAAAAGAAAAAGAAAAAATTCACAAGGTGTTCATGTGAAGACCCTCAAATAGGTTGCAACCTTTGTCTAACTATAATTGATTAAATCAAGTTGAATTTCTGCGGGTCAAGAAAATCATATGCTATATATTAGAGTGCAAGGTGTGTCTGCTCTACCAGTGACATACTTGGGATGGGGTGGTGGAGCGGGTTCAACACAGCTGGCAGGGTGGACGCGACAATATTTGTCTAAGAGAGGGAAGTTGACGTTGATCAAGAGCACATTAGGTAGTATTTCTACGTATTTCATGTCGGTGCATGTTATTTCGACATCGGTGGCCTAGCGGATAGAGAAGTTGCAGCAAGATTTTCTTTGGGGTGGGGTGGGGGGATGTGTTTAAATTTCATTTGGTGGACTGGAATACGGTGTGTAGTCCAAATGAGAGTGGTGGTCTGTGGTTGAGGAAGTTAGTGGTGTTTAATAGGCTGTTGTTGGGGAAATGGTTATGGCGGTTTGTGGGGGAAGCAGAGCGCTGTGGCGTCGATTAGTGGTGGCAAAATATGGGTTGGGTGGGGAGGGTGGTGTTTTAGGTAAGTGCGGATTAATCATGGAAGGAGTTTGTGGAAAGATATCTGGCTAAGGATGGGGCAGTTTTGGAGGTGGGTTCAGTTTGGCGTGGTTAGGGGTGAACGGGTGCATTTCTGGAAGGATTGGTGGTGTGGTGATCAAACTATGGTGACTCGTATTCTGATGTTTCAGATTATGACAAATAAGATGTAGTGGTGGCGTCGTATTTGTCTTCATTAGATGAGCGGATGGTGTGGGATGATGTTAGACTTCGTCGACTGGTTTTTGATTGGAAGGTTGAACATTTGTTGGATCTAATGGTTTGTTTGTATGGTCTTCGAGAGGTTAGGGTAAGGGAGGATGGTATGTTATGAAGCTACAAAGGGGTGAAAGGGGTTTTCTCAGTGGCGTCTTTTTGTTGTGCTCAAGTGGGGTTATGGATGTTTCTTTCCCGTGGCGGGGTGTGTAGGTTGCGGGGGTGCCATCAAAGGTGGCGTTTTTTTGTGTTGACGGTTGTGCGTGATCAGGTTCTGACCTTGGACAATTTGATTCGTCATGGTTAGATTTTGGTCAATTGGTATTGTATGTGTTGTCATTATGCAAAGTCTGTTTCGCATCTTTTGCTTCATTGCCCGGAGCCTCTTGAAATTTAAGGCTTAATTTTCACGGTGTTTGGTTTGGATTGAGTGCAACAGGGAAGTGTGGGTATAGGGTGAGGAAGAGGCGGCGGAAGGCTTGGACTATAGTGTCTTCGTGCTTAACGTGGTTGGTTTGGTTGGGCGTAATCGTCGGACTTTCCAAGGGTTAAAGGTTTCGGTGCCTTGTTTGAAGAATAGGTTTTTGGCGGTTTTGTTTGGTTGGGTTTCGGGGACAATGAATCCGGATTTATCTGCTATTGTCGATTTCATTGACTCTTTACACGTTTAGATGTAGTTATGTGGCTATTATTGTTTTAGCATCATCTTGATGCTTCTATTATAATAAAATTTACTCTTTATTTATCAATATATATATCATGTCTGCAGTGACACAATTCATGAAGACTAATGGCTACTGCGTGGTTGCTCAAATCATTGTAAACCTTTGTTTTCCTCTTTCACAGACAAGATAAATGATTTTTCAGTAGCTAAGGAGAAGCAATACCAGACACTTTACGTAGAAGGATGTAAATATTGTCACAAGTAGTTCAATGACTAAGCAGAAAATGCAATGGAAAATTTAGAATCTTATTTTGCATCATTAGAAAATAATTAGGTATGCATAGTTGGAGCTCAAAGTTTCTCAGTGTCTTTAGATGAAAATAATTAGGTATGCATAGGTATGCGTACATATTGGCCAGGCTACAAAATAAAAGCTATCAGCCTGGATTTGTTTCATATAAGAACCATCTTTCAAGATTCTGCACGATGTCTTTCCTATCTAAAGGGCAAAATTCCATATATCACAACTGAATAGGTTTCAAATATACTCCAGCAAGAAAATATACATGTACAACGTACACATGAAGTACACAAAATAAAAGGAAGAATGTCAGTAATTACACATCTTGTCTTTCAGGCCAGTGTTCAGAGCAGACACTAGCTGCTTTCATCTTGGGTGTTGGAAAGCTTGGTTCAACCCTATGAAATATGGTGTCAATTACGGCATCACAAGAGCGAAATTCATTCAAGAGTTGAATGATCAAAATTAGGGAGGGGCTTCCATCCTCTGTGCTGGAAAGCTAGGTTCAACCCTATGACACATGGTGTCAATTAGGGCATCACAAGAGCAAAATTCATTCAAGAGTTGAATGATCAAAATTAGGGAGGGGCAAGCACCAAGTGATAATCTCACTAGATGTATTATCTTGCGTATTAACATAATCATACTGTAAGAAGAAACCAATAGCAAGTATTGAAATGTGGACATAGCTTCATAAAATGAACAGCAATCCTCATGTTTATGAAGCAGCCTGCCACAAACAAAGTGCATAGTCTGCTAGATTAAAAAATTGGTAACAGAATTCTCTCTCTCTCTCTCTCTCTCTCTCTCTCTCTCTGTGCGATGAGGATCGCAAAGGCATTGGATGACAATAAATTGAAGAATTATTGAATTTTAGTATCCTTAGGAATTTTGATTTAATAAGGTTTTATTTCTGAGATTTTTTCTTTAGAATTTTATAGCTTAGTTTTTCTTTTTAGTTACGGAAACTATTTACCTATATATATTGGATTGTGTAAAGGAACAATTACCTCTGAATGAATAATATTTATCCTGAGAACTCTCTCTCTCTCTCTCATGTCCTTTTTCTATTGAAGGATGGGGACAAAACGAAAACAAATTTTTATGGTTTTGTATAGACATAACCAAAACTTAATAACTGAGAAAATAAATATTAAAAACAGGGATGAGTAATTGAAATAGTAGTGCAAACCTGCAAACCATATATATCAGCTTCCATTTCAGCTATCATTGCATCACTAATAGATTCATCCTTATCTCCATTGTCGGCTTTGCCGTTCTATACAGAACCAGGTATTAACTTCAGCTATAGTTAGAAAAAAAATTCATAAAAATATAAATTAATAATCAAGTAGCAAGATAATATTACCTCATAGTCAGACTCTGGAAGTATGCTGTCAGGCTCTGTTACACCAGAGGATATAATTTCATCACCAGTTGCATCCACTGCAAGGGGGATGGTTGCAGAGGAAAATTCCACGCCACGAAATGCAGTGTCAGCCACCTGTTCCACAGTAACCATGGAATCCAGCTGATTTTGCTCATTGTAATTGTTCAGGGAAACATATTCTGGAATTTGCTTTTCATTAGCGCATCCTAGAATTCCTGACTTTGCAACCGTCTGATTGGTGTAATTTACAAAATCATCATCAATCAGAGATACTTCTCTCCTAAAACCAGATTTTTTTGCTGGGTTCTGCATTGCAGGAAGATTATGCAAGTTTGCATCCATACCAGCATTGTCACAAACTGCAGACGGACACAGATCAGCAGCGCTTACTAGGATGGGTTCTTGGAAACCCATATTGTTCTGACATGCACCAGAAGATTCATGACAAACTAGAACATCTTTCAAACCCCACGGTACATCGCTCGGAGAATTTTCATCACTAGGTTGTTGCTTGAAGCCTGGAAACATGCCTGCAACTTCCAAATTGTTGGCCTGTGATGTATCACTTCCACGTTCACCACCCACGACCACAGTCAAAACATGCTGCTGATCTTTGGCAGTTCTTTGGCCATTGAAACTGAGCTCAGCTGGAGCTTTCTCCAGTTGGATGCTTTGGGGTTGTACCATCATTGTTTCCACAAAATGTTCCAAATCAATCCCTGCTGATGTAGGAACCATGCCCCCAGAGACTTGCAACTCCTGTGATGGAGTATTAACACTAAGAATGGAAATTGGGTCATAATTGATGCTTGGAGATTTATTCATGTATTCCATGGCTAAAGAAGGTGGCCTACTCTTAGAAAGCTTTTCAACCCAATGTAAGAGAGGGGGGTCCTTATCATCTGATGCATTCAATATTTCAGAACTTTGAGGATTTTCCTCATTAAGGTTTTGTATGATGAAGTTGTTTCTCTTTACATCCTTTGTTGATTGAAATTTGTCATCAGCATCCTCTTGAGTATATTCATTCCTGCTCAATGATTCAGAGCCTAAAGAGCAATTTAGAATATCCATTCTTCTGTGGGAGACTGTAGGTTCTACATTTTGTAACTTAAGTTGGACTTGTGGCCTGACCAAATCAATATTCTCAGGCAGTTGCAGCGCATTTTCTTGCAAAGCAACTGACACCACCTCTGAAGACAACTGTGGTTTTGAGAAGTTCAAGGGAGAAGATGGGCTCATTCTTTCTTGTGAGCAGTAAGCAGACCTTCCCCCATGTTCCTTCAGCTGTGAATCAGAGAACGCATGTGGCATTCTATGCTGAGAACCAATGGATTCATTAGATCCTGACAACAGACCTATTGGATCTCCAGAGTGTGAGACAGGCTTTTCAGAATGAAATGTTCTTTCCTTAAGCATTGGCCTCTCAAAAGAGTATTTGTCAGCATCGGTATCATTTCGATCAAAGCTAGGAGGAACTACAAATTCTCTGCTGGGAATGTGGTTGTGAAACTCCAGTCCACCTGGTTTACTTGGCTGTCTGATATCCTCAATTTTATTAGGAACATAACAGTTCATTGAAGTTACTGCCCCATGAGTGGGATGATAGTAACTAGCAGCATCACTGGCGGAGTTTTCAGGTGGTAATTGAGCAGTGCTGAACAAGGTGCAGCTTTCAGTACTACCAGAAAATAAGCTATCCTTGTATAATTGTGTATGAACACCATTTGAATCTCCCTGCTGACCTGGCAATGGAGAGAACGGAGGATATTGAATGGAAGAGCTAACCAGATTTTGGAATTCATTCACATACTGTGTAGAACATGAGTCACCAAGTATGTCCTTAGTTTTCAAATTAGTTTTTAACTGAATCACATCACTTGCCAAAAGCTGCTCACTATTTCTCCGTGGGCTGGGGTCAACTATGCCATTCACAGCAACAACATATTGATAATCAGGATTGCTCTGCTGAATAATAGTGTTGTCATCAAGAGGACATTTACTTTCAGATTCACTCAAAGGAATCAAAAATATCCTGAGTCGTTGAGAACCCCCAAGCTTTTCTTGGCCTTGGTATTCCTCTATCATATTTTGAAGATCCTCATCAGAGGACACAGATATAAGGGCATCAAGGTCCTCACCAGGTAGCTGGTACTTGATTGTGTGAGGTTGGTTGCAAATTCCTGAGGTTTTCTTCACAAGTTCTTCCCGGGAAAGATTCTTCCCGAGAGAAATAATACGAGTGTCTCCCCCCACATATCTAAGTTTCCCATCACTTGGCCGAGGCAAGATTTTTCCACCGAAGCTGCAGAGGAACTTCATCTTTCCAGATTGAGAACCATCCAAAACCACTAATCCATAAGGTTGGGAGGATTGAAAGGATTCCAATTCATTTATGGGTGGAGCACTTGGTCTTATAGCAGCTGGATCGTAGTTCACTTCTCCAGTAACCCTTCTTGGCCCATATCCATAATCACTATTTTCCTTGTTGTATGCACATACTAGATCAATGTAAGCCCCATTCTCAACCTCGGCAGTAGACCCTTTTGCAGAAGCAAACTCTGATATATCAGAACCACATTCAGAATCCATCCTCTTCAAACCAAGAATTCTGGTAATTTCCTCATATCCCATATGACTGTTCTGATTTTTATTGAATCCAACTTTCAGCTCATGATTTTGAGGCGTGTCAGGAATAGCAGCAACTTTTGTTGGAGTACGACGATCCTGAAGAAACTGCCTAGAAAATTCCTCACCTGTCTGCACTGATATATTGTTATTTACTTTATTCCCTGTCAAGACCTCAACTTTTGAAACAACAGAAATTGGTTCGTGATGAATCCACCGACCCGAAGGACCAGGCACCTCACTGTTTAGCTGCATGAAAACAGCTACTTTGAGCCTTAAGACTCTTCTATTTCCTCTATGCCCCTCAAATTCAAGCCAAATGACCAATAGTGCAAGAACTTCTCCACATGTCAGTCAACTATATATCCATCACTTCTCTAGCCCTTGTAGACCCTTTCTTCTTTCAACTAGTTAAATAGTCAATTTATAAACCATTAAATTGAAAATACAACACCACCAAGCACCAATCTTGAATTACAATTGCAATAATCTTGTCAACGATTCCCCTGCTTCCAAAGACCAAACAATGTACATAATTTTTATTTACTCAACTTTTGCGGTACTTTGTGATTAAGGAACACTCAGATTCTAATCAATTACTGCCAAGCACAGAACCCCCAAGCAATGAAAACAAATTATATATATATACGCAAAAGAATAAAAAGCACCTCTATCTCTCCAAATTTACAAAACTTTTATTTAGGAAGTGGGCTGGCTTTTTGGCTTTTTTGGCTATTTTAGCCTGGGGTAAAAAGCTTGGTTTGGAAAGCACTTTTTGACTTTTTGTAATGATTATGAGTTGGATGTGATGTTTTGTTTTTTGTGGCTAAAATAGCCTATTTTATCTTTTGTGGCTAAAATAGCCAAAAAAAAGCCTGGAAACCAACTTGCCAAACGGAGGCAAATATATACACGGAAAAATAAAATCTTTGATCACCCACAAAACATAGTCCACATGTCCCTTTGTCCAATAAATCATCTAATCTTCTCCACCCAAATGATCTTTGTATTAGAAAATTCAATCTGAACAATCAACATAAACAGACTCAATATTTGTTTTTTGCCCTTTTATCATTAATCAGGTAATGAAATTAGAAGCTAGCCATATAAGGAAAAGGGGGCAAAAATAACCCCCCAAAAAAAATGTTGAGATTTGACAGTTGGAAAACAATTCCCAGATGGGCATGATCAAAATTGATACGGGAGTGAAAGAAAATTCAAATTCAAATTCAAACCAGAACAGATCGAATTAGAGACAAATATAAAGACTGATTTTAAATTACCTAATAATTCGTGCTTTTATATGATCTGCTTTCTGTCTGTTTCTGAGCTGACCAGCGATGATGAAGCGATTCAATTCGTATGAGGGTCGATCGAAACGTCGAATTTGAAGTTGGATTGGACACAATGGTTTGGGCAAGATCGACGTGGTGGGATGAATGAGAATGAGAAATCAAGAAAAACAAAGAGAGCGTAGCATACAACTAAATTTTCAATCTCGGACATCGGTTAGCGACATTGCCGAGAATTAGGCGGCATCAACCCAGGACCAGCCCTTAACTGTGAAACTATGATGGAAACTATTTCCTTTTTCATCTATGATGGAAACTATTTCCTTTTTCATTTGAATTACAGGGGAAACACTATGCCTCGTTTGCCAACTTTTGAAAAGCCAGTTTATTGGTTTTTTTGATTTTTTTTTTATTACATTATTTTTATTTTTATTTTTTAAATTAAAAAGTTAACTTTTAACTTTTTCTAAAATGCGCCTACGTACACAACCATGCACTTTATAACTATACAAGAAAATGCCATAATCCTGTAATTTTTTTTAAAAAGGAAGATAAATTAGCAATAGATCTTATTTTTAAACTTATTACTTATTAAACCTATTAAGTCATATTGATAAATTTATCGGTCTTTCTTATTTTTATAAATAAATTTACAGTTTTAAATCTATCAATAAGACTTAATTAGTAATAAGTCAGAAAAGTAGAACTTATTGATAAGTGCACAAAAAATGAATAAATAAATAAATCATAATCAAATATCTCAAAATAATATCATAATTAAAAAATAAACTTGATCATAACTGAAGAGAAAATATTGTAACTAAAAGTGCATATAGTAAGGGTATGTATAATAGAATTCTCCTAAATTTTGCAAATACGCCACTTGAAGTTTATTTAAAATATAAATTCTCTCTTATATTTTTGAAAAGGAAAATATTTAAGCCCCACAAAAAATCACTTACAATTTGATCCACAATAATGTGGCAGGATGCATGTTAGTTTTTGATTAGTCATATACTCAAATGTATAAGGCCTATTTCTCTTACCATATCATTGTGGATAAATTTAGAAATTCAAATTGTGAGTCTCTAACATTACTCTTTTGAAAATTAATCACCCCCTTCAAATTTTTAATCATATAACAAATAATACGTTTCATTAGCAAGGCTCAAGTTTTTTTCCAGTCTAAAATCAAATTAGAGCGTGTTGTTAGGCCTTTGTGGGCCTAGCACATAGCCCACATTGATGATTCGAACCGCAAAATATGTAGGGCTTATTGAGTATTTCATCCCTACAAAAAGTCACATAAATCAAATATCAATAGCCATTTGATTAGATAATATTTGTGTCAACGGTAAGTATCATTTTAAAAATAAATTATTGACACAAATGTGATCTGATCAAGTACCTATTAATATCCGATCAACGTGATTTTTTACAAGGTTGAAGTACTTGATTAACCCTACACATTGAACGATTTTGATCATTTGGTGCACCCAAAATGAGTCGGACTGGACTGTTCAGTTGAAATAACCAACTAGAGAGAGTCCAATCCCTATTAGTAAATCATTAACTCAATCAATAATTTTTAATGATATCATAAATATATTTCAATTAATAATTCAAGTAATCTTATTATTGTATAGAGGAGTAGTTAAAAATTTCATTTTTTTAAAAATTTTATTAAATAAAAAATTATGACAAGCAAATATTTGTAATTTTCATAATCACCAATGTGACGATTTGTATTTTAAATAAATCTTCAAATGTGTATTTATAATTTATTATTTTTAGGTAAGCATTTGTTTTGAAATTTTTTCACACTGTCCTCTCTTTCTCAAAACTCATTTAAATTTTGAAAGAAAGTTAGCATGCAAGAGCAATATAGCCTAAGATATTTTTGAAAGTCTTTTTTTAAAAATTTTGAGAAAATCATACAAAAGAAATATCCACTTTCGCACCTACAACCAATTTAATAGGTGTCCATTAGTATAATTTAAATTGATCAAATTTTTAAATTTTTTTTTTTTTTATCATCAAATTAGGATTTGATTATTATTGATTTGTGCAATAGCCTCCAATTAGACCACATGAAGAGAAATCATAAGTTTTATGGGCTAAATAGACGAAGTCAACAATTTAGAGATGAAATAAAAAAAAATTATGACAATTTTGAGGATAAAAGTGAAATTGACTCAATTCTTAAAAATAAGTTGCATTAAGGAGTTCATAAAAAAATATGTTAATGATTAAAATCTATGGCTCAATATATATATTGACAATGAATAAAGATCACCACAAGAATTATGTGAGTCCCAATACTGTTACGTGATGCAGTTATGAATTATCACGTTTATGACAGTTGACAAATATTAATCAAACACTACATTAATTTTTTATGTTGTACAAAACTTGTTAAAAGATGAAGTCTTATCAATATAGAAATTTTAAACAACTGAAGATTATTTGGAAAAGATTTCTAGAGTACTCAAACTACTTGCTAGGCAATGCACTAGCTATTATAAATAGACTCCTATGGGTTAAGGTACGTTGTTTTGTCTGTAAAATTTGTCCATTAAATATTTTTATAATATTAATATTGGAGGACGCGTCGGAGGACCCCCAGCCGTTAGCGGCTAGATGCGTTTTGTCTTATAGATGGCGATCATATGATTGTTCTGATTATCTTATTTATTGATTTTTTTCATCATCAAGTATCAGATTTTCAGTGCCCGTACATATATATTTTTTTTGAAAATGAAAATATAGATAGTTTTACCTAAAGCATTGGATGTCTCTAAAGGCTCTTTTTTATCTCTTTCAGGCCCCATTTGTTTTCCTCTTTCACAGTCCGGAGTGGACTGTGAATGATGAACAATGAACATCCTTCCTGTTTGTTTGCAGATTTGAGGAATGGATTCATAAGCCGAAGGGCTTCAAATGGGCCTTGCATATTGGGATTGTTAGTCTGCCCCAACACTTGGTATTGAAAATTAGTTCGTTGGTATTAGGGGAGTGATTTACTTGTTTATCCTCTTCTCTTCTCTCTCTCTCTCTCTCTCTCTCTCTCTCTCTCTCTCTATTCTCTTATCATATATATATATGCATATTTCATTCGGTTTTCTCATCAACCAAACAGAAGTGTAGACAAATTGCAAATTAGATCAGTAAAATTGAAGAGTAATGCTACAATCTTCGACTAAATCAAACAAAAGAGATACAAATCAAAAGACATACACGATATACAAAATTGAAATTCGCAAGAAAAACAAAATTGCGTTCACGGTGAAGATCAACGTTGTCGTCGTCGTTGACAGTGATGATCGGCATCGTTGCATCGTCGTCATCATCATCGTTGACGGTGAAGATCGACGTCATTGTCGTCGTTGCAGTGCTGATGGATGAAGGCAAAGCTTTGCTTTTGTTTTTTAATAGAAAAGGCAAAGATGATGATGAATGAACCAATATTTAAGTGAATAAAATTTTTCAATACAATGTTTAAAACCATGGACTGGTTTTGGAAAACCATGGGCTGAGTTGATTTGTTTTCTTTTGGTTCTCTAATTATTACATAATTATGTTTTCTTTCAGTTCATTTTTATAATTATGTTTTATAAAAATAATTTAATATAATAATATTTTTATAAAACATAATTTTTTAATATTAAAATATATCACAAACAAACACAATTTTTCATAATTCACTCACTATTAATTTTCAAATTTGATAATAATGTAACAAGGGTATTTATGAAATTTTACTAGTTAATTACACTCTTAGCTCTCAAAACAAACAGGAATTATTACTAGTCCACTGGTTATCAAACAAACAAAAATTTTCTTAGTCCCATCACTAACAGTCTCCTTACTAATAATTCCCTCACTAACAATTCCACTCAATCTACCTCTGAAAACAAATGGACCCTCAGGCTCATCTGGTATTCTCTTACATCTCTTTGATAAGATGAAATGATCTCTGAGCAGATTAACTCTCTGAACAGGAAAACATTAACCTTTTGGGACATGTACATCCATCTGATCTATGTTGTATGGACTTGGGACGGGTGTCGAGTGATCTATGTTGTATGGACTTGGGTACGGATGTCGAATGCAGATACATATTTAGAGGTCAGACTCATCAAACCATAAATTTAAAGGTTCGTAGACTCGACAAAAAAAAAAAAAATCATATTTTTATATTTTAATCAAGTATTTAAGAAAAAATGATACTTACCGTGTCTAAAAGACACTTATAGTAATTATACAATAATATATACATATAATAATAGTATTATATACAATTGGGTAAATTATATTTTGTCGCCTTTATGTTTGATAATTTTCCCAATTTGGTCCTTAACGTTTATTTTTTTCCACCATTTATGTTTCAATGTTTTCCTAGTTTACTCATAAAGCTAATTTATTTTCAAAATTAGATAAAAAATGTCATAATAACTATCACATAACAAAAAAATATATATTATTATATTGGCGTTTAAGTTTATACTAAGATGTAAGTTATATAATTAAATATTTTTTATACCACGTGACTGTTAATGTGTCGTTTTCTGTCTAATTTTTAACAGAAATTAACTGTAGAAGTAAACTGGAAAAACCTTGAAACATGAAGCGCCAAAATAGTCAAAGAGGAAAAGTGACTAAATATAAAGGAAGCAAAGTGTAATTTATCCTATATAATTATATAATTAAGAAGAGTTCATTAATTGAAAAGTAATCTACACATATCTCATATCCTTGTCCGAGTATCAGGTGTCCGATATGGATATTTGATTTATTTTTAAGAGTCCATATAACATAGCATCTAATAAGACAAAATGATCTATTTAACTCTCTAATCAACAAAACATCCTCAAGATAAACTTAGCCTTTAGAGGCAAAATAGTTATTTCTAAGAAGTTTGGGATAGTTAGAAAACACCCAAGATTTGCTCAGTCCCCCCTAAAAAACAAAGGTACAGGAGATTATGGGGTGAGAAGGAAACAAAACTTGTAAAAGAAAAGCTCTCCTATTCAAATCTTATATGCAATACAAATTTTACCTTACCTTTTTATGGTTTGAGTTTTTACTCATGTACGAATTGTTCTTTTATCATTTGAAAATAATTATATAATTCCCACGTAATTTATAGACTAAAATACACATTAATTTTTGTCAACAGAATATGTAAATTGATCATTATACCATGATATTTTTCTCTCTTTTAAATAAACCTATATAAATGTATATATTATTTCTTCTTCCTCCATGGCTGCCAAACAATAGCAAATTTCATCTCTACTTCGGCAAGTGACACCTAAGAGGCATATACACCTGCACACCATGAAATCACTCACCCACCCACACCATTCATAACAATAAAAATACCCCACAAATAGCCAATGAAATACTCTCATAATGAGAACATATGGAATACAATTTTTTTTTATACCAATTTTTATGTACTTATGTTGCTTCAGCACTAATGATGTTGTTACACATTGCCTCCACCGACCCAAACACACTACGTCCACCCATCAACTATATGCTGCGAAAAAAGAAGTGTTAGCAGGTATTTTAATATTATAATGTGTCATAGGTTGGTTTTCTTTTCTTTTCTACCAAGTTTACTTACCATTCAAGTCTTTGCCAAGTCTTGGTCCAGTCTCCCTATTCTTATCCATATCCAGTCTTCCTAGTCTTCCAAGATAAGTCTTCGCCAAGTCTTATCCTTTCAAGTCTTCCAAGTCTTTATTTTCTTATCCACCAAGGAAGACCCTCGTAGCTTTTTCTCTTTCTCCTATATATTGAGCTATGTCCTATCTTGAGATATACGAGAAGAAATTTTGGTTGCTTTTATTATGTCTTGTGTGAGATTATCAGGCAAATAAAAAATGGTGTATGTGATAAAGCTTTGGGTTCAACCAATTGTGCAGTATTGGTTAACCATACGACTTAGTCGGGCTGTTGTATCCTAGGGGGGACAAGTCAAGGTTTTTTCTGCTGCACCGGTGTGAGACTTTGCCTAACCGCAGAGGGCTTGAATCTCCTTAAAGAGAGCGAATTTCCTGTGCCTCAGCCCTTACAATAGTTATTGTAATTTTTATTATTCTTATTTTCTGGTGTTTTATTTGTAATTATCACCAACAAGAAGTATCAGGTCAATCAATAATATTAAAGCAAAACCAAAATATGGCAACAATGTGGGAAACCAATTTGTGTGTTGGTTGGGCATTAAAAGTTCATCAAGCTTGACTTCTTCTAGAAAGCAGTAACAGCGGGACTGGTCGAAAGGATTTGAATATGGGTTTCCATGGGAGATAGGGAGATGGAAGGGGGTTCAACAATGGCTTGCGAGACGGAGGCGTTGGGAGGGCCAACATTTTTAAGGTCCAAAACGAACTTTGATATGGACCTTTCATACATTTAAAATAAATAAATAAATAAAATAAAAATTGTTAGCAAAAGATTGTGTATATATTTTTTTAGACAGTATTACGAAAAGGTTATTTTTATATATAATAATTATTATTTATTTAAATATATAACAAAGTTTATAATAAGGAAAACTACCAAAATAATCCAAACTCAAGTGTATATAATAAATAAAAAAGTGAACTATAACAAAATATCACTTAAATATCATTCCTTTTACATTTTCAATTGCAAAATTGCTAATCAAATTTGTATAATACTTTGCTAATCTATTCAATTTTTTTGTAACGTAGTTGATCGAAATTAAAATTTAATCGACTTTAAACTTAAAAAGTTTTTTCCCCATAAACAATTGTAACTTATATTAATCACATTCTACCCACAATTCATTCATTTGAGAGACTACCATCCTTAATTTTAAATAATTCATCATATCAATAAGTTTTTAGGTAAAAACAATTATCTATAAGTTTTAAATAATTCATCACATCAATCGTTTATTAGTTTTGAATTTTCACCAAAATTCAATGGGACCTTTTAAATTCAAATGATTTTTTTTTTTTTTTTTTTTTGGAACTAGCATAATAGCTTTAAAAAAAATTTGGGATCTTTTTTTTTATCAATTTTTGGGGGCCCAAAGCTTCGGCTTTGGCGTTGGTGGGGGTGTAATGGATGTAGGTGGTGAAGTGATTATGCAGTGAGTGGTGGTTTGATCGTAGGGGAGAGAGAGACAGAGACAGAGAGAGAGAGATAGGGTTGTTTGTAGGTGGCACTCATATGAGAAGTTAAGGCAAGCGTTGGAGGTTGAAGGGGGAGCTCGAAAAAGAAAAGAATAAGAGAAAATGATGAGAAAAAAAAAAGGAAGAAAAAGAAGAAGAAGAAAGGAGGTGCTAATAATAGTTGGAGGAAAAGAGTAGTGAGAAACAATAGAATTTGTTATAAATTTGAAGATGTAGAGGAAGGACATTTTTGTAAAATGGACTTACTCTCTTTATAAGTGGAGAAAATGATTCTACTTACACTACTACTTTACCTCTTTATACTCTCTATATGAGGTTTTTTTTTTCCCCTTCCAATTTTATCCATGTATGAAATTACTTTTAAGGACAAAACATTAAAATTAAATATATTTGATTATCTCCTTATACCTCTTGGTCTTCAATCCCTACTCCTCTTTTTCATTTCTCAACTTTTCTTTTCTTTTACACATTTCTTTTGAAAAAGTGAGAGTCATAGTGTTTTGATCATCAAAGAAAGCAATAGATGAAGAAACGATGGTGAAGAACCATAAAAAAATGAAATTATGAGTTTTTTTATTTGTTTGGTAGGTTTTTGTTTCGATTTTCTAGGCTGGTCTTTGACTTTTGTTTGGTATTTCGAAATCGAACAAAATAACATAGTCCGGTATCAAACTGCCAAACAAAAAATATAAGTCTAGTATCCAACTGCCGAATAAAAGATACATTTCCGGTAATACAAAGCCAGTCTTTTTAAATTTGTTCAGCTACTCATTGCCATGTTTGTTCAGTTTCATTTTTTTTTGTTTTGAAGGATTATACTGATACTCATTGCAACAACGCAAGTACTACATTATTAGTGGACTCCAGTCATGAATTCATTACAGACGAGATTTGTAAATTTTTTTATGAATACAATTTTTTCTTATTTTTAATTGGTATGGTATAAATGTATTTATTATGTTTAGATTTTTAGTAGTTGTCAAACATTAATTACATAGGCTTCTGACTTTGGGAGGAAGACTGGATTTGCCATTGTTGTAAAGACATCAGATGCGGGAGGTAATAGCAGAAAACCAAGACTTACCCTTACTTGTGAAAGAAGTGGTTACTATAGATACCAGGAAGATCAAGGGGGGAACGATTGAGGTATTGACAAGTTCTAAAAAGTGTGGATGTCCATTTCTATTAAGGGAAAAAAAATTACCTACAAATGATGAGTGGATGTTGCATGTCTTATGCGGAGTGCACAATCATCCATCTATTGAACATCTTGAAGGGCATTCATTTGCTGGCAGATTATCTAAGGAGGAAACATCCTTATTAGTTGACATGTCAAAGAGTATGATACGACCAAAAGAGATATTGGTTATATTGAAACAAAGGGATGCCTTTAATGTGACAACAATGAAGATAATCTACAACGCACATCATCGACATCGAGTAGTACAGAGGGCGAAAAGATAACAGAAACAACAACTATTGGGGCAATTGTCGATTCAAAATTATGTTAAGTGGCATCGATGTGTTGATAGAGAGATGGTGACTGACTTGTTCTAGGAACACCCGGTTAGTTTGGAGTTGTTACGTGCATTTCCACATATGTTGATTATGGATTGCACATACAAGACTAATAGGTATCGATTCCCTCTCTTAGAGATTGTTGGGGTAACATAAACGGACTTGACATTTTCAGTTCCTTTTGCTTATCTTGGTCATGAACGGGAGGACAACTATATATGGGCTTTAGGCGTATTGCGTATTGTTATGGGGAATACTACTTTTCCAAAAGTCATTATTACAGACAGAGAGCTGGCTTTGATGAAAGGCATATCAAAAGTTCTACCTATGGCCACTAATCTTTAATGTAGATGGCATATTAGCAAGAATGTTCTGATGAAGTGCAAGAAAGTTTTTGAGACGAAAGATAAATGGGATAAGTTCATACATAGTTTGAGTGCTTTGGTATTGGTTAGAACAGAAAGAGAATTCAATGAACAATTTTCCAATCTGAAGACCGAATTTAGTATGTATCCTCAAGCTACCAATTGGTTAGAGCCATACAAGGAAAAATTTGTTGTAGCTTGGACAGACAATAGTATGCATTTCAGAAATACTACTACAAACAGGTAAATTATGGTCATTACATTTATGAATTGCCATAATTTTTTAATTTTTATATTAAATACCAAAATATACATACTTGTAGGGCAGAGAGTTCTCATGCTAAATTGAAGAGGCAACTTGGATCAAGTCAAAATAGTTTTGAGACATTTTGGACCAAATACACAATTTGTTAAAGTTGCAGCATGCAGACATTAAAGCCTCATTTCAGCAGAGTTTGATTATAGTCCAACACAACTACACACCTACTGAGCTCACTGAGTTACGTGGTTTTATTTCAATTTATAGTTTGGACAAAATATTGGTAGAGTCAAAGAGATTGAATAGTGTGGGAATAGATGTTGCAGCATGTGGCTGCATTTTGCGACGTACACATGGGTCGCCATGTGCACATGAAATAGCTGAGTATTTTCAACAAGGTCGACTTATTCCCCTCTCGTGCATAAATCCTCATTGAAGGAAGTTAGATATGCTTCCAGTTTTAGAAAGTGCTTTTGTGGAGTTGGATTGCAAAACAAAGATTGATTTTTTTATTGAGAAATTGCAAACAAGTGATCCTTCTAAGGAAGTTGATGGAGTTAATTAGTCTAGACAGTACATTTTTTATGGAACTTGAACTCAAGACTGACACGCGAGGTAGGGGCCGAGGTTACGGCCGTGGTCAATTCAAAATCGATACATCTATTAAATGCGAGCAATCTGCGTTTGAGTTTGTACTATCTAGGGAATATAGTTATTCACAGGGTGTTACCATCTCAACTGCACCAGTTCGTAAGCAACTGCAACGGAAAAAGGCAAAAAAAGATAATGTATGTAATTACATAAAACTTGTAACTATGTACAAAATTTATTTTAATAGTTGTTCAGCCTCATTTTAATTATTTCATATGTCCATTGTTGTATATTTGTGATGTAGGTCTGTATGACGCAGTCAACTAATCATATCTCTTACTTCGAACAATTTTCGAAGAAGTTAAGACCATATATCCGTCACATATAAGATGTACAAGCAGATAGCAATTGTGGTTTCAGGGCAATAGCTGGATTGATTGGTTTAGATGAAGATGTTGGCAACAAGTTTGGTGCAACTTGTTGACTGAGTTGCATTCGAATGTAGTGCACTACGTGCAACTATTTGGTTCTCAAGAAAGGGTTGATGACCTTAACACTATCGTATCCTACTTCGAACCTAGCCCTGGATTTAATCATTGGATGACTATACCCGACATGGGCCATTTGATAGCATCATACTATCAAGTTGTTTATTATCATTTATTTATGCAACAATGCTTAACATTTCTGCCACTTAGATGAGTACCGATTGCAACACATGATCGAAGACATATCTGCATAGGATTTGTAAATAGAAACCATTTTGTGCAGGTAATTACCGAGCCTACTTAGATCATTGCCATGTTTTATTTTGTAATTCTACTTAGTGATTTCTTTGTTATAGGTTTCTCTGCAACCTGGTCATCCAGTACCTCTGATAGCAAAATAATTGGATTCATTTTCATCACCCGTGTGCTAGTGGAAGAAAGAAAGCATATACTATCCGTATTCATCAATTCCATACTCTTATTCGCCCTGACGTAGTAACTACTGAAACAATCGATATAGACAAATTGTGATAACATGTTTGATTGATGGATGCAAATAATGACAGATTTTATGAATGCTTTTATGGATATTCGTACACTTGATTTTTTTATAAAAATTTTTATGGATACTTTTATGTATGATTTTATAGATACATGTTTGATTTATGAAATTTTTTATCGAACTGGATTAATTCAAATTTGTTAACATTGTATTACCAAACCGGCCCAAATTATCGTTTGGAACATAGTGGCTCTGTAAATGTATAGCAATAAAATGCTGGACAAATCTATTTTTTCTAACAACATAACACCGGAAAAAAGTAATTTGTCTAGTATCGTGTGACCAAACAAACACTTCACAGTGGGCTCCACTGACTTTGTTGTGAAGCAAATTGAAATTATCTAATTGTACGGCAACATAATGTTAGGAAAAAATAGTTTGTCTAGTAATATGACACTGGAGTAATTGAAATTCATTAGCATTTTATTATCGAACAGGCCCGACACAAATTATTACCACATTATTTGAAAGGAAGTGGCTCTGTAAATGTATAGGAACAAAAGGCTGGACAAACCAATTCATTCTAGCGTTATATCACATAAGTTTTGTAAATTGTTTTGCATTGTGTGACCGAACAAGCACTTCAATGTGGGCTCCACTGGCTTTGTTGTGAAGCAAATTAAAATTATCCAATTGAACGGTAACATAATGCTGGGGAAAAAAATTGTATCCGGTAACATGGCATTGGAGTAATTCAAATTGATTAGCATTGTATTACCGAACAGGGCCAGCGCAAATTAAACAAACATTGTTTAGGAGAAAGTGGCTCTGCAAATGTATAGCAAAAAAATGCTAGAGGGATCTATTGTTTCCGACAACTGAACACCGGAAAAGTATGGATGTAAAGAGATGGGTCTTGAAGATTTTTTCACTTAGGGTTTGTTTTGGTAATATATTGAGTGTAATGAGAATCTAATATTTTTTTTAGTGGTATAATGAGATGGAGGGTGTAAAGAGGTAAAAGAGTGGTGTAAGTAGAATCACCCTTTCATTTTTATTCCAATACTTTGCCTCGATAATCAATTACACCTTCATACTTCGAATAATTTCAATTTTATCCCCAAAATTTTTGAAATCATATCAATTTTGCCCTTACCATCAAATTTGAAATGGAAAAGTTAAAAAAAATTACATTCTGGCCTCAAATTTCATAAGAAAGATACAAATCCACCCTCTCAAATTGTTCTTTTTTCATTTTTTATCTACAACCATTGAAGACAAATTCAAAGATGTTTGGTGATTCATGTTGTTTCGAGCGTTACCGATAATTCTCACATTTTGTTTGTAGCAATAGAAATTCAAATTGAGATATACTAAGATAAGATGATTTTTTTGGTTTTAGTTCATGGGGGGAAAAAAAAATCAAATTTGTTTCTATTTTTTCTTCAATAGATGTAAATGTATATTGAGGAATTGTACTTAGGCCTCGCTTGGGAAAATGTCATTTTAGTAACTTTTTACTTTTTGGCTAAAATATGAGAGAAAAAAAACTTGTATATTTAGAATGACTTTTTGATTTTTTACGAAAAGATGTACAAAAAGTATAGAGAAAAAGAAATTTTTGATTTTTTTGTATAGGTTATAGGCTTTTTGATTTTTTTAGTAATTTTTTGGCTATTAGGTTAAAAATATTACTTCCCAAACGAGGCCTTAGTTAGTAGATTACAAGATGCAAAAACTCTTCTATTTTCATGTTTTGTAACTATGTTGTTCTTAGTCCAATTATAATTGGTTTTGAATATTTTTATGGATTAGTATTGAGTTTTGTTGTCAAATGTGGCTGGCAAAGTTAAATCCATTTGAAACTATGCACAAAAGAAATAATGGCATTTTAAACCGTCACTACAAGTATTTCTGCCGTCATCTTGCCTCAGTTGGTACACCACCGGCAATCGTAAAACAACGTTTTATATATGTTGCTAAATATTTTAGGTGGCATTTATAAAACTTCACAATTTAAGACAACGGTTGTGTCATCAGCATTCTATATAAATAGTGCAAAAAGTGTTTAGCGGCATTTTTAAAACATCACTAAAAGCCATATTTGCTAAAAGTCATATTTCTTATGTAGTTGTTCATTTAAAAAATGTATGTAACAAACAATAATGTTTTGTTCTCCGAATCTTTCTTCCCCGAATCTCCCGACTGCCCAAAACGACGTCGTTTTGGATTCTCTTATCGGTAAGATAATTTTCATTAAATAACCCCATCGTAAAACGAAACTACCGTTTAAAACGACGTTGTTTTGGATTCGGGGTAAATTCGAGTTTGGAAATTTTCGAGTTACGTATCATTACTGTATAACAAAATAATGTGATTGAGATTTTATTATGAATAATTTACACATATGACCTAATAAAATGAATGATTTAAATCATTATAACCAACATGTGTTACAAAAAAGTTTTCCGAAAAACTACTACTTAATTTTCAATAAAAGCCGCAAGTTAACCCCTAAAACTAGGCCTGTAAATGGATCGGATTCGGATCGGATTTGTCAAAATCCGAATCCGATCCGATTATGTCAAACCCGAATCCGATCCGAATCCGTTTAGTCTATATCCGATTATAGATATCCGAATCCGAATCCGATGATTTCGGATATCCGATCCGATAATCCGATCCGATCCATTTATTTATTTATTGAGCTACAATTTTATATAATTTGATTTTTTTTTTTCATTTTGTGTTTTTTTTCATTCAAATTGAGAATAATCGGATCGGGTTATCGGGTTATCGGGTCGGATCGGATTTTTGCAGATATAATCCATTTAATAAATGGATTAAACGGATTCGGATTATCGGATCGGATTTTTTGTAAACGGATTCGGATTATCGAATTCGGATCGGATCGGATTCGGGTTAAATCCGATCCATTGACAGCCCTACCTAAAACCATGAAATGTCTTATTAAATTAAAAAAGACATACATAATGGAAACAAAAGGTAATTATAATAGCTCTCTCGAAATTGAACCAGCCCATCTATATGGACCAAACCCTCCATACATTCGGGTCCACTTTATACATGATTTGATAAGGAGAAATGATATAAAAGGGATTAAAAAAAATAATTTAAGATTTAATGATGTGTAAAAGAGATGATTAACTGATAATTAAAAAAAAAAAATTGCCTTAAAAAAACTGTTATAAAATTGGGTCTACCTTTTTATGTTAGAGTATCACTACTCTTTTATAAATGGAGAGACAAATCTAGGTTTTGATTGTTGTTGTCGCTAAGCCCAGTCTCAACTTGATGATTCTCATTGTTTGTGGATAGATGTTGGGAGAGTCGTCCATTCCATCGCCTACTACTACTATTACTACTACTACTCTGCCACAAGTTCCAGCAATTGTCTTCTTCAAATTGACCAGCATATGAATAATAGTAGTTCATATAGTTGCCTCCTCGGTACAACATTACATTCTCAAACCGAGCTGCACCATTTGATCCAAACCCATCCGACGACAATTGTTGGCATGAAAATGAACCTAGGCCGGCTGCATGAGCACGAATATACATCGAAGGACAGAAAAGGCCGTCGGGAGCAAAAGCTAGCTGTGGAGGCGGCAGTGGCAGTGAGGAGGAGAAGGAGGAGTTGGAGTTGGTCATTGCATATTCAGAAGCCCTTTTAGCCTTTCTAGCTGCACTTCTCTCTTTCTTGTGAGCATTTTGATGTCCTCCCAATGCTTGTGAACTGTGAAACTTTCTTGAACAAAATAAACAAGGAAATGATTTTGTTGCAGCACCAGCAGCATCTTCTGCATTGTTTGTTGCTATCTTCACTTCATGTTCCATATCCATATGATCCATCTGTAAAAAAATCAAGATTTATAGTAAAAACCTACCAGAAAAATAATTCAAAAGCCAATTAATATAATGTGTAAAGTTCACATAAAAAGGTTTTGGTGGAACTGGTAAAAGAAGACCTTCAAAAGATTGAACAGAATGGCAGAGCAAAGGGAACAGAGAGAGAGAGAGAGAGAGAGAGTGAGTGATACAAATCTACTGACTTTAAACTTTGGCTTTAGATCTCTCTCTGATCAAAAGAGGTAGAAGAGGGAGTTCAGAAACTACTACTACTACAACTAATGGAGCAAGGATCCTCTAGAATTTTTTTTTTTCTAAAGTTTCTTAGAATAGTGCATTGTGTGGTTGAGATTTAATGACAAGTCACATCAATTTTTCAATATTAAATCTTAATCACATAATACATCACTTTACAAAACTTTAGAAAAAAAAAAACTCTAAAAGATCCTTGCTGCAACTAATGCTACTACTGGAATTAAGTTTTCTAAGAGTTGGAAAATGTGAAGTGGGGTGTTCCCCGAGTGGTTATTAGAAGTTTTTAAAGTACGGTCACATACAATTTTAAGGCGTTGTAATTGATTGAAAATATAAGATTTATAATTTTGTAACGAATAATTGAAGAATGTAAAAAAAATATAATGTATAATAATTAATAAAGAAATATAAAATATAAATTAGCTGAAGGAGTACTGAATAATTTTTCGTGCTTCCCTGTGCGTGACTGTCTGTGATTTATTAAAAAGCGTGCAACGTAATATGTATGGGCTTGGGAACAGAAGAGATAAGCGAGAGAGAGAGAGAGAGAAAAGTAAGTATCCTCCAATAAGTTTCTGCATGCTGAGGCAATGAGACTGATTGTGGGCAGAGATGTGTAGATTGGAAATGGGAATCTCTCTCTCTTTCTTTCTTTATCTCTGACAGTTTTATCGGTTTCATGGGCACTTTGGCTTTCCCTTTGGAGGCAAGGCAGGCCCTTTTCACTCTCTTTGTTTTTTTAACAATGATTCATCCCATTAAAAATACCATCACTAATAATATTAATGTATTAAAAAAGTAAAAAAAAAAAATACAACTCTAAGATCAAAACATCACATCATTACTAGTGAGACCCACTACCACCTAATTAGTGGGAGCACTAATTAGTGCTCCACTCATTCTCCTTGTTTTTCATCTCAGTTTCACTTCTTTGTTTTTATCTCACCACTTGAGAATTGTGGCGGTGCCTCTTGGCATCATCCTCCCATTAGGTTTAAATTTCTCGACTTTTGTTTAATGAAAACTAACCTATTACTTGTGCTATACACGGAATAATTATAGATATTTATATTTATTTTAATTTTTTTAATATATAAATTATATTTTTAAAAATTTTTTATAAAAATAATTTAACAATCTTATCACTAATCATAGTATACATGAGAAATTAAAAAGTCTACTGTAGTAACTATATACGGGCTGTATCTATAATTATTTGTATGAGGGGATTTTAAATGCTAATTAGGAATTTTGACCAAATCAATAAATGCAGGCATGTGGATTGAAAAAAGTTAATAAATGCTGATCAGGGGATTTTGACCAAATCAATAAATGTTGAAGTTTTTTTTTTAAAATCAAAAATTTAGAAAATTAAGATTGAGAGATTGGAGCTCCCACAAGGCTTGGGATTTAAAAACCCCATTTTTCTTAATTTATTTACAATTATCTATATATGTGAATTGCGATTTTTAAATGTCTTTTTTTTTAATGTCTTCTTTTTTTCCTTTTTTATATTATATTAAAGTTTAAGTTTAATATTTTGATAATAATCATATGTATTGGACTTTTCAAGGAATTAAATGTCTTTTTTTATTATATTATATTAAAGTTTAATATGTTGATAATAATCATATGTGTTGGATTTTTCAAGAAATTTTTTTTATGCTTGTTCTTAATACATTAAAGTGTTATTATGAGGGATAATAATCATATGTGTTGGGACTTTTCAAGGAATTCATATGTGTTGGATTTCAAAGAATTTTTTTTATACTTGTTCTTAATGCATTAAAATGTTATTATGAGGGTAAGACTTGAAGGTTGTGAAAAGTTAATAAATGATAAGGTTTTTTTTTTTTTTAGATCAAAAAATCAAAAAATTTAGATTGGGCGATTGGAGCTCCCACAAAGCTTGGGGTTAAAAACCCCATTTTGCTTAATATATAGTATAGATTTTCATTATATACCCAATAATTATCAAATAAAAATATAAATTTATAATTAATTATAATTAAAAAAAATTATTACACTCACTTTTAAATAATGAAATGAAATCTCTTCATTACAAATATGCAATGGGGAGTATTACAGTCCAAATTTCTCCAAACAAAACAAAGTTTTCTACTTGTGTTTAAATTAAGTGTTGGGAAATGTTACTATATATACTTGTATATATCAAAAAAAATATATATATATATAATTTTTATATTAAAAATTATGATTTTTGTGATAAAAAACATAAACGATGGAATTATGGTATCCACTCCTAAAATTATAGATAATCAAAATCATGTTTTATGTGGTAGAAATTATAACTTTTATAAAGTATATTACTTTCATCACAAACTATGCGTTTATTCATTTCAAATTAAAAAGTCTATTAAAATGATTTATAATTTTTAAAATATTATTATTATATTACTCTTGTGAAATTTTTTATTAAAATTTTTATTTGCAAATCTTTCCAATATGATATACAGGCATGTCATTACAACATTATTGTTAAAAAAAACATAAAAAAAAAAAATGACGCTTGCTTGTTGTCCCATGTCCACCAGTTTGTTGCTGCAATCGAAGGGTAGTTTTGATTGCTTGATTGCTTGAGTTGTATTTCTTTCAAGTTTCATATTTTAATTTGAGAGAATTTGAATGGTCCGTGGGGCTTATCATATATTTCGTTTTAATGATTTGAGTTATTCATTTTGTAGGGCTCTTCATATATATCATTTATAAAAAAAATTAGGTTAATTTGATAATTGTAATATTTTTTATTTTATTCTTTTGTTTTTCCAAAAAATTGTTGATAATATATTTTCAAAAATATATTTGTTGTCCACTTTTTTGGAGAAAAAATTAATAAAATAAAATAGTGACAGTTATCTGGTCAACTCAATTTTTTTCATGAATGATATATATTGAAAACCTTGTAAAATGAATAGTTTGAATTATCAAACGGCATCTATTGTGGCACTACGAGCCTCTCTAGTTTAAAATATAAACTTGAGAGAAATCCAACCCTTTTGATTTTCCCTTTCCTTGCCTTTGGTGCAACGGCCAGAAAGGTTGCTCTATCATTAATTAGAAAAATGTTAAACGCATTTTCTTTTTTTGTTAGGTAGTTGAATTTAAAGCAATCTTTAAAATTTGTAGAATTATTATTGCTGTTGAAAATATATAAAAAAATAAATAAAAACATATAAATATCTTATCTTTTTGGGCTCATTATTAAGAAGCTTTAGAATTGATCACACTTTCAACTATACCATCCATCTTCATTTGAGTAAGGTTATTATTATACTATCCGACCTTTCTATTTTCATCTGGATTTTGTGATATGGGGGAAATGAAGATTAGGAGTTGGTCCTGTTTTCCCAATTATAAGTTTTCGCCCTCCACTTGTTTGATAATATGCCTCAGTGAAAATGTATAGCGATCCCGGGTTTACCCCTTATTGTACAGTAATCCGGACATGTGTCCGTGGATGTTAGTAGTTGAGTATTGTCTTGTTTACATCCTTTTCTACATTGTATTTGAGTTATAGGATGTGTTGGGCAGGTTTGTTACAGGTTGGTTGTGCTTGGGAGCCAAGTGTTGCTGCCCAGAATTTTGGGTCTTCGCTCGAGCGAGCTGTTCTTCGCTCGAGCGAGCTTCTGTTTTTGGTTGGTCGCTCGAGCGAGGGTTTGGTCGCTCGAGCGAGAGTTGGTTTTTGTGTCTGGTGGCTCGAGCCAGAGTGGCTTCGCTCGAGCGAGCGATTGCGTCTGGCTCAGACCTGAAGGTTGCATTTCTTGGCTCGAGCGAGCTGTTCTTCGCTCGAGCGATCTGGTTCGTTCTTCGCTCGAGCGAGCGGTTCTTCGCTCGAGCGAGCGTCGTGTTGCAAATCAGAGGATTTGAACTGTTGGCTCGAGCGAGCGTGTCTTCGCTCGAGCGAGGGCAGTTTCTTGTGTCTGGTCGCTCGAGCGACCAAGGCTTCGCTCGAGCGAGCCTGTTTATATCAGTTAGCAGTAGCCGAACCAAACTTCACTTTTTCAAAACTTTACATCCTTCAAACCCTAAAATTTGAGACCCTCTCTCTCTAAACTTACTCTCTCTCTAAGATTTGATCTACATAGGGTGATTTCCTACCCTAAGTCCTTTGTTAAAAAGATAGAGGGTGACTTGGGCTTCGATTTAATCTGAAAATATTTGGTTTTGGCGCAAGTTGGGTGTTGGGTCTTCATCTCCATTTGAGCTCAAACTTTGAGATAGGGATATCCTACTCCTCTTTATGGATTTTGTCTTTAAATTTTAGCATTTTGATGTGTTGGAAGTTGTTGTGTAATTTTGAGAAAACTTTGGGCCTTTGTGTAATTTTACAAAAGTTGGGGTTTTATTTATAATGAACCTAGAGGCATGTTTGGTGTAGAAACATGGGATTAATGTTGAAATAGTGATAGAAAATGGAACCTAAGGGTTGTAATGTTAATTATGGAAAATGCCCTAATTACATTGATTAATTAATTGAGATAATTAATTGTATGAAATAAGGAATTGAAGTGGGAATGTTGAGATGGGAAGTATATGGGAATAAGGGGTGTAGTTGAATTACTTATAACTCACCGAATTGAAATGTTGATTTTCTATCCATTTGTTGCATTTATTTTCTGTATAGAAATAACTGCTTTGGGCTATCGGTGGAGGATAGTCTTGATTGTTGTAGACAATGCATGATGATTAGGCAAACTAAAACTGATCATTGAAATGTGTCATTGAGTGTGACGGTTGAAGGAATACATTAAATTTATGTATTGATTGATGTGTATAATAATTGTTTATATGCATTGTGTGTTGTGTTGGAGGAGATAGGGGATGTACTCCACGGTTTAGGGGATGATAGGGGATGAACCTCTAAACCGGATGTTATTTGGGAGAAGATAGGGGATGGACTCCAGAGATATAGCTCATATGCTTATCTAGTGATGTGTTGACACAGCTCATATGCTTGTCTTTGGAAGTGTGATATTGCTCTTATGCATGTCTTTGGAAGTATTGATATAGCTAGTATGCTTGTCTTTTGTGAAATGGGAAATTGTTGGACATGAGTTACTGTCCCACACGAGTTGTTGGCCAGGTTCTGAGCCATAGTTATAAATTGAGAATTTGTAAGGAAATGGAGAGTGAAAGTGTAAAGTGTTGGCCACCTATCAACTGCTAATCTTTTAGCCATTATTCATAACTGGTTTAGTGTATTTCTACTGGGCTGTGGCTCACCCTATATGGGAACATCATTTTCAGGTACAGGTAGCATGCCACCTCCAAGGACATAGCTCGGGAGGCTAGGGGCGGGCAGACTTTTGTTGTCTTTCTTTTTGATGTATTACATGTAAATTCAAGCCAAGGGCTTAATGTATAAATGAGTTAGTACTCTACTTTTTGTAACCAAGTTTTAACTTGGAAAGCTGTAAGCCCTTAGGGCATTTGCTTTTGTTGTTAACATGTAATACTTTTGTAATGAAACTCTGTTAATGGAAGAATGTGGATCTTTTATATATCAATGCATGTCTATATTGTTGGGTTTTATGTTGTTATTTTGAGGGCGTTACAACTTGGTATCAGAGCGTACCGGGTTCGAATACTTTGGGTATGTGGGAAGTGATTAGGATCACAATGGGTTTGTCTCGCTTGATAGAGACTTAGTGTAGTGTCATATGCCATGTGTTTAATTGAGAACATGCTTATGTGATTATGTGGGTATGGGATTTAATTTCTAGGATGTTGATTGGATCTTTGGGTTTCTGGGAGTCCCATTGGAAAAGCACTTGATCAATGCTATTTCTAATCGGAACTCTAGTAACGCCTCGGGACTATCATTATCCGGAAATGAAATTCGTAAGTACTTATGTGTTTATGTGCTTACGTGGAGTGAATTACAGTTGTCCATGCATTAGGACGTGAGTGTTTAGTTTCGGCACGTTTATAAATGTGCTAACGTTCTGTGTTACCTTTATTAGGATGTCAGGACGAGGAAGAGGTGGTAGGCGTGGTAGACCTGCGAGGCAGGAAGTACCTTTACCGGGTGAGATTCCGGCAGTGCAGGAGGGAGTTGGCCAGGCCAATGTGGCCGAGCCAGCGGGTCAGCAGGCTATGAGTGCCTTGGCCCGGGAGATAGCAGGGGCTTTGGGGATTCTCAGAGCTGGGAATCAGGCAGTTGAGGCAGGACCTTCTTTCTTGAAGAGGGAGTTCTTCCAGTCTAACCCGGAGGAGTTTGTTGGGGATCCTAAGGAACCACTGAAGGCAGACGAGTGGTTGGAACAAATGAGTAAGACATTCGAGATGCTTGGCATCGAGGATGGAGCACTGAAAGTGACCTTGGCATCCTTCCAGCTGAAAGGAGATGCGGGTCAATGGTGGAAGTATGAGAAAGTCCGTGTTGGAGGTGCTTGGGAGGCGTTTGTGAATGCTTTCCAGGAGAGGTTTTTATCTGCAGTTGCTAGAGAAAAGCTGAGAGATCAGTTTAACCGGCTTAAACAGGAGGGTTTGACTGTGGCCGAGTTTGAGGCTACGTTTACTAGCTTGTCCAGGTTTGCACCTGAACTTGTGGCGACAGAGGAACGCCGTTGCTACGAGTTTGAGCGGAAGTTGAGGCGGGGCCTCAAGTTGAGAGTTGGTGGACCTTACATTCGGGAGTATAGACATTTGGTAGATGCTGCAGCTCACATGGAGCTTATGATGCAAGAGGAGGATGAGGAGAAACATAGAGGCTCCAAGAGGGGCCAAGAGGGCCAGGGTGATGGCAGGAGACAGAGGGGTTATAACCCTCAGCAGTCTCAGGGTGGAGTTTCTAGATCGACCTTTCCAGTGCTGAGTGCAGGCTCGGGGAGAGACAATCAGGGAGAGTTCACTTGTTACAAGTGTGGCCAGCCGGGTCACAAGGCTTCAGTTTGCCCGCAGAAGGGCGGAGGTCAGAGGGCTGCATCTTCTTCAGCCAGACCACAGAGTCAGAGTTTGGGTAGGGGGCAGCCCTTGTCTTGTTATCAGTGTGGACAGCCTGGGCACCTGAAGAGGTTCTGCCCACAGTTGAGTGCCACTTCAGGAGCGTCTGGTTCTAGACAGACGCAGGGTTTTCAGCCAGCTCAGTCTGTGCAGGCCTCGAGGGCCAATCCAGGGGCTTCTTCGTCCCAGTCAGTGCAGCAGTCATATGCTCCTAGAGGCGAGCAGGTGGATCAGGGGTCTACAGGGCGCGTGTATGCTGTTACCACGCAGGACCTAGTACTGGCTCCATCAGTAGTGAGAGGTACCTTTCTGTTTTGCAACTCGGTTGCTAGAGTGTTGATTGATACGGGTGCATCTCATTCTTTTGTATCTGCTGCATTTGCATCTGTGTTGGAGTTGGAGTTAGCACTATTAGCATCTCCTATTTGTGTTGTGTCACCTATTGGGGGTGAGTTGATTTTGCAACACGGATGTAGAGGTTGTGATATCGAGGTCGACGATCATAGGCTTTCGTTTCCATTTGTAGTTATGCCCATGAAGGGCTTTGATGTTATTTTAGGTATGGACTGGTTATCGTCATACCGGGCTATTATTGATTGCTACCGCTAGAGGGTTACTTGTTGTACCGTGAGCGGGGAGTGTTTCCATTTCTTGGGAGACCGGGTTGGTAGTGTTGTGCCACCGGGGTATGGTCCGCGAGGGCGGAATGAGCTTAGTGGTCTACTTGCTAGCTTTGAGAGTGGTGAGTGTGATGAGATCCAGATTGAGTTGCCGAGGGTAGTTTGTGAGTACTCGGACGTCTTTCCCGAGGATCTCGTTGATTTGCCACCTCACCGAGAGATAGAGTTCTCAATTGATCTAGTGCCCGGCACGGCGTCGATTTCTATGGCACCTTACCGTTTTGCTCCAGCAGAGTTGGTTGAGTTGAAAGTTCAGCTCCAAGAATTACTAGATAAGGGCTTTGTTCGCCCTAGTGTTTCACCGTGGGGAGCACCGGCCCTCTTTGCTAAGAAGAAGGATGGTGCCTTGAGATTGTGTATTGATTACCGGAAGTTGAATCGGGCTACGGTTAAGAATAAGTACCCTATGCCTCGTATAGATGATTTGTTTGACCAGTTGAAGGGTTCCCGTTGTTTCTCTAAGATAGACCTAAGATCGGGATACCACTAGTTGAGGGTCAGGGAGGAAGATATTCCGAAGACGGCATTCCGTACGCGGTATGGCCATTATGAGTTTCTGGTGATGCCATTTGGGCTTACCAATGCACCAGCAGTCTTTATGGACTTGATGAATCGGATCTTCCGGGAATTTTTGGATCGTTTTGTAGTCGTCTTCGTGGACGACATTCTTATCTATTCACCTTCAGAGGAGGAGCACGAGGAACACTTGAGAGTGGTGCTTGAGTTGCTTAGAGCCCATAGGCTGTATGCCAAGTTTGGGAAGTGTGAATTCTGGCTAGAAGAAGTCAAGTTCTTAGGCCATGTGGTTTTCGGGGAAGGGGTGTCTGTTGATACATCCAAGACTGAGGCAGTGCAAGACTGGGTACAGCTTAAGAGTGTGTTTGAGATCCACAGTTTTCTGGGATTAGCTGGGTATTACCGTCGGTTTGTGAAAGATTTCTCCAGGTTAGCTTCACCGTTGACTAGATTGACTCGGAAGGGAGTCAAATTTGTATGGAGTGAGACTTGTGAAATGTCGTTTCAGGAGTTGAAAGTTAGATTGACCACCGCTCCTGTCTTGATTATTCTGGAGAGAGGGTTGGGTTACGCAGTCTATTGTGATGCCTCAAGAGAGGGTTTGGGTTGTGTGTTGATGCAGGAAGGGAAAGTGGTAGCTTATGGCTCACATCAGTTGAAAATTCACGAGAAGAATTACCCTACGCACGACCTAGAATTAGCGGCTGTGATTTTTGCCTTGAAAATCTGGAGGCACTACCTTTATGGTGAGAGATTCGAGGTGTTCTCGGATCACAAGAGTCTGAAATATCTGTTTTCACAGAAAGACTTGAATTTGAGGCAGAGGAGGTGGATGGAGTTTATTGAGGATTATGACTTCGAGTTGCACTATCACCCAGGGAAAGCCAATGTTGTGGCCGATGCCCTTAGCAGGAAATCCGTTAGTGATGTAGCTTGTGTAGCTATCCGGGAGTGGGAGATGTTGGGGGCAATTGGCGAGTTTGATTTGCTTCTGGGCGAATCCGTTGAGGCTGCGGCCTTGTTTTCTGTTGTTGCGCAGCCTACACTTGTGACTCGAGTGTTAGAGGCACAGAGAGGTGACCTTGAGGTAGAATCCCTCCGAGAGAAAATCTCCAGTGGGAAGGTTGAGAAGGGCCTGACGGTGTATCCCGACCAGAGTGTGAGATACCGAGACCGTTTGTTTGTGCCGGAGTCTTGCCGAGAGGAAGTACTCCGAGAGTTTCATCATTCGCGCCTTGCAATGCATCTGGGAGGTACTAAGATGTATCGGGATTTGGGCAGCCAGTTTTGGTGGCGGGGTATGAAGAGAGACGTGGCAATCTTCGTGTCTAAGTGCCTTACTTGTCAGCAAGTGAAGGCCGAGCATCAGAGGCCAGCGGGTTTGTTGCAACCCTTGCCTATTGCCGAGTGGAAGTGGGAGCATGTCACTATGGACTTCGTTGTAGGTCTTCCGAGGACTCAGCGGGGTAGTGATGCTATTTGGGTGGTTGTAGACCGGTTGACTAAGTCGGCGCACTTCGTTCCTATGTGCGTGAGAGATTCGGTAGATCATCTTGCCGACTTGTATATTCGGGACATAGTGAGGTTGCACGGGGTCCCAGTGACGATCGTCTCAGATAGAGATCCTCGTTTTACTGCTAGGTTGTGGCAGAGTTTGCAGAGTGCTTTGGGCACTAAGTTGACCTTTAGTACAGCTTATCACCCTCAGACTGACGGGCAGTCCGAGCGTACTATTCAGATCCTTGAGGATATGCTTCGGGGTTGTGTCCTTGATTTCAGTGGGACGTGGGAGAGGCACTTACTATTGGTGGAGTTTGCCTACAACAACAGTTTTCAGTCTAGCATCGGTATGGCACCGTTTGAGGCCTTGTATGGCCGACCGTGTAGGTCTCCAGTTTGTTGGGCCGAGGTGGGTGACAGACCTTTGTTGGGTCCGGAGTTGGTTAGGGAGACGACGGAGAAAGTTGAGCTTATCCGTAGGAGGCTTGTTACAGCCCAGAGTCGTCAGAAATCTTATGCTGACCGTAGGAGAAGACCGTTGGTGTTTGAGATGGGTGATCATGTTTTTCTGAAGATATCACCTAGGCGGGGATTGATGAGGTTTGGGAAGAGTGGGAAGTTATCCCCTCGATTTATTGGTCCTTTTGAGATCCTTGAGAGGATTGGCGAGGTTGCTTATCGTCTAGCTTTGCCGCCACTGTTGTCCGGGGTTCATGACGTGTTTCATGTGAGTATGCTTCGGAAGTATGAGCCGGATCCATCACACGTGTTGGATTGGACCGACTTAGAGGTAGATGAGGATGCCTCGTATGAGGAGAGACCGATTCGGGTCTTGGATAGGCGGGATCAAGTCCTACGTGGCAAGACCAGTCCTTTAGTGAAGGTTTTGTGGAAACATCACGGAGTGGAGGAGGCCACTTGGGAACGTGAGTTGGAGGTCCGAGAGAAATATCCAGACCTATTTGTAGAAGTTTGAACATATGTTATATATATGGATGTATTGTTGAACTTTAAGATCATTAAGTATGTCTTAAGTTGTAAAACATGGAACATGTTTTTGTTAATGAAAGTAGTTGGAAACTTGCCTCAATTGGAGGCTTGTATAACATTGCATATGTTGAATATATAGTAGAAATGGAAATATATCATGATTATTGCTTATGATATGAATTATGAACCATGTATGGTGGAAATGGTTGAAATGGAAAGAAAATGCATGTTGAAATGTATGTATAGTGAAATGCCTCTTAATAAGAGATGGAATGACCGGTAATGAGTCGAGTTGTTGAATGTTGTGTTATAACATTGTTTAAAATAGGGAAAAACTTGATTTCAAAAACTTGTTCTTAATTTCGGGGACGAAATTCTTTAAGGGGGGGAGGTTATAGCGATCCCGGGTTTACCCCTTATTGTACAGTAATCCGGACATGTGTCCGTGGATGTTAGTAGTTGAGTATTGTCTTGTTTACATCCTTTTCTACATTGTATTTGAGTTATAGGATGTGTTGGGCAGGTTTGTTACAGGTTGGTTGTGCTTGGGAGCCAAGTGTTGCTGCCCAGAATTTTGGTTCTTCGCTCGAGCGAGCTGTTCTTCGCTCGAGCAAGCTTCTGTTTTTGGTTGGTCGCTCGAGCGAGGGTTTGGTTGCTCGAGCGAGAGTTGGTTTTTGTGTCTGGTGGCTCGAGCCAGAGTGGCTTCGCTCGAGCGAGCGATTGCGTCTGGCTCAGACCTGAAGGTTGCATTTCTTGGCTCGAGCGAGCTGTTCTTCGCTCGAGCGATCTGGTTCGTTCTTCGCTCGAGCGAGCGGTTCTTCGCTCGAGCGAGCGTCGTGTTGCAAATCGGAGGATTTGAACTGTTGGCTCGAGCGAGCGTGTCTTCGCTCGAGCGAGGGCAGCTTCTTGTGTCTGGTCGCTCGAGCGACCAAGGCTTCACTCGAGCGAGCCTGTTTATATCAGTTAGCAGTAGCCGAACCAAACTTCACTTTTTCAAAACTTTACATCCTTCAAACCCTAAAATTTGAGACCCTCTCTCTCTAAACTTACTCTCTCTCTAAGATTTGATCTACCTAGGGTGATTTCCTACCCTAAGTCCATTGTTAAAAAGATAGAGGGTGACTTGGGCTTCGATTTAATCTGAAAATATTTGGTTTTGGCGCAAGTTGGGTGTTGGGTCTTCATCTCCATTTGAGCTCAAACTTTGAGGTAGGGATATCCTACTCCTCTTTATGGATTTTGTCTTTAAATTTTAGCATTTTGATGTGTTGGAAGTTGTTGTGTAATTTTGAGAAAACTTTGGGCCTTTGTGTAATTTTACAAAAGTTGGGGTTTTATTTATAATGAACCTAGAGGCATGTTTGGTGTAGAAACATGGGATTAATGTTGAAATAGTGATAGAAAATGGAACCTAAGGGTTGTAATGTTAATTATGGAAAATGCCCTAATTACATTGATTAATTAATTGAGATAATTAATTGTATGAAATGAGGAATTGAAGTGGGAATGTTGAGATGGGAAGTATATGGGAATAAGGGGTGTAGTTGAATTACTTATAACTCACCGAATTGAAATGTTGATTTTCTATCCATTTGTTGCATTTATTTTCTGTATAGAAATAACTGCTTTGGGCTATCGGTGGAGGATAGTCTTGATTGTTGTAGACAATGCATGATGATTAGGCAAACTAAAACTG
Source organism: Camellia granthamiana (assembly GCA_036172215.1). Lineage (NCBI taxonomy): Eukaryota > Viridiplantae > Streptophyta > Magnoliopsida > Ericales > Theaceae > Camellia > Camellia granthamiana. The sequence goes on from CM069905.1 coordinate 62,352,596, forward strand.
ATCATTGAAATGTGTCATTGAGTGTGACGGTTGAAGGAATACATTAAATTTATGTATTGATTGATGTGTATAATAATTGTTTATATGCATTGTGTGTTGTGTTGGAGGAGATAGGGGATGTACTCCACGGTTTAGGGGATGATAGGGGATGGACCTCTAAACCAGATGTTGTTTGGGAGAAGATAGGGGATGGACTCCAGAGATATAGCTCATATGCTTATCTAGTGATGTGTTGACACAGCTCATATGCTTGTCTTTGGAAGTGTGATATTGCTCTTATGCATGTTTTTGGAAGTATTGATATAGCTAGTATGCTTGTCTTTTGTGAAATGGGAAATTGTTGGACATGAGTTACTGTCCCACACGAGTTGTTGGCCAGGTTCTGAGCCATGGTTATAAATTGAGAATTTGTAAGGAAATGGAGAGTGAAAGTGTAAAGTGTTGGCCACCTATCAACTGCTAATCTTTTAGCCATTATTCATAACTGGTTTAGTGTATTTCTACTGGGCTGTGGCTCACCCTATATGGGAACATCATTTTCAGGTACAGGTAGCATGCCACCTCCAAGGACATAGCTTGGGAGGCTAGGGGCGGGCAGACTTTTGTTGTCTTTCTTTTTGATGTATTACATGTAAATTCAAGCCAAGGGCTTAATGTGTAAATGAGTTAGTACTCTACTTTTTGTAACCAAGTGTTAACTTGGAAAGCTGTAAGCCCTTAGGGCATTTGCTTTTGTTGTTAACATGTAATACTTTTGTAATGAAACTCTGTTAATGGAAGAATGTGGATCTTTTATATATCAATGCATGTTTATATTGTTGGGTTTTATGTTGTTATTTTGAGGGCGTTACAAAATGTAATGCTACAAGAAGGAAATGGAGGTTGGATTCTGGTAGTGAGATGGAGGGAAGGAGATGGAGATCAAGGCAAGGAAGCTAAGCATGGTTTGTTCACCGTGTTTGTGGATAATTTACCTTCAGCTATGGATGCCAAAACTCTGTTCAAACTTTTCACACAGTTTGGCATAGTAAATGATGTTTTTATTCCCTTCAAAAGAAGGACTGTGACAAACTCAAAATTTGGATTTGTGAGATTTAATTGCCCTGTAGCTACAGGCATTGCCATCCAAAAAGCGAATGCTCTGTTGGTAGATGAAAGGGTGCTAGAAGTTAAAAAAACTACCAAGGACAGGTGCATCAGAGTTGAATAGAGCAAGATAGAACTCCATACTATCAGAAGACCTCTTGAAACTATCAGATACAGGGATGAAGTCCCATATTCAGGCCTAAGATCGTTTGTTGAAGAATTAAAAGGGGTCACACACACTGTGGCTGGGAAAGCAAGTTTGTCCATAAAAGCCAATGAAGATGGTCTTGGATGGCTCTATGATAGTGTAATAGTTAGATTTAATACTGAATACTCTACTATTAACATTGAAAATATCCTAAAAGAGAAAGGTTTGGATGGAGTAATGGTCAGAAAAGGGGGAGGTTGAGATATAGTATTCACTTTCAAATCTCAAGAGGAGCTGAAATCAAATATTTGCAATATTAAAGAATGGTTTAAAGAATGGTTTAAGGAATGGAGTCAGTTTGTGGTGGAATGGAAGTCAGGATTTTCTCATGAAGAAGAGAGATGTGTGTGGTTGAGGTGTTATGGCATACCCTTAAATCTCTAGAATAGGGGCACACTCAAAAACATTGGAAGCATGTGGGGTACTGTTCTTAGCTTGGATGGTGAAATTTGCCAACCAAAATCCTTCTCCCACACCAGAATCAGAGTGGCTACATCTTGTATGGAGATTACTAACAAAACTATATCTTTTGAGTGTAAGGGTAAACTACATCCCATTCTTGTGTGTGAAGAACAATTAGCAGAATCTAGTAGCTTGAAGCACAATGGCTTGGAAAAGTGCAGCTCCAATGAAATTTGTGGCAGTGTTGTGAAAGGAAAAAATCTAGTGGAGCGTTTTAAGGGAGAAAGAGGTAGAAAATGTGATGGAGGTAAACATTGTTGTTGAGGAGTCAAAGTGGGATGGAGGTTTCAAATGAGAAGATGAAGTATGTACCAAGGAGGTAGAACAGAGGACAAGGTCTAGTGATTGTCAGTTGGGTGAGGAGGTAAACACAGTTGTCAAGGAGACCATTGTGATAACCTTGTTCCGTATTTTGCTAATTGGTCTTTATCATGAATGTGGCTATGTGTCTAATATGATTTTGTGTGCCATTTATTTGAATATATGTGGTTTTGAATTTCTAACTGTTCACCGTAGGAAGATCTGTTTGACTTTCTGCTTTGGAAATTAAATTGAAGGCCTTATCAGCCACCAAACCCGAAATTGACTACGCCATTGTGATTAGCATAATTTTTAGAGCCTAGGGTGAAATTTAATTGAAAATTGATTCGGATCAAATTAAATAGATTAAATTATGAATTAGTGCCCAATTAATTAATATTAAAATAGTGTATGTGAGAGAGAGCTTATATAAGGGCCCTATTACACTTTTGATCACTTTGTTTTGAACTCAAATCTGAATTACACATTTGTGAGAGTGAGGGGCCGGCTCTAGAGAGGGAGAAAGAAGGAGAATTGTGTGTTTGGCTCAAGTTTGAGAAATTGGAAGGTTGGACTCAAGATTCAACTAGAATTTGTGAAGATTAAAGCCTCTAGGTAAGTAAATTCATGGATTTTAAATTGTAATTTTGTGAATCCAAGGTTGAATAATGATCAAGAACATGAATTAAATTGATTATGATGAAATTGCGTTGGTTTTGTTGAATTGGAAGTCTATATGCCCATGCATGTGCGAAATTGCTTTGAATTTGCATGTTTGAGTACAAAATGTATAATCCATGTGAGATTTTAGTTAAAGCTCATATTTGTGACCATCTCTTCATCATCTAAGTTGAGAATGAGGGTTATATATCACATGCATGTACAATTCATAAGAATATGAGTTTTGAATACATAAGTTTGTTATGTTGGAAATAAGTTTGGTGTTAATTGGGATATGCATGTGATTAATTTGTGAAATTGAGCTTCATAATGTAATAAATTTGGTGTTGGATCATGTTGATACATGTATATGTGAAGTTTGAGCCATAATATAGAAGATATGTTGATTTGAATACAAGTTTGAAGCTCAAGAACAGTTTTGGAATTTCCAGAATTTGGCATATCCGCTTGAGCGGGGAAAGCGCCGCTCGAGCGGGAAATTCAGGCTCCTAGTATTTTTGCAGACATGGATGTCCACTCGAGTGGGGAAGTTCACGCTCGAACGGGGAGCTATGTAAAGTGGCATCCAGCTCGAGCGCCCGACTTCACGCTCGAGCGTAAAAACGAAGTAACCAGTATTTTTGCAGACCTTATGGGTTCGCTCGAGTAGGGAAGTCCACGCTCGAGCGGGGGACCCTTGTTTCTGAAATTTTGAAAATACATTCTGTGCTTCGTTTCCCGTTCTCTTTCACTTCTAAGTACTCTTAGGCATGCATTGAGCATTATGAATGGATTAAAAGGTTAAGAAAAAAGCCTAAAGTGGAATATGTGAATTAAGAACGAATTGGATTGCTTCTGACCCATTGTATTCATGGAATGTGTAGGGTCGAGCTCCAGGGCAAATCATCCAGCCGATCACTGTGAGTAATATCTTAATAAAGATATTTTGAAACATGTTATTTGTCCAATTACTTATTTCTCTATAAGTTTTATGAGTTTGTCGATTTGAATTGTAGACAAATGTTTGCTATGCCACATGGTTGGGCCTAAGGCCGTTTGCTATAAGTGAATGGGCCGAACGCCAGTTTGACATGAAATAATGAATGGGTCGAAGACCGGTTTGACATGAATGAATGAATGGGCCGAAGGCTAGTTTGACGTGAATAAATGAATGGGCCGAAGACCAGTTTGACGTGAATGAATGAATGGGCCGAAGGCCAGTCTGACATGAGTGAATGAATGGGCCGAAGGCCAGTCTGATATGAGTGAATGAATGGGCCAAAGGCCAGTTTGACATGAATGAATGAAGGGGCCGAAGGCCAGTTTGACATGAAAGAATGAATGGGCCAAAGGCCAGTTTGACATGAATAAACGGATGTGCTAAAGGCCAGTTTGACATGAATGAATGAATGGGCCAAAGGCCAGTTTGACATGAAAGAACGAATGGGCTAGAGGCCAGTATGCCATGAATGAATGAATGGGCCAAGGGCCAGTTTGACATGAAAGAAAGAATGGGCCAGAGGCCAGTATGCCATGAATGAATGAATGGGCCAGAGGCCGTATGACACGAATGAATTGGGCCCGAGGCAGTATGATGTGTTTGGAACTACAGTCACTTGACCTGTATTTATATATATATGCTAGATAGAAATACGAATTGGGCCCAAGGCCGTTTGAAGCACGTTGTTCTAAATACCGTTTGTGTAACTTCTTTATTTGATATTATTCACTAGGCTTTCGCTCACGCTCATTCATGTGTTTGTAGGTGAGCCAAGAGAGGTCCAAACCCAGCCTCAGTGAAGTTTGTTTGGAACAACCAAGGTTTTGAAGAGTCAGCCCATACGTCTCACGCACGAGACTTGTCTTCGCCTTTTTGCTATTTTATTACATTTTGTCATGTTGGCGAGGACCTTGGATTACGATTGTATATAGTTTTGATTGGTTGACCTAGACTTGAATGACCCTGTATGTACAGAGCTTTGTGTTAGTACATATTTTGATGTGAGTTATTAACACATATATGTATGGTTTGTTATGATGTGCCATATAAGCATAGCTCTATGGACAAAAGTTTGAAATTGCTTCCGTTTGGCCCCTTTACTCTGATGAGTAATGTTTTATTTGGTTTAAGGCCGTAGGTAATCTCGTGATTTCTGGCCGGTTATGTCCTTAACCCATGGGGACGGGTTCGGGTCATGACAGAGTGGTATTAGAGCACGAGTTAATAACTTACACACTTGTCCAAAAGAGCAATAAGCGTCTAGAAAAGATCTAGGATGCATTCATGTGATAAGTATGAATTTGGAAGCATCGAGAATATACTTAAATGTTTTAATATGAATGATTATGTGCTATAAGTTTGTGATTTGCTTGCATTGCAAATTATTTGAATACGTATGCTCTTTAGTGTATGCATATCTGTGAATCTTTTGTATAAAGTATAATGCAAGTTTCATCAAATGGTGAGAACAAGAGGTGATGAGATAGAAGAGTCCTCTACTGCCAGAATGGATAGAATGGAAAGATTGATTCAGAAAATGGCAGAAACATTGAGGCAACAACAAGAGTGGCAACAACAGTGGCAGCAACCACATCCTCCACCTCCACCTCCACCTCCACCTCCGGCACCACCCGTGCCAGATAATCAGAATGATGACCGAATAATAGCTCTCACCAAAGAGTTTACGAAAATGAAACTACCACAGTTTCATGGGGGATTAGATCCATTGAAAGCCGAAGCGTGGGTCCTTGACATCGAAAAGCTATTTGAGGTGTTCCCTTGTTCGAAGACACAGAAAGTGCTTCTAGCCACCTTTATGCTAGAAGACGAAGCAAGAAGATGGTGGCTGTTAATGCGTGAGAATCATAAGGATGTTGACTGGACCAAATTTTTGGAAATTTTCTATGATAAGTATTTCCCGCAATGTGTTCGGGACAGAAAAGTATCAGAGTTCATGGAACTCAAACAAGACAGTATGACTGTACCCGAGTATGAGGCCAAATTCATTGAATTGGCCAGGTTTACACCACATGTGATTGATACTGACTATAAGAAAGCGAGGCATTTTGAAGGTGGGCTTCGAAACGACATTTTAGAAAGGGTGAATGTCTTGAAGCTGGAAACCTATATTGGGGTGCTAGACAGGGCCATAATATCAGAAGCTAACATAGTTAGACAGACTAAGTCAACAACTGACTGGAAAGGCAACAAAAGGCAGGGCTTCTTCTCAAAGAAGAAATTTTTGAAAAAGCAAAACACGGGCTCCTCAAGTATTTTGAATTCTTCCCGAGATACATCTCCTATGTGCAATATTTGTAGTAAAAGGCATCGTGGAGTTTGTTACCGTGTGTCGGGAGCCTGTTTCAAATGTGGCAAACAAGGGCATATAGCCCGAGATTGTAATCAGAAAAGTGGGAAGATAACTGCTAGTTCCACTGTATCGATCCCAAAACCGGGAAATACTATGAGATCTATTACCACCGGAGATACCATGAGGCAAGGGAGAGTTTTTGTGCTTGTTCCGGGCGATACACGGAATGCTAACGCAGTTGTCTCAAGTACTATTTCTATATGTAATCAGGATGCTTTTGTGTTAATTGACTCCGGATCAACACACTCTTTTGTGACATGTGCATTTGCATTTAGACTAAGTAGATCTCTAGAATTATTGCCATATCTGTTATGTGTATCTACTCCATCCGGAGAATCTGTATTATGTGAATCTGTATATCGTTTTAGTGACATGCGTGTTGGGAATGCCATCCTATATGTGGATTTGTTGCCCTTGAACTTTAGGCACTTTGATGTAATTTTGGGCATGGATTGGTTAACTAAATATTGTCCCATCATTGATTGTGTGACAAAACGGGTTGTGTTTAGGCCACCAGAATAGGAAGAAATTATGTTTGTGGGTAACGGGGTAGTACCTCCACGTTATTTAATATCTGCAATGAAGGCATGTAAACTGATCAGGAAAGGGTGCCAGGGTTATCTGTGTTATGTGTTGTCTGAACCATCTATAAATGTTGAATTGAATAGTATCCCCATCGTTAGAGAATTTCCAAATATGTTTCCAAATGAACTACCAGGGGAATTGGTGGACAGAGAGATAGAGTTTACAATTGAGATTATGCCAGGCACCCAGCCTATTTCCAAAACTCCGTACAGAATGGCTACTGCTGAAATGAAAGAACTGAAAGAACAATTGCAAGACCTACTTGACAAAGGGTTTATCTGGCCTAGTACTTCACCATGGGGTGCACCGGTGTTATTTGTGAAAAAGAAAGATGGAACCTTGCGCTTGTGTATTGACTACCGAGAACTGAACAAGGTAACGATAAAGAATAAATATCCCTTACCCCGTATTGATGATCTGTTTTACCAGTTGCAGGGATCACAAGTGTTTTCCAAGATTGATTTGAGATCCGGGTACCACTAGTTGAAAGTAAAGGCAGAAGATGTTGAGAAAACCGCATTCAGAACGAGGTATGGTCATTTTGAATTTCTTCTTATGCCATTTGGGGTGACTAATGCTTCGGCAGCGTTTATGGACTTAATGAACCGAATTTTTAAAACCTACCTTGATGAATTTGTTGTGGTTTTTATTGATGACATTTTGATATACTCCAAGAATAGACTTGAACATGAACATCATTTGAGAACTGTCCTGCAGATACTTAAGGAAAGGAAATTATTTGCTAAACTAAAGAAATGTGAGTTTTGGTTGGATGAAGTTGTTTTCTTAGGGCATGTTATCAACAAAGAGGGGATTTCAGTGGACCCACAGAAAATAGAGGCAATTGTGAATTGGCCTACACCGACAAATGTAACAGAGATCCGCAGTTTCATGGGCCTAGCCGGTTATTACAGGAGGTTTGTGAAAGACTTTTCAAGGATAGTTGTACCTTTTACCCAGTTGACACACAAGGGGCAATCATTTGAATGGAATGACGACAGAGAATCTGCCTTTCATGAACTGAAAACGAGACTGACCACTACACTAGTGTTGATATTGCCCACAGGTACGGAAAATTTTGTAATTTTCAGTGATGCGTCTTAGAAGGGTTTGGGTTGTGTATTAATGCAGAATGGAAAGGTTATTGCTTACGCCTCCTGACAGTTGAGGCCACACGAAAAGAACTACCCATCACATGATTTGGAATTGGCTGCAGTTGTTTTTGCTTTGAAAATCTGGTGGCATTATTTGTATGGGGCAAAGTGTGAAGTCTACACGGATCACAAAAGTTTGAAATACTTCTTTACGCAGAAGGAATTGAACATGCGACAGAGGAGATGGCTCGAACTGATAAAGGACTATGATCTCGAGATTCAGTATCACCCCGGGAAAGCTAATACATTGCTGATGCCTTGAGCAGAAAATCAACGGGGAGTATGGCTTGGTTGCTTACTGAGCAGAAAGAGATCTTGCAAGATTTTGAGAAGTCTGGAATTGAAGTGGTATTGTGTGAACATGGCGGGTTGATAGCCGCTATTACAACCGAGCCGGCAATCATCGATGAAATTAAACAGAAACAGAAAGAGAATGAATTCCTCAAGAAAGTAATTGATGAATTTGAGACAAGTCCGAAAGCAGAGTTCGGCATCGAAGGCGAAGTGTTGAGATTTCGAAACCGAATGTGTATTCCAGATATTCCGAAACTAAAGAAAAGGGTTTTAGATGAAGCCCATAAATCAGTGTTTGCTATGCATCCGGGTAACAATAAAATGTATCGGGACTTGAAACAAAGCTATTGGTGGCCTAAAATGAAGAGAGAAATTGCAGAATATGTGTCCAAGTGTCTTCAATGTCAGTAAGTTAAAGCTGAACATCAGAAACCAGGCGGTTTGCTTTAACCTCTCCCTATTCCTGAATGGAAGTGGGAGTATGTGACTATGGATTTCGTTGTTAGTCTACCTCGGACTTCTCGAGGTATGGATTCTATTTGGGTTATAGTTGATAGACTGACTAAATCCGCACATTTTCTACCAGTTAGAACTACATTTAATGCTTATAGACTGGCTACCATATATGTTGATGAGATTGTTCGTTTACACGGAGTTCCGGTATCTATTGTGTCGGATAGAGATCCGAAATTTGTATCTAGATTATGGAAGAGTTTGCAGGAAGCTATGGGAACAGAACTGAGATTTAGTACTGCATTCCATCCGTAGACAGATGGGCAATTAGAACAGACCATACAGACGTTAGACGATATGCTAAGGATGTGTGCCTTGGATTTTCAGGGGAGTTGGGAAGACTATTTGCCACTTACAGAATTTGCGTACAAAAACAGCTTCCACTCCAGCATCGGTATGGCACCATACGAGGCTTTGTATGGTAGAAGGTGTAGATTACTGATTTGTTGGACAGAAGTCGGGGATAGAGCTTTACTTGGGCCTGAAATTGTGCAAGACACTTCTGAGAAGATCAAAGTTATTCAGCAAAGGCTCAAAACAGCTAAGGACCGACAAAAGAATTATGAAAATGTTCGAAAAAGACCTCTTGAGTATGAGGTTGGTGACCATGTGTTTATCCGTGTAACTCCGATGAAAGGCCAAGTTAGATTTGGAAAGAAGGGTAAATTGTCGCCCTGGTACATTAGGCCGTTTCAAATTCTGGAAAGGCTTGGCCCAGTTGCTTATAGAGTTGCTTTGCCACGGGGATTCGAGCAAATCCATAATGTGTTTTATGTGTCGATGTTGAGGGGTTATCTTCGAGACCCGTTTCATGTGATTGATTATCACAGGGTAGCTCTTGATGAAAATATGGAATACACCGAGTGGCCGAAACGAATCGTTGACCAGCAAGTGAAACAATTGAGAAGCAAGTCCATCCCAATGGTGAAAGTGGAATGGAAAGAACACTATAGGACGGATGCCACATGGGAAAAAGAGGATAAAATGCGCCAACGCTATCCACATTTGTTTCCGGACAAAGGTAAAATAAGTTTGGAGGACCAAACTTCCTAAATAGGGGAAGACTGTGATAACCCTGTTCCGTATTATGCTAATTGGTCTTCATTATGAATGTGGTTATGTGTCTAATATGATTTTGTGTGCCATTTATGTGAATATATGTGGTTTTGAATTTCTATCTGTTCACCGTAGGAAGATCTGTTTGACTTTCTGCTTTGGAAACTAAATTGAAGGCCTTATCGACCACCAAACTCGAAATTGACTATGACATTGTGATTAGTGTAATTTTTAGAGCCTACAGTGAAATTTAATTGAAAATTGATTTGGATCAAATTAAATAGATTAAATTATGAATTAGTGCCCAATTAATTAATATTAAAATAGTGTATATGAGAGAGAGCTTATATAAGGGCCCTATTACACTTCTGATCACTTTGTTTTGAACTCAAATCTGAATTACACATTTGTGAGAGTGAGGGGCCGGCTCTAGAGAGGGAGAAAGAAGGAGAATTGTGTGCTTGGCTCAAGTTTGAGAAATTGGAAGGTTGGACTCAAGATTCAACTAGAATTTGTGAAGATTAAAGCCTCTAGGTAAGTAAATTCATGGATTTTAAATTGTAATTTTGTGAATCCAAGGTTGAATAATGATCAAGAACATGAATTAAATTGATTATGATGAAATTGCGTTAGTTTTGTTCAATTGGAAGTCTATATGCACATGCATGTGAGAAATTGCTTTGAATTTGCATGTTTGAGTACAAAATGTATAATCCATGTGAGATTTTAGTTAAAGCTCATATTTTTGACCATCTCTTCATCATCTAAGTTGAGAATGAGGGTTATATATCACATACATGTACAATTCATAGGAATATGAGTTTTGAATACATGAGTTTGTTATGTTAGAAATAAGTTTGGTGTAAATTGGGACATGCATGTGATTAATTTGTGAAATTGAGCTTCATAATGTAATAAATTTGGTGTTGGATCATGTTGATACATGTATATGTGAAGTTTGAGCCATAATATGGAAGATATGTTGATTTGAATACAAGTTTGAAGCTCAAGAACAGTTCTGGAATTTCCAGAATTTGGTATGTCCGCTCGAGCGGGGAAAGCGCAGCTCGAGCGGGAAATTCGGGCTCCCAGTATTTTTGCAGACATGGATGTCTGCTCGAGTGGGGAAGTTCACGCTCGAGCGGGGAGCTATGTAGAGTGGCATCCAGCTCGAGCACCCGACTTCACGCTCAAGCGTAAAAACGAAGTAACCAGTACTTTAGCAGACCTTATGGGTTCGCTCGAGTGGGGAAGTCCATGTTCGAGCGAGGGACCCTTGTTTATGAAATTTTGAAAATGCATTCTGTGCTTCGTTTCCCATGCTCTTTCACTTCTAAGTACTCTTAGGCATGCATTGAGCATTATGAATGGATTAAAAGGTTAAGAAAGAAGCCTAAAGAGGAATATATGAATTAAGAACGAATTGGATTGCTTGTGACCCATTGTGTTCATGGAATGTGTAGGGTCGAGCTCCAGGGCAAATCATCCAGCCGATCATTATGAGTAATATCTTAATAAAGATATTTTGAAACATGTTATTTGTCCAATTACTTATTTTTCTATAAGTTTTATGAGTTTGTCGATTTGAATTGTGGACAAATGTTTGCTATGCCACATGGTTGGGCCTAAGGTCGTTTGCTATAAGTGAATGGGCCGAAGGCTAGTTTGACATGAATGAATGAATGGGCCGAAGGCTAGTCTGACATGAGTGAATGAATGGGCCAAAGGCCAGTTTGACATGAATGAATGAATGGGTTGAAGGCCAGTTTGACACGAAAGAATGAATGGGCCAAAGGCTAGTTTGACATGAATAAACGGATGGGCTAAAGGCCAGTTTGACATGAATGAACGAATGGGCCAAAGGCCAGTTTGACATGAAAGAACGAATGGGCCAGAGGCCAGTATGCCATGAATGAATGAATGGGCCAAGGGCCAGTTTGACATGAAAGAACGAATGGGCCAGAGGCCAGTATGCCACGAATGAATGAATGGGCCAGAGGCTGTATGACACGAATGAATTGGGCCGGAGGCCGTATGATGTGTTTGGAACCACAATCACTTGACCTGTATTTATATATATATGCTAGATAGAAATACGAATTGGGCCCAAGGCCGTTTGAAGCACATTGTTCTAAATACCGTTTGTGTAACTTCTTTATTTGATATTATTCACTAGGCTTTCACTCACGCTCATTCATGTGTTTGTAGGTGAGCCAAGAGAGGTCCAAACCCAGCTTCAGTGAAGTTTGTATGGAACAACCAAGGTTTTGAAGAGTCAGCCTATACGTCTCACGCACGAGACTCGTTTTCGCCATTTTGCTATTTTATTACATTTTGTCATGTTGGTGAGGACCTTGGATTACGATTGTATATAGTTTTGATTGGCTGATCTAGACTTGAATGACCCTGTATGTACAGAGCTTTGTGCTAGTACATATTTTGATGTGAGTTATTAACATATATATGTATGGTTTGTTATGATGTGCCATATAAGCACAGCTCTATGGATAAAAGTTTGAAATTGCTTCCGTTTGGTCCCTTTACTCTGATGAGTTATGTTTTATTTGGTTTGAGGCCATAGGTAATCTTGTGATTTCTGGCCGGTTATGTCCTTAACCCATGGGGGCGAGTTCGGATCATGACAACCATGTTGGAGGAGTCAGTGCATAGCCCAAATTTTAATGTTGAGCAAGTCTCTACACCTGTTTTTGTTAGAAGCTTCAGTGGATCTTGAGATGGAATTGGGTTTGGTATCAATCTTGAAGTGGATTTGGCACAAGCTCTTGGTAAGAATTTAAATGGGAAGGGTCTTCTGAGCCTAAATCATTCAGGCTTAGTTGGGCAACCCCCTTCTGCCCCAAAACTCTTGCGGAATGAGAAGAGAAAAAGAAAGAAGAAGGTTCAGCTAGAGGGGTCAGCTTTGCTAGACTTCATGGGCAGAAAGCTGCAGTAGTCAGCAAACACACTTCTAGGTCTGTCATCTTCAGACCAGCAGCAGCTGCGATAGCACGTTCAGATCTATCTGAGAGTGTTACTAGTCCGAACAATCTTCTCCTCAATGAAGCTAAAGCCACTATACAATTAGGTAAATCTCTTGGCATCAATTTCAATGGGAAAAAAGATGATGTGCTGAACAAGATTATTGAGCTAGAGCTAAAGGACAAAGAGAGATCCAAATAGGAGGGTTTGGTCTAAGAAAGATGTTGGATGGCAACACGTAAGCATAGCTGGAGCATTCAGTGGGTTATAAGCTTTTGTTAGCTAGTTAATGGGTGATGGCATCAAGTGGTCTTGTGAGCTAGTGTTGGTTTCTCACCAACACTATGCTTGATTTCCTTTTTTTTTTCTTCTGTTTCTTATTGATGTAATCTCATATGTAATGTATGGTTTCTTCATCAATAAAGGTTTTCTTTGCTGATCAAAAAAAAAAAAAAAAAAAAGAAAAAAAAGAAAAGAAAAAGAAAAAAGAAAAAGCTTTAGAATTGTCATCTCATCCATAAGATCTTATTGATTAGGGTGATTCTATTTACACACCATCAATCCTTTCAGTATGCACCATTGCTTAGTTCGCATCAATAGTATTTTGAATTTTTTATTTTTCACTCAATACACACAATAATATTTCTCTTTTAGCCTAACCTACACAACACAATACACATCTTAACACAAGATGATATACACACCATCAAAGTTGAAAAGACAATAAGGTCCAAAATGATAGAAGACAATTGGCGTCGCGCTGGAATTACTTGAATTGTAATGGCACCGTGATGTCCTATAGCAATAGCAAAATTGAATTGATATTTGAAAATTAATGAGTGTGTTTGGTTTGGTTTTGGGAGATAAATTTTAAAAAAAAAATCTTGGGAAAAGAATTTAGAATTTTTTTTGTTTTGTTTGGTTGTATATTTTGCAAATAGTTTGTAGATGATTTGATATTTTGTTGTAGTTGAGTAGATATGTGTGAGAAAAAAAGTGATTGAAATGGAGAGAGGAGAGAGAAAAAGTGATTGATTGATGTGTAGGAGAGAGAAAGTGAAAAATTTCCAACCAACCAAAATTTTGAGAGTTAAACCAAACAAGGCGAAAAGGTTTGTAGAAGCAATAGATAAGAGATATTATAAATATCGTGCTTGGGTTGCTGCGTGTATTTCATGGTTGAGAATCACATCTACTACTATTATAAAAGCATAAAGAGTTTGCCATGTTTTTTTATTTTTTTAAATTCCAATTTTACTCTCTCAAATCTACTATATTTTCTAAAAGTCATAAAGAGTCCTATATAAACCAAGTATCTCTTTATTTTTAAAGTTGAACAGTCAAAAATGATATATTTGCTTCTAAGAGTCTTATATAAATATAAACAAACTGTCTCTTTTCTTATTTAAAAAAAAAAAAAACCATCTCAATATTTTTTACATTGATGATGATTGAAGAACAAAAAAATAATTACTCTTTCTATTTCCCGTGTCTACTTTTATATTGATATATATAATATTTACAATTATCCATCGTGGATCAAATCATTGTAAATAATTTTGTTTGAATTTAAAATTGTATGCATTCGTTTAAATCCAAACAGAGAAAAGCGCATGTATTTTTAAAACAAAATTTGTGTTGCATCTCAAAATTCTAAACATGAATCACTTTCGTTGATTTTATTTTTTAAATCTGTTTTTTAATTTTTAATTTTTCATATTTTCTTAGTTTTGGTGATTAAAAATACTAGAATTTCTTCATATTTTAGATTTAAATTATACTTATACAAGAAGTCTAATATCTAATAATCTAAACATAATTAAAAAGTAGAATATTGGTAAAAAAATTTATAAATTCAAATATAAACTGCTTTTTTTTTATTATTATACATGTTGTTGTTGTTGTTGTTGTTGTTGTTGTTATTATTATTATTATTATTATGTTTTGTCCAAAAAAATACACAACAAATTATTTTCTGAGTGTAGTAAATCTAAAAGTAAAATTAAAATTTTAAAAAGTATTAAATTAAGTGAACTAAAAAATAAAATAAAATGGTTATTAAAAAAAAAACAGTGTCAAAGACAAAAAGTATGAAAATCATAAAATTCAAAATAGAAGTTTGAAAAAACAAATCAAACCAAACACTATAAACTTTAAAAAAAAAAAAAAAGTCTTTCTTCATTAATCTCTAATTTTACACAAATTTTTCACAAATTTCTTTCAATTTTTTTTATGTAAATTTAATAATCTAATTAAAAAATGATGCATGAACACAAAAATATAATACTAAACATCTACATTATGACTAACTATTTAATTATGAATAATTAACTTCTCATTGTTACATGTATTATATTGTTACAAAAGATTTCACATATTACTTTTCTGATATCTTATATATGTCAATGTCTACAAATATAAATATATAAAAAAAATATAAATGTAAATTTATATATGTTACTGTATTCTTACATTGTCAATCTATAATGCTATATTATTATTGGATACTTTAATTTTCTAACATGTATCACTTTAGTAATATAGTTATTTTTGTTCGGAAAAAATTATGGAATTATGTATTGTTCTCATATCAATTTGTATTCAATACATATATATATATACATGTTACACAAATAAGTATTTACAACAAACACTTTTAATAACAAACCAAAACTTTGCAAAACACCTTCATCACAACAATAATTGTACTAATCACATTATTAAGGGAAATGGATTTTAAAATTCATAACAATATGATGATATTGCCTTAAACTCTTATTCATCAAAATATTTTTATTACAATGAGTTAAAATGGTGAGCAAGAAGAAAAAGAAGAAGATAGTGAAACAAAAACTACAGGAGATCTATTGCAATATATTCTCCAAACAAAGTTAGATGAGTTAAAGTAGAAATTGTCATATCTATTGCGAAATTCAAAAAAACAATGTACCTCATGCATACATTTTAGACAAATTAAAAAAAATCAAACGATACCCAAACATTATCGCAGCAACTCAATGATACAGAAAATAAGTATATCAAATAAAAAATTTTGATCAAGTTTTATTATATGTTGATTACTTACAGATTGCATAATAAATTATGTAACTTGACAGTTTCATAAAAGTGACCTTACAAACACTTATAAGTATTGTAGACGTCCCCGAACGTCCCGGGAGGGAAATCCCGATTTGTTCATTTGGGCTTACTACAGTTTGGACTCAAATTGTCGCGGTTTTTAATCTGAACCAAAGAGTCCAAATCCGGCAAATTGTTTTGGAAAACAGATTTTTGTAAAGAAGTGTCAAACATGGACTGCTTTGCCAGATATAGAGTAGCCACCTAAATATTTTATTTTGGGGGAATTTAGGAAACCCTGACTCGTTTGCCTAAGGCCACGCGTCCGTCATCACCAAAGTTGCCTTGGCTCGGGAACTTGGGTACGATTGGGGAAGGTCAGCTATGAGCACCCCCTCTCGCCCGATCAAAGATCGGCCTCTACTAACCATGATATCTTGTTTTGAAAACATTGTGCGTTCTTATTCCGGTTATTAGCCTAGATTTACTATGTGATGCGCACAGCATAACAAGTATAGACTGAGTCGCCTGAATTGGGACAAAGCATTTCATGTTTGTTTTGAAAAACGGTTTGCTACTCGCAAGTAGGCTAAAATGCAGGTTTTGCCACCCTCAAATGGGCTTAGAAAAGATGGTTTTGCCACTGTC
Organism: Camellia granthamiana; assembly: GCA_036172215.1. Taxonomy (NCBI): domain Eukaryota; kingdom Viridiplantae; phylum Streptophyta; class Magnoliopsida; order Ericales; family Theaceae; genus Camellia; species Camellia granthamiana. The sequence continues at coordinate 62,368,990 of CM069905.1, forward strand.
TAGTGGGCTTAAAGCTCATAGTCAATGCATTATTCCAATTCAGATAACCCAACCTTCACCTACAGGCATTCAGGCAGATATATCACATAAGCATATAGCCTCATGGTAAGCATGCTAATATGGCAACACTCACACGTATGCAAGATGCTAAAGCATAAGAGCTTACCTAGTACTCCAAGCCAAAATAGAAACTAGTTAGTAATCAAATGCATGATCCTAGTTCATCTTAAGATGGCTAATGCAACACATACAAAATGCAACTAGAATAGGCTCGGCTAATCTAAGAATGGCATGTGAAATGCGACAACTCGATACACGTATTCAAGTTGGAATGGAAAATACTATGCAGTTAGTATGATGCGCCGAGCCCGGTGCGTGCATTACGAATGAATGTATGCAAACATGCTATCATAAGTATGCTAATCAAAACATGCCCTAAACTAACCATCGAAAGCTGGTAAATAAAAGGGAAAAAAGACGTGGGGTTGGAAGACATACACACACTCACACACACTTATTACACAATTGCCCTCACTTGGAGGGTCCGAATAAATAATACAGATTTAACTAATTAACTAGCTGACTAACTAATTAATTAATTACAAAACTTCTAATTAATCAACAAATTAATTACAAAAAGAAGGTGGCCGCAGCCCCGCCTCGGAATGATGGGATGATGCATGCTCGATTTGCTGCGCCCGAAAACCTGGTACCATGCCACTGTTGCCTCTGTTTACACTGCCTTGCTCCTCTGAAAGTTATGAAAGTTTCCAGAACTGCTTTGAACTTCCTCCTGAGTGTTTTGGATTTCCACCGGCCAGAATAAAAGGCCACCGGCCGTGGGAATGGGATTATCGGCCAAATCTTGTGTCATCGGCTGGACAATGATGGCCGATTGGCACCAAAAGTGGTTGTCCGGCCATTTCTTCCTGCAGGGCCCTGTTTTGACAACAGCAGAGGACAAACAGTGCATGGTATGGAATTTTCAAAGCAATGTGTGCATGGCCACTCTCCCAATCATGCTATAGACTCAAGGGAGTATGGCCATCGATACTCGAGCCACCAATTACGCACTTCGATGCATGATGGCCAAAGGCACCAAGTTTGTAATTCAATGTAAATGCATGCAACAAAACAAATGAGTGCTAACGCCCTATCATGTTGAGATCAAGGGGATCGGCGACCGAGGAGTGAGATGTGTTTCATCACTTTAAGTACGAACACGCCTCATTCCTCATGCGTGGTTTGACAGCCCGAACCAAGCAAAAATGCAATGCATGTGTGAGATGTGACTCAAGTATGCACATGAGGCTAAGGTAACAAAACATGCCAAATGTAATATGACCTATAACGCAAGTATGCAATGTGCCAAACATGCGATGCAAACATGATGTGCAACTAGCTAAGCAACAATGCAAACATGCAAAGATGATATGATGCAAACATGAGACCGAAGTAATGCAACATGTCAAAACATGCAATGGTGGACTTAAACTGAAATGGGAGACCTCAGCCATGCCCTAAAACAGTGGCCATAGATGATGCATAAGGACACCAATCATGCATGCAAGCATGCACATACCAAGGCCTATCACCTAAGCATGGAGGGGGGCAACTTTCAAGGACATTTAAAGGTGATAAATATGGACATTGAACACTCATGTTAAACTCTGAAAAGCATACGAAGGATGATGCCAAGACGTGCTAGGAAATGGATGCGAAATGGAAGGCATTCAAGGCCACAAAAGAGGGCATTACTCAACACCTACCCCAAGCAAAATGTGGCATGGATTTTTCAATGTAAAACAGAGTTTTATCATGCAAAAATGAGCCCCAAAACCCACTAATATGGCAACCCAAAGCCTCAAACACATAGGCATGCATAATGCTTCATTTCAAGGCACAAAAGGACACCTCTTCAAGGCAAGGAAAGAATGATGAATGTAAGCATACAAGCATGGATTATGGACTGAAATATGATCTCCAATGATGCCAAATCATGAGAATAAGCTAAGCTAAGCATACTAGTGACCCACACACTCAAGGCTTACAAGCCAAAATGCAAAGAGGCTATACCAAACATGGCAAACATGATTAAATCAGTACCCAACAGACCTCAAGCATGATGAAATATGATCAAAAGCTTCATGAAGTCAAGCTAGAACATGCAAGCATGGAGTCCTAAATGCATGGCACCTTTCTAGGCAAAATGGAGGAATGCAAGGCAGGTATATTGTGCATGCAAAGGGCCATAAATCCGACCAAAGACAGAGATATAATATGACTATATAACACCCAAAAACCTCTGAAATGGAGCAAAAAACAACTAAGCATGCATGCTACCCTTGTGAGCCAAAAACATGAACAAATGAGACACAAAGGGAGAGGGGTATCCCTCCCCTATCCAAGACCTTAAAACCTCTTCTTCACCACTGAAAATCCTCTGGATTTCAGTGGCGAGAAGGCCAATGCACAAAGGTATTCAAAGCTTAACAAGAAGAGCACAAAAAGGGCCAAACAAGGCCTAAGAGGGGGAGGTCGACCCCCAACACCAAAATGACCTTAATGAAGTGTCTTAAACACAAAAAAAAAAGAAAAGAACTTTTATATGTTAGACACAAAGCTCAAAACAGCATGCAAAGGGGGTTAAAAGCTAGTGCAAGATTTGGGAAAACAAAGCAATAGTGTTACCCTTGAAGAACACTTCAAGAACAACAAGTCCAGCTGCCTTCTTCTAGTCAAAACCAGCTCAAAACTTCAAGAACAAACCCTCAACACCTCCAAAGTCGAAGTATGGTGTAATGCTAGGTGACTTAGTGCAAAACTAAGAACAAAACACACTTTTTGACTCTCTAACCCACACAAATGAAGAGAGAGAGGGAGATATAGAGAGGGGTGTATATATCAGATATATATGTATTAGGTCTGGTTTTTGCTGAACCTCTTCAAAGGAGAGGGAGGGCCCTCTTATATAGGCAAGACAAAGGGCTAAAGCTTCTAAGGGAAGCTAAATGAAAAGGGTCAAAGGGGGTCAAGCTTCTCAAGGAAGCTAAGATAAAGGTCCAAGCTTCCTCAAGAAGCTTGAGCAAAGGGTCCAAGCTTCTTGAGGAAGCTAAGACCAAAAGGGTGCAAAGGGTGCAATTCCTCCATACACGTGTATGGAGGACAGGTTCGTGCACTCCAGCTGGCATGGACCATGCCTAAAAGAGGCAAAAAGGGGGCACCGGTCAGAAAAGGAGACCATTGGCCAAATGAATGGTCGGCCGACCACACAAAATGCTGACCGGCCATCACCAATGGCCGGTAGCATTAAAATAGGATCGGTGGCCTCAAGCCAAGGCCGGTGGGTACCAGGGATAGCTAACAAGCTACTCTCTACCCTCAGGTGCAAAAACAAACAAGTCTTGGTGCAAAACCAGGCACCGAACAGGCAAGTTAAGAGATTCTGAGGCAAGGCGCGTAGTCGAGACCTCCGAGAACTCAACACGAACACAAACATGGATGATCACCGAGTGTTCAAACGGTGACGTCCAAGTCTTGAGGACGGTCAAAAATGGGGTGTCTACAGTTGCCCCTCTTTGACAGAACTCGAAAGTCATAACAATGACGGGAGTGAGTGTCAAAGCCTAGAGACGACCCATTTTTGACAAGGCTGAGGACTTGGACAAAGCATTCGAGCTACAGATAAAGATATGCACCCGGGGGCAGGGGCAAAATGCAAGACAATGCACAAAGCCAAGCATAACTCATGATCATGCAAAGAAAGTTGTAACGAAGCATAACATGCAACAGTTTTAAGCTAGCATAAACCAAACTACACTACTATGCAGAGAGGGTGTAGGAGAATCATTCAATTCTCACTACGTCTCACACGGAGGATACAATACCTGTCTGGTTTGTCTGGTCGTGCCAGCTTCAAATGAACCGTACATACAATATCGTGCCTGTAAAAGAAAGAAACTTAACAGGTACAATATTGTTAGCAATATGCATAACAGTGCAATCTAGAGCTGCGTGACAACGCAAACCGAGTGGGAAGCATAACAATGCGACTTGCGGCAAGCATAACAATGCTATGAAAGGGGTGCATAACAACGCAACCCGAGTGTGTGCAGAACAATGCATGGAGGGCATGCGTGACAACGCGATGCCGAGTGATGCATAACAATGCGATTTGAAACGTAAGCGCATATAAATAAAGCACATGCGACAACGCATGCAATGTGTGAAAAAGGAACTTAAACACATATAAGTAAAGCATAACGCGACAACGCATGCAATGTGTATATGAACTTGAACACATATAAGTAAAGCATAACGCGACAACGCATGCAATGTGTATAGGAACTTGAACACATATAAGTAAAGCATAACGCGGCAACGCATGCAATGTGTATGGGAAAAGGGGGGCATATTCAACTGAAGCATGGTAAAGGCATGTTATCCATGATATTGAGATGCAAATTCAGCATAAGACGAAGCATTGTGTAATGCGAGACATGTAACGAGCGTGCTTTTTAAAGCCAAAATGGAACAACGTAATACGACATGTTTGAAACGATTTATGGAATCCGCAATATACAAAAAGGATACGGGAAGAGATGCTCCTCGCACATACTGAGCATCACTCATAGAAGACATAGCTTGTGGTCAACTCGAAGGTCTACTAATGTTCCAAGAGTGCGCTTTCTTGCACTGTCTTGAGTAATGAAGGTGCCAAACCATGTAATTGACCTGAACAAGGGCGCGGGATGCATCGACTGCAAGGGGAGGTTACTGGCATCAATCCCAATACTCTGCCCTACCCTCCTTTTGCTTTACTTTCCTTTTTTACTGTTAGTTTTAAGCGCATTGCACTGCCTCAGGCAGGTTTTACTTTTCAAGGCTGTGTATTTTTACGAAAGTCATAATGGAAATGAAACAACTATTTTGTTCACAAAGGTGTCACATTTGTACTTCCCATGCATCGCATCGTGTTGCATCACATAACACTGTGAATGAAATTGAACTTTGTTTGAAAATTAAGCACTTGCCTCGTAATAATCAAGTAGTGAGCTGACTAACAACTCGATAAGAAAAACAAAGAACTCGATGAGCTAACCAAGTGCGAGTACAACTCGATAAGCAAAACAAAGACTCGAAGAAATGAAATACAACTCAACAAGCAAATGTACAACAACTCGATAAGCAAATGGGCGTGACTCCGTAAAAATCATCATCGGAGGGCATTGGAAGTGGTGCCAGTCCCCAAATTCTCAGCATGTTCAACACATAAACAGCTCAGGGGACAAAAAGGAAGACCACCGGCCACAAGGGAAAGCCATCGGCCTCAAGGAATGGCCATCGGCCAAAAGTGGTGGTCGGTCGGCACCATTTTTGGCCGGCCGGCCATGTATGGCAAGAACCACCAGAATGTTGACAGCTGTCTCTCACTCACACCTTATCCCCTACAAAAGGCCTCAACTTCGTAGTTTTCTTCAATTCAACATTGATTTGCTCCAAATGGAAGAGTTCCTTGCCCAAAATCTCACAGCTTGGATTACCAACTTGGATGGCTCGGAAAGATTGAATTTCCGGGGCTTCGGCATAAACGCACTATTCACTCTGAGTCGTACTCCGCTGCACTTTTCATTCCTCCATGCCGCGGCAAGGTTTTGGAACCCGGCAACACATGTCTTTAGCTTTGGCGGGCAAGAGGTATGTCCTACCTTCAAAGATTTCCAAGCTTTGATGGAATCTGAGCACAACGAAGAAATCTTGCCCCAACTTCACTTCGGCCACGCCCAAGCTTTAGAGCAAATGTGTGGGCTCACGATGCATGACGCTCGATCTTTGATTGGTGACAGAATGCTGGATATTCCGAGTTTGATTTGCCAGTTTTCTGATGCCGGCGACCATGGTGACCATCATTGGCAAGGCTTTCGGCAACACGCCCTTTGTTTGTGCATGCTATCCCATTTCTTGCTTGCCTCAGGCTCCGGAGGATCTAGTGTCCGGTTGATCGAGGTTGCCCAAAGTTTGAAGGAGGGCAAAAGCTGTATTGCCATGACATTGACCGAGACATTGATGGGTTTGGCCGCTTTCTATCGCCGAGAGATGACCAGATTTGCGGGGAGTCCACTATTGCTGCAGGTAATGTTTCCCACCCAATCTTACATATGTATTGCTCACATCACTTGGCTCTCGGGCTCGATTTTCTCACAAAACCCTTTTCTCACTTTTCTCTGATCGTACATCTCTCTATTCTTTAATCTCTCATTTTCCATCCCTCCCCAGGTGTGGTTGATGGACAAGTTGCAGGTTGTGGACTCTTGCCCGGTATATTTAGCTCGCGGTTATTTCTTTCAACAACGTCTGGTCGATGCCCTGGATGAGGGATGGTGGTTCGACTGGATGTGCAATTTGTCTGCAGACCGTATTGCTTGGCGCTGTCCTTGGCTCAATCTACCGGCAATGAGCTATAGCATGTCCCGACAGACTGGGATTCAGTTGATAGGCCTGACACATTGCGTGTTTTACTTTCCTTTCCGATTCCTGCGCCAGGCCATGATCAGACTTGTCCACCGGAGGGGATAGAGTACCTTGCTGCATTCCCGGTCCGAGGCGCGCAGCTTGCTCGGTATGCCACAGCATGGAGGACTAGAGAGCTCCTGACCCTCGCACCCACTTTCAGTTGCATTTTGTCTGATAAGTGCATAGATTGGCTCAACGAAGAGGCACAGATTGGGCCCAGCTTGGCGTCAGAGGCTTCGACCAGCTCTGGAAGGGGGCGCAGGAACACTTGACTTAGCTATGCTCCGGATTTATTGCTCTATTAGTACTTTCAAGTTTTCTTTATGAATGTAACCAAAAGCAACTTCAATTTGTATACAAGAGCAGGAGAACTTTGTATTGAAATCAATAAAATTGAAGATTGTGGGTACTGAAAATTTTTCGCTTTGGTCCAAAAATGGTCTAGGTTGTAAAAAGATCAATTTGAACAAAGTCAACTTTTATCCAAATTTTTCAAAACCATTTTTGACATGGATCAGAACCGGACACGCTTGAGATCTGTCGCTGAGATACACAACCCCGGTTCCCAGCAACTGGAAAGTTGCCCCTAGTCTGAATAGTACCGCGACACTGCACAGCAACGGAAAGTTGCCCCTAGTCTGAAAAGCACTGCACTAGAGATCATAACCGAACTCTTGAATGCTGAATAGACAAAGATGGCCGAGACGATCAAATGGACAAAGTTGATCGGGGAAAGGTTTATGGCTGAACTTCAAGGTGAAGTTGCCTACGTATCCCAAAGATGGGAATCAAGCCTTACGTAGTTCAGGCTCGGGTTCTCTCGAGTATTTTCACTCTCCTTTTACACTCTAACTTTTGCCAAGGCCGCCCTTTTGCGGGTTTTCAACCTTGCGAGCTCAGTTTTTATAATTTCCAATTTTTCGTGCTCTAACTTTTGCCTAGGTCGCCCTTTCGGGTTTTCGGCCTAGCGAGCCTCTCAGGGGTAATATTTCTTCAACTTGTCCATGTTGATCGGTTGGGAAAACTCTAGGCCATCTAGGTCTATCAGAACCATAGCTCCACCCGACCAGATAGCTTTGATGATGTAAGGACCAGTCCAATTAGGTCTGAACTTGCCCCTTGGGTCGTGGACGGGAGCTCGGTTGTCCTTGAGCACCAAATCTCCTTCTTTTAGATTCCTGGACTTAAACTTTCTTGTTGAAAGCCCTGGCAATTCTGCGTTGATAACCTTGAACATGGTACAGTGCTTTCAATCTGCGCTCGTCAAAGAGCATGAGTTCCTCAAATCTGCTTTGCTGCCAATCTGCTTCGGATATCTGACACTAAGCCAGCACTCTCAAAGACGGAACTTCAATCTCGATAGGTAGAATGGCCTCCATCCCATAAAATAATGAATACGGAGTCGCCCCAGTGGACGTTCTAATTGAAGTCCGGTAGCCCCACAGAGCAAACGGCAACTTATTTGGCCAATCCCGGTAGGTTTCCACCATCTTCTGCAATATGTGTTTGATATTCTTGTTGGCGGCCTCGACCGCTCCATTGGTCTGCGGTCGATAGGTGGATGACTTATGAAAACCCACGTTGTATTTCTTCAACAAGTCAATCACTTCTTTCTTGAAGTGGGAACCATTATCTGAGATGATCTCGTTCGGGACCCCGTAGCGACATATGATGTTGTTTCTGATGAATTTCACGACATGCGAAGCCTTCAACGCCGCATAAGATTGGGCTTCAACCCACTTTGTGAAATAATCTATCGCGACTAGGATGAACTCATGCCCATTCGACCCTTTCGAAGTGACAGCCCCGATCACATCGATTCCCCAAACTGAAAATGGCCATGGCGAAGTCATGTTGTATAGCTTCGATGGCGGGATGTTCATGTGGTTTGCATGGATCTGACATTTATGGCATCGCCGAACAAAGTCGATGCAATCCTTCTCCATGGTGGACCAATAATAACCTTGTCTGAGGATCTTCCGCGCTAGCATTACCCCGTTTATATGCGCACCGCATTCCCCTCCATGGATGGCCTCCATCAGGGGTTTTGATTCTTCAGCTTCAACGCACAACTTATGTATTCCCAGATGACCTCTCTTGTACAATTTACCTCCGCAGATGATAAACTGAACGACCATTCTTCTGATTGCCCTTTTATCTTTTGGCATTTACCCCTGGTGGATATGCTTCATTCTCCAAGAAATTCCAAATATCATAATACCAGGGGTTCTCATCTTGAACCTCATCTATAGCAGCAATTGACTCCTAAGCCGGCACAAATTTTTGGTCGATAATGACTGGACACATCCGGACTCCAAACGGGATGTCTATCATGGAAGATAGAGTTGCTAGCGAATCTGCGAACCTGTTGTTCTCTCTTAACAGATGAGCAAAGTTTAACTTCTCAAACCGAGGAATTAACAAATCCAAGGTTTGGTGATACATAATCATCTTTTCTTCTTTGACTTTCCAATCTCCTTTTGCTTGAGATACAACAAGTTTCGAGTCCCCGATGACGTCCAACTGTTTTGCCCCTAGTTCCAGGGCTGCTTCTAGACCAGCAATGCATGCCTCATATTCTGCTTCGTTGTTCGAGACTTTGAACCGGAGTTTGAATGCTAGAGGGATATGGGAGTTGTCGGGTGCTATCAGCAACACTCCTATCCCATACCCGTACTGGTTTGACGCTCCGTCAAAGTACATCGTCCAAAACTCATCGTCGATATGCAAGATGGCCTCATCTGGGAATAAGTACTCACCCGCTTCACCTCCTTCCACTAGGTGATCGGCTAAGAAATCTGCTACTGCTCTTCCCTTGACTGACTTGCGAGTCACATATTTCAGATCGAATTTGGAAAGCAACAGCAACCAGCGAGCTAGCTTACCCGTAAGCGCCGGTTTCTCGAAAAGATATTTGATGGGATCTAGTCGTGAAACCAACATTACAGAGTGAGCTAACAGGTAGTGCCGCAGCTTCCTGGTAGCCATACCAAGGCTAAGCAAGCCTTCTCCAACGGTGTGTAGCGAGTCTCATACTCTAGCATCTTCTTGCTCAGGTAGTAGATGGCTCTCTCCACCTTGTCCTTTGATTCTTGCGTGAGCATGCAGCCCATTGTAGTCTCAATTACCGAAAGGTACAATATCAACGGCTTCCCCGGTTTAGGCGGTGACAACACTGGTGGGTTCTGTAAGTATTCCTTGATCTGTTCAAAAGCAGCTTGGCATTGGCCATCCCATTGGAATTTCTTTCCTTTCTTCAGGAGACCAAAAAGTGGTTCACAAGTCAAGGTTAATTTTGAGATAAACCGTCTTATGAATTGCACTTTATCCAGAAAGTCTCGCACCTCCTTTTCAGTCCTTGATGGTGGCATTTCTAAGATGGCCTTGATTTTGGAAGGGTCGACTTCGATACCTCTCTATGTAATCAGAAATCCTAGCATTTTTCCCGCTGTAACACCAAACGTACACTTCTGAGGATTTAGCCGCAACCAAAATTCTCTAATCCTTTGAAAGAACTTTTGCAAGGTGGTGTAGTGGCCCTCTCTATCTTTGGACTTGACAATCATGTCGTCCACATACACCTCCACCTCTTTGTGAATCATGTCATGTAATATCGTGGTTGCGGCCCGTTGATATGTAGCTCCAGCATTCTTCAGCCCAAATGGCATCACCCTGTAACAGTAAGCCCCCTACGGGGTGGTGAAAGCAGTCTTTTCCCGGTCTTCAGGTGCCATCACTATCTGATTGTAGCCTGAAAAGCCATCCATGAATGAAAGCAAAGCATGCCCCGCTGTGAAGTTCACCAACTCATCGATATGCGGTAAAGGAAAGTCGTCCTTCGGATTGGCTCTGTTCAAATCCCTGAAATCCACGCACACCCAGATCTTGCCATCCTTCTTCGGCACTGGAACAATGTTGGCCAACCAAGTCGGGTATTCGGATACCAGCAGGAACCCTGCATCGATTTGCTTGGTGACCTCTTCCTTGATCTTGAGGGCCCAGTCCGGGCGGATTCTTCTGAGTTTCTGCTTGATGGGTCGGGCCTCGGGGGCAAGAGGGAGCCGGTGCTGTACAATCTCAGGATTGATTCCAGGCATGTCTTCGTAGGACCATGCGAAAACATCTTTGAAATCTTTTAATAAAGCGACTAAGCGCTCGCGTTCCTCCGAAGACAACGTGGACCCGATCTGGACCAGCTGCGGGTCCTCCTCAGTACCAATATTCATAGTAGTGATTTCATCCATTAAGGGTTTAACAAATCTTTCCTGCTCTTGATCAATTAATCGTTGCAAAACCGGAGGAATTTCTTCCTCGTCGTTTTCATCAAAATTTTGAAAGTCCTGATTCAAGCAATAAATCAAAGGTACAAAAAAGTACTCAGAAACCACAGCCACATCATTCTCATTAATTGCTTCCAAATCGTCCGATTCTTTGGTTACAACAGACTCAAAAGAGAAAGAAAAAGATGACCTGGACAGGACTGTGGCATCCGGGTTATCACCCCCAGGAATACCGGACTCAGACTCAGTTGAGCTGGAACCAAATTCTGATTCACAAGACTCGGTGGAATCAGATTCCGGCTCACTACCTGACCCGGTGCTGCTTGACAAAAATCCCTCCTCGTACTGCCAAATGAGAGAGGGTGCGACAGATGCATCCAAAATGTTTGCTGGTAGGCCCGCAGCCGTTTCATTCCCAATCATGGACACCGCGAAGTTATCCCCCAAGCACTTCTGTACGATTGGAGGATCTGAAAGTAGACAAGCCAGTGCTACCCCCATTTCACTTTCGACGTCCTCAGACTCTACTTTCTTGCTCTGCTTAACCTCAACTGTTGGGTCTGTCTACTCTTCGGCAACATCATCCTTGGATAACTGCAGATCAAAGAAGATCTCAAAACCTGGTATGCGCTTCCTCTCCGCGTTTAGCCACGGCTCTGGGAAGCCACAAAACGGAAAGTCCTCCCCCTCTCGGACAAAGCGTCCGTTTAGGGTACCTTGGATAGGTCGGTGCATTAGTTCAAAAGGCTTCCCCACCTGCTTTGCTCTGGCCCTCCCGGCTATCTCCTTCCCTTTTCTTATCTAATCCTCTTTGGTGGGCAGATAACCCAAGCTAAAGGTGTGTGGGTTGTGTGGCACTTTGGCCGATGCTGCAACGCCCTTCCGGCCGCTCTTTCCCAATCCCATCCCGGGGATGTGTTGAAGCTTGTTCATGAGGTATACTGATTGTGCGCTAACATACACCCCCTCATTAACAGCTAAGATGTTCTGCACGACTCGGGCCTCTGCCAGGGTAAAACCCGATATGAACACGTCCTCCATACCGTGCTCAATTTCCAAAACTGGCGTAGATACTTCTGGTGGTGGATGGATCGACAAATTTTCAAAAACAATGGCTACTCCCTTCCCATGGGGGTATTTCACCATCTAATGCAAGGTGGATGAAACTACCTTCACCTGATGCAGCCACGGCCGCCCCAAAAGTAGATTGAAGGTCGCAAGAACTTCCAAGACGTGAAAGTCAATTTCATGCTGTCCCGGGCCAACCTGGGTCTAAATTTTCACCGTCCCCATTACCTCTCTGCTCGTGTTGTCATATGCTCGAATCACCTGGGCCGTCGGCACAAAGTCTGCGGTCTTTAAACCGATTGCATATACAATTCTTGCTGGGTATACATTGGTGGCAGATCCTGTATCGACAAGTACCACGGGTATCCATTTGTTTCTACACTCCACGGAGATGTAGAGTGGCTTGTTATGGTTCGCACCCTCAGGTGGCAATTCTTTGTCGGAGAAAGTCAACATCGGGGTAGCCCTTCCCGGAAAAACTAAGCCCACCAGCTGTTCGGGCGTGGTGTCTATTGAGAGCTTGGCCTTGTCCATGGCCGATAAGACAGTTTGTCAATGCACTCGCGATGCCATAAGCAGTCCCCAGATGGAGATGTCTGCCTGTATCTTTTTCAACTACTTCAGTACAGCTTCTTCTTCGAGTTGCTTCTCTTTCTGTTTCTCCGCCTCCTTATCTTTCCCAAATGCCTCCGACTGATCTAGATGTGGAGGCTTGAAATACCGTCCACTCCTAGTCATATGGTCGACTTCACCAATGTACCAGGTATCGTCTGGTTGGTTGCTCCCCCAATCCTCATCCGTGTGGGCAAGACATAGATCATCGTCTTCCCACCACATTCCACCGGCAACTGACAGACACCTGTCTGGCTCCGCTTCTACTGTCCTTGTACTCACAGTATTTTCAATCTCCTCATGGGCTTTAGCTTTTCTGATTCTCTCAGAATCCTCAAACCTTTCCTGTTCCAACTGCGTTAGTACAGCTGTCTGTTCAATAATTCTCGTATTCAAAATGCCTAGATCCTAAGTGAAATTCTTAACACCGTCACTCTCCGGCAATGCACTCCGATTCTCGACCCTTCCGGTCACAACTGATGTCCTCGCCCTGACAGGCCCTGTTCTGGTTGGTATTCTTCCATAACATCTGGTTGATCATCTAGCCAGTCGGTAACCTCTGCCGATTCCTAGAGATTCGACCAGTTGACTGCCATGCTCGCTGGATCTTGTTCACTAAAAAACTGGAGGTTAGCGAAGTCCTCTTCCAAAGCTGCTGAGTCATCTATCCTCTGACCAGATTCATCCCCCTGTATCACACAAAGCTCTGCCCTTTCTGGCAACTCCACACTTGGCCTAACCTAGCCTACTGACAGAATGTAGTCACTTGGACTGTATACCTTCTCAGCAAAACTCCCAGATTCCTCAGATTCTGACCCAACAATCCCATTCTCCTCTGAAATCTCCCCTGTTCTGTCTTCGACAGTCACCACCATTGGTTCGGGTTGGGTTCTGGAGATGTCCAACATGCACAAGTCGGTGCAGTTAGGAAGGAGCACCTCCGGCTTGTGTAGGTGGGATGGGGTGATATATATGCTAGGATCGTAAGATACGACCCCAGTCTAGATAAAGTTGATTCTTTTGGGAGGTGGAGCTTAGTGGTGCGGTGGGAGAGGGTTTGTTGTAACATTGGGTTTTTCGGGAGGCACAATCACCCTGTTATCAATGAGATCTTGAATCTCATGACGCAATCGGAAGCATTGGTCGGTGTCATGACCGTGCTGTTGGTGAAATGTGCAATATTTAGCTGGGTTGTGGGTAGGGGGAAGTTTTTCCGGCAATGGCCGTGGCTCTAGGGGCTTCAAGTGCCATTTTCTGATTAAAACCCCCAGAGCTTTGGACAGGGGCATATATAGTGGAGTGAAGGTTCTTTGGTTTTTGGGCGGGTATTTGGCTGTTTGTGTATTGCTTCCGGACGCACCGGAGAATGGCGTAGCTGCCATGGTTCTTGGAGGGGGAATGGTGGTGACCATACTCACTTCCGAGGCTCTTGTAGTTGTAGCGCCGCGCAGGCCTGCATTGGTGTTGCGGTTAAAGGCTCTCCTAGGTTGCTCTCTGCCATTATCGATCAAGCCTTGCTTCAAGACGTCCTCAATCTGTACTCCCATCTCATGCAGATCTGAAAAGGTAGGGAAGGGGAGCACGATCATTTTCTGCATCAGCTTAGGTTGGAGGTTGCACACAACCATCCGTATTTGATCCTTATCCGTTGGCCTAATGGTCATCATTGAGGCCTTGGCCCTCCATCGGGTCACGAATTCTGAGAAGCTCTCCTTAGGCTCCTGTCTCGTCGTCTCAAGATCACGGGTCGTAATCTCGATTTGCGTATTATACGAGTATTGTGCGACGAAGGCCTCGGCCATCTCATCCCAGTTCCTCTTAACATCATCCTCTAATTTTGCGTACCAGATGGCCGCCACACTCGACAGGGTCTGGCCGAACAGAGACAGCTTCTGTAGTCTGGTGAGGCCCATTGGCCTTAAGATATCTGAAAACAACCTCAGGTGCACCGTGGGGTCCCCGGACCCATCAAATCGGTCAATTTGTGGCATCTTGAACCAATCTGGCAGCGTCACAGCTGCGTTGATATACCCGTCCTCAATGTCGGGGATGGTCTTTACCCCTTGGGATTTCTTAAACGTCTTTTCCAGCTTGCTCAACTTCAATGCTGCGGGGTCCACTTCGAACTCGAAGGGAGAATCTGGTACATTGATAGGCGTGGGCGCCTTGGATAGTTGCGGTAGAATCAGGGGCGGAGCTGGCCCCGTTGGAATGTCTGTATCCTCTTGGATATTCGGGACATTTGGCGTCTCCTCGGGTATCGAAACCCTTGGTGGGGAAGGAGCTTGATGTGAAGCAGATGCCTCGGCTTGCTACTGTAGCCTTATGATTAACTCTGCTTGTTCAGTCATAACCGTGGCCTGTTGTTTGGCGAACTCCGCTTGTCGGACAACGTCTTGCTGTATAGTTTTCATGCTCTCTTGGAGCTAGCGCACCATCTCCTCTAAACTTGCCATACTACTCTGATCTAGCTGTATTGCCAGTATATGTTCTCTCTCTACGGGAGAAACAGGACTCTGATTCCTACTATACCTAGGCAGGGTGGACGAAGCCCTCTGAACTGTCTGTCGAATTGATATCCTCTGCCTAACTGCCCTCCATCTGGTAACCGGGGTAGAGAATGATACACTGGTTGCCTGTCTACTAGATCCTCAGATCGATGGAGTCGACGACCTCTTGTCCAGAGTGCTTGGGGGATATCTGCTTGGTCTGAAGCAATTATGCTAAACTACCTAGCAAAAAGATAAATAAAGCAGTAATAAGGAAATAAATAACTAGACAAATGGACAGCATTACAGCGCAAAATAAATACACAACACACAGTTGGGCATCATAACACATGGTCGATAAGCTGAATACACTGTTCCTCAATACTGATTATTGTCCCTGAATCATTGTTCCCGAAAACTGAATCTGATACCCGCTGATAACTGATTCCCAAAATACTGAACCGGTGCCCGCGGGCTTGATACCCAAACTTGTGAGTCGATACATGCATTCCTGTAGAAGCCAATTCTAAAGCACATAACAAACAAGTGAGAGCCAAAAACACCCCTATGTTGGGGTAGGGTTTCCCTGTCCTATTTTGTCAGGAGCTAGGGTTTCACTACGCATGCAGCGGTTTCAAACAACCTATAATCGGGTGAGCAACCTTTCCTAGCTTGGAATGTTCACTATAGATTCCGAATATGCACTAGGTTGAATGGTCAAAAAGGGTGCCCCGGTAAAACCGGGGTTTGTGTTCCCATACTGGCAGAGCCCGTAACCGGTAAGCCTTATGGCACGCAGCCTCTAGCAAACCGCTCAGGAATAGTAGATAGCAAACACGGTGACTTAGGCGCACCAATGCACATGCAATGCAATGAAACACATGAGTGTAATCAAAACAAGATATCACGAGTTCGAGTCAAGCTCTCTAATCTCCTCAGCAGAGTCGCTAGAAACTATAGACATCCCTGAACATCTCGGGAGGGAAATCCCGATTTGTTCATTTGGGCTTACTACAGTTTGGACTCAAATTGTCGCGGCTCTTAATCTGAACCAAAGAGTCCAAATCCGGCAAATCGTTTTTGAAAACAGATTTTTGTAAAGAAGTGCCAAACATGGACTGCTTTGCCAGATATAGAGTCGCCACCTAAGTATTTTATTTTGGGGGAATTTAGGAAACCGTGACTCATTTGCCTAAGGCCACGCGTCCGTCATCACCAAAGTTGCCTCGGCTCGAGAACTTGGGTATGATTGGGGAAGGTCAGCTATGAGCCACCCCTCTCGCTCGATCAAAGATCGGCCTCTACTAACCATGATATCTTGTTTTGAAAACATTATGCGTTCTTATTCCGGTTATTAGCCTAGATTTACTATGTGATGCGCACAGCATAACAAGTATAGATTAAGTCGCCTGAATTGGGACAAAGCATTTCATGTTTGTTTTGAAAAATGGTTTGCTACTTGCAAGTAGGCTAAAATGCAGGTTTTGCCACCCTCAAATGAGCTTAGAAAAGATGGTTTTGCCAGTGTCTAGTGGGCTTAAAGCTCATAGTCAATGCATTATTCCAATTCAGATAACCCAACCTTCACCCACAGGCATTCAGGCAGGTATATCACATAAGCATATAGCCTCATGGTAAGCATGCTAATATGGCAACACTCACACGCATGCAAGATGCTAAAGCATAAGAGCTTACCTAGTACTCCAAGCCAAAATAGAAACTAGTTAGTAATCAAATGCATGATCCTAGTTCATGTTAAGATGGCTAATGCAACACATACAAAATGCAACTAGAATAGGCTCGGCTAATCTAAGAATGGCATGTGAAATGCGACAATTCAATACACGTATTCAAGTTGGAATGGAAAATACTATGCAGTTAGTATGATGCGCCGAGCGCGGTGCATGCATTACGAATGAATGTATGCAAACATGCTATCATAAGTATGCTAATCAAAACATGCCCTAAACTAACCATCGAAAGCTGGTAAATAAAAGGGAAGAAAGACGTAGGGTTGGAAGACATACACACACTCACGCACACTTATTACACAATTGCCCTCACTCGGAGGGTCCGAATAAGATTTAACTAATTAACTAGCTGACTAACTAATTAATTAATTACAAAACTTCTAATTAATCAACAAATTAATTACAAAAAGAAAATGCCGCAGCCCCGCCTCGGAATGATGGGATGATGCATGCTCGATTTGCCGCGCCCGGAAACCCGGTACCATGCCACTGTTGCCTCTGTTTACACTGCCTTGCTCATTTGAAAGTTATGAAAGTTTCCAGAACTGCTTTGAACTTCCTCCTGAGTGTTTTGGATTTCCACCGGCCAGAACAAAAGGCCACCAGCCATGGGAATGGGATTATCGGCCAAATCTTGTGTCATCGGCTGGACAATGATGGCCGGTCGGCACCAAAAGTGGTCAACCGGCCATTTCTTCCTGCAAGGCCCTGTTTTGACAGCAGCAGAGGACAGACAGTACATGGTATGGAATTTTCAAAGCAATGTGTGCATGGCCACTCTCCCAATCATGCTATAGACTCAAGGGAGTATGGCCCTCGATACTCAGGCCACCAATCACGCACTTCGATGCATGATGGCCAAAGGCACCAAGTTTGTAATTCAATGTAAATGCATGCAACAAAACAAATGAGTGCTAACGCCCTATCATGTTGAGATCAAGGGGATCGGCGACCGAGGAGTGAGACGTGTTTCATCACTTTAAGTACGAACACGCCTCATTCCTCATGCTTGGTTTGACACCCCGAACCAAGCAAAAATGCAATGCATGTGTGAGATGTGACTCAAGTATGCACATGAGGCTAAGGTACCAAAACATGCCAAATGTAATGTGACCTATAACGCAAGTATGCAATGTGCCAAACATGCGATGCAAACATGATGTGCAACTAGCTAAGTAACAATGCAAACATGCAAAGATGATATGATGCAAACATGAGACCGAAGTAATGCAACATGTCAAAACATGCAATGGTGGACTTAAACTGAAATGGGAGGCCTCAGCCATGCCCCAAAACAGTGGCCATAGATGATGCATAAGGACACCAATCATGCATGCAAGCATGCACATACCAAGGCCTATCACCTAAGCATGGAGGAGGGCAACTTTCAAGGACACTTAAAGGTGATAAATATGGACATTGAACACTCATGTTAAACTCTGAAAAGCATGCGAAGGATGATGCCAAGACGTGCTAGGAAATGGATGCGAAATGGAAGGCATTCAAGGCCACAAAAGAGGGCATTACTCAACACCTACCCTTTGCAAAACGTGGCATGGATTTTTCAATGTAAAACAGAGTTTTATCATGCAAAAATGAGCCCCAAAACCCACTAATATGGCAACCCAAAGCCTCAAACACATAGGCATGCATAATGCTTCATTTCAAGGCACAAAAGGACACCTCTTCAAGGCAAGGAAAGAATGATGAATGTAAGCATACAAGCATGGATTATGGACTGAAATATGATCTCCAATGATGCCAAATCATGAGAATAAGCTAAGCTAAGCATACTAGTGACCCACACACTCAAGGCTTACAAGCCAAAATGCAAAGAGGCTGTACCAAACATGGCAAACATGATTAAATCAGTACCCAACAGACCTCAAGCATGATGAAATATGACCAAAAGCTTCATGAAGTCAAGCTAGAACATGCAAGCATGGAGTCCTAAACGCATGGCACCCTTCTAGGCAAAATGGAGGAATGCAAGGCAAGTATATTGTGCATGCAAAGGGCCATAAATCCGACCAAAGACAGAGATATAATATGACCATATAACACCCAAAAACCTCTGAAATGGAGCAAAAAACAACTAAGCATGCATGCTACCCTTGTGAGCCAAAAACATGAACAAATGAGACACAAAGGGAGAGGGGTATCCCTCCCCTATGCAAGACCTTAAAACCTCTTCTTCACCACTGAAAATCCTCTGGATTTTAGTGGCGAGAAGGCCAATGCACAAAGGTATTCAAAGCTTAACAAGGAGAGCACAAAAAGGGCCAAACAAGGCCTAAGAGGGGGAGGTCGACTCCCAACACCAAAATGACCTTAATGAAGTGTCTTAAACACAAAAAAAAAAAAGAAGAACTTTTATATGTTAGACACAAAGCTCAAAACAGCATGCAAAGGGGGTTAAAAGCCAGTGCAAGATTTGGGAAAACAAAGTAATAGTTTTACCCTTGAAGAACACTTCAAGAACAGCAAGTCCAGCCACCTTCTTCTGATGAAAACCAGCTCAAAACTTCAAGAACAAACCCTCAACACCTCCAAAGTCGAAGTATGGTGTAATGCTAGGTGACTTAGTGCAAAACTAAGAACAAAACACACTTTTTGACTCTCTAACCCACACAAATGAAGAGAGAGAGAGAGGGAGATATAGAGAGAGAAGGTGTATATATCAGATATATATGTATTAGGTATGGTTTTTTGCTGAACCCCTTCAAAGGAGAGGGAGGGCCCTCTTATATAGGCAAGACAAAGGGCTAAAGCTTCTAAGGGAAGCCAAATGAAAAGGGTCAAAGGGGGTCAAGCTTCTTAAGGAAGCTAAGACAAAGGTCCAAGCTTCCTCAAGAAGCCTGAGCAAAGGGTCCAAGCTTCTTGAGGAAGCTAAGACCAAAAGGGTGCAAAGGGTGCAATTCCTCTATACACGTGTATGGAGGACAGGTTCGTGCACTCCAGCTGGCACAGCTGGCATGCACCATGCCTGAAAGAGGCAAAAAGGGGGCACTGGCCAGAAAAGGAGACCATCGGCCAAATAAATGGTCGGCCGACCACACAAAATGCCGACCGGCCATCACCAATGGCCGGTAGCATTAAAATAGGGCCGGTGGCCTCAAGCCAAGGCCGGTGGGTACCAGGGATAGCTAACAAGCTACTCTTTACCCTCAGGTGCAAAAACAAACAAGTCTTGGTGCAAAACCAGGCACCGAACAGGCAAGTTAAGAGATCCTGAGGCAAGGCGCGTAGCTGAGACCTCCAAGAACTCAAAACGAATACAAACATGGATGATCACCGAGTGTTCAAACGGTGACGTCCAAGTCTTGAGGACGGTCAAAAATGGGGTGTCTACAAGTATGGATCTATAAATATTGTGAAAATAATTATGAAATTCATGTATCGATCGAAATATTAAGCTACAATATCATTCAATTTTCTTACAAAATCTATTCCACATTTTCTATATAAATGAAAATATACTAATGACTAATATTATATTTTTCATCATGTAAGATATTCGTGACACATGAAACGAGGCTCAACAACTTTTGATGTATAAAAATATATTACATATTGCTATTAATCCATTCTTACACCAATAGTATTTAAATAATATGTGATAGTGGGTTCAATGAATTTGTATTATGAGATGGACTTTTAAATAAAATTGTGTAATTGTGAATTAATTTCAAGCCTTCAATTGTAAACGAGTTATGGAAAATTGAAGTGGGAAGTTGATAGAAAAAGATTTGTGTAATACTATATATTTAAAGGACATGCTTATTGTTTATTATTTAAGATAAGATTATGATTTCAACAATCTAGTTATAAGTAAATGTTTATATTTATAAAATTTCTTATTTATTATTTAAGTTCTTGAACTAAGTATGTATTTATTTATTACTTAGTTGCATTTTAGATACAAATTAATTTATTCATACAGGTTTTCATACATTTTATACATATCATATATCAATTTAAGAGACATATAATTACAGTATTAACAGTTAATGAAAAAATACATGTCACGTGCAAAGCACGTGCCCAACCACTAATATATATAAGTATACAGAAGTATATGTTAGAAACTGTCTTCCTAAAAATCTGATTATGGGGGCTGTTTCATACACCCATATCTGTATACACGTTAGAAAATAGATTCCCTATAAATTAGATTGTGGAGGTTGTTTCACTCACCCAAATCTTCAACCATTTATCCATATTATAACAATTCCTTTTTATTAGGAGATAATAATAATAACCACACTATCCCCTACCCACATACATATCTCATATTAAGTAGGAAAACACTTAACAGTGGTTTGACCAAATCAAACTACTTAGTCTACTTGGTCAATCACACCCATTATCTTTTTTGTAAATAAAATAAAAAAATAAACAATAAAATGTTAGTCAAATATAATAATAAATTAAAACATTATATATGAACAAATAGTCATTAATAAATAAAAATATTGAGCGCTATTTGACCACTCAATCCAACACAAAATACAATTAATGGTAATTTTAGATTCCTGTGTGTCCTCGATTTGTGTTGAATCTATGGAAGCAATGTGAGAGCAAACAATGAAAACTAAATGGCGAATTGAAATTTTACAGCGACGAAGCAATCGGCGTGATATTCTCCAAAAAATTAAATAAAAAACCATTTTAGTATTGCTCATAAATATAATGTTGAAAAAACTTTGTTGACAAATTTATATTCGAACTAAAACCAAAATATTTAATTTCATATGTATGAACGTTTAATACTTGTTCAACTTTAATAATATGAACAAAAGGATTCTGTTTAAATATAAATAATTGAACATTTTGTAAATGTTCAACTCTATGTGCATACAGAACGAATAAACCATTGTTGTAAGGATGAACATTGGTCTTTTGTTCCAAATCAATACAAACAAAATAAATAACAAAATAAACTGACATTTTCATTGTTATTTTGTTATAAATCAATGTCATCCATAGTAAGTAAAATTTTAAAATCAATGGATTTTAATATTTTAAAACCCTAAATGTTTCAAAATAATAATATTTTGAGTTTGAAAAATAATAGAAAAGAGATTTGTTTAAGGTGATAGTGTAACGCCTCAAAATAAATACGATACACTCATCTCATAAGCGGAAGTATAATTGAAACGACATGCTTTCATTAATCAGAGTTTAGCTTACCAAAGGTGATACATGTGATATACATTCATAAATAACTCATCATGAATCTACAACATGTGTTACAAGTAGTAGATTGAATGAAAGCTAAATAAATATTCATATGCCCTAAAGGCTTACATCTTTCCAAGACCGTGCTTGGTTACAACAAAATGAGTCATAAGCTCAGTACAAATAAAGCCCTAGGTTTGTACAAAAGGCAAATACAAAATAAACAAAAGTGAGCCTCAAGTTAAGTCTTTGGCGGAGGCATATCACTAGCACTTGAAAATAATTTTTTCCGAGTTGAGTGAGCTAAAGCCCAGTAGAAACAATTTAGTACAATATATGAATCTTAACAAAGATATAAGTATGATTTGAATATACAATGTCCATGGTAAACTCATTCGTATTCTTATAAGATCATAATATGTCAAATGTCACATCTTAATTCGTTTTATATTAATTCATTTCATGACAATTCATTTCACCTCAATTCATGAGTCAAATCCATTGTCATTTAGACAACCCAACTGAGACTATAACTCAGTGGTTCCCTAATGAATATAGCCATTACACAAACACTTTAATTTGCCATTTTACAAAAATTTCGTCTGCGGGAATTGACACCCATGTATATGCGCGGCTTTCAGGACTTTCACCTTGTACACACAAGCCAACTTAATTCAGTGGAGTCCATCCCCTTTCTTCTTCCAAACATGGAGTAAGTCCCCTTTCTCCCCCCAAATATCATACATATGCAATGTATTAAAACACGGTTATATTCAATGACAACACTTAAGAGATTAGTTTCAATTCACTCAATCCTCATGCAATTTTTACAACAATCATAGCTATCCTCCACCGATAGCCTAAAATAGATATTTCTAAACAGATATACAATCTCCAAGACAGATAAATTATCTAAATTTCCATAGATGAGAGATAATGCACATCCAACTTGTAACGCCCTCAATTTAAGACATAAATAATTTATTCACAAGTTCCATGAACATAAAGAAAAGAATACATTTTCATTCATCAGAGTTTTCTTTACAAAAGATATTACATGTTATCAACAAAGCAAATGCCCTACGGGCTTACAGCTTTTCAAGTTATCACTTGGTTACAACAAAAGAAGAGTTCTAACTTTATACATAAAAAGGCCTTGGCTTGGATTTACATTTAACACAAAATATAAATAACAAAATGGAGTCTTCAACTCCTAAACCTCCTAAGCTAAGACCTTGGAGGCGGCATATCACCTGTACCTCAAACCTGGTGTCCCAAGTAGGGTGAGCCAATACCCAGTAGAGATATGCTAAACAGTATATGAGAATTAACTAAAACATTAGCATCTGATAAATGTTTACACTTATAAGCCATCTTACACCTTTTCCACAATCAATCAACATTGACACCCATATTTCAATTCACTTCCAGTTATTTACCCAAGTTAATTCATTGACATAGCTCATTATCATTTAAACAATTCAAAATGAGACTACAACTCATTTATCAGCACTTCAATCATAAACATCATTCATACACTTCCATATCTTTCCATTTTACGGAACTACGTCCGAGGGAACCGGCATCCAAATATAAACAAGATTTCGGAACTTTCACCCTGGACACTCCGGCCAGCTTAATTATCCATGGAGTCCATCCTCTATCTCCTTCCAAACAATGGAGTACATCCCCTATCTCCTCCCAAACAAAGATACATATATAATGTATTAAACACGTTGCCATATATAATGACCAATTCAATCACATATACAATGTTTACATCCAACCGTCATATTCAATGACATATTTCAATTGATTAGTTTCAATTTACCTAATTATTATGCAGTTTCTACAACAATTATGGCTATCCTCCACCGATAACCCAAAACAATTATTTCTAAATAGATAAATAAATCTACCAAACAGATAATTTATAAACTTTTCCATTGGTGAGTGATTTATCAATCAAACTACACCATTTAATCACATTTTCCCCAAATTTTGTAATTTCCAAACCAATTTCATATTCACATTGATTTCATAATTCAAACCAATAATTAATTCAATTCAAATTATGGCATTTTTCCTCCTTTCTCAAATATTGCACCCAATGGCCAAATTTTCTCCCATTATACACAAATAACCCCATTTTCAAGATCTCACATACACATAGGCCCAAAAATAGAAAACCCCTCTTTTACTATTTTAAGCTCAAAACCCTAACTTCACCCAAACCAACCATTTATACAACACTTTCAATGTTAACAACATATTTGCATTTCTATAACACATTCAACATATACAATGTTAAACTTAAACTCGCATTTTCAAGACGTATTCAACAAATACAATACTTTCATAATCCAAAACATATACAATGTTCTTAGAGTTCATTAATAAAACAAAATTTCCAACATATGCTCAAACATTAACAAACAGGTTTGGATATTTCTCTCCGACCTCTAACTCACGTTCCCAAGTGGCTTCCCCGACTCCGTGATGTTTCCACAATACTTTGACCAAGGGAATCGTCTTGCCTCGCAAGACTTGGTCCCGTCTATCCAAGACCCTCACCGGTCTCTCCTCATACGAGGCATCTTCATCTACCTCTAAGTCGGTCCAATCCAATACATGTGATGGATCCGACTCATATTTCCGAAGCATACTAACATGAAACACGTCATGCACCCCAGAAAGTTGCGGTGGTAATGCTAAACGGTAGGCAACCTCCCCAACCTGCTCAAGGATCCCAAAAGGGCCAATAAACTGAGGGGACAACTTCCCACTCTTCCCAAACCTCATCAAACCCCGTCTAGGTGATATTTTTAGAAAGACGTGATCACCCACCTCGAATGACAAAGGTCTCCTCCTACAGTTGGCATAACTCTTTTGGCGACTCTGGGCTGTAACCAATCTCTTACGGATAAGTGCTACTTTCTCCGTCGTTTCTCGTACCAACTCTGAGCCCAACAAAGGTGCATCACCCACTTCGGCCCAACACACTGGAGATCTACATGGTCGGCCATACAAGGCCTCAAACAGTGCCATACTAATACTCGATTGGAAACTGTTATTGTAGGCAAACTCCACTAAGGGTAGGTGTCTCTCCCACAACCCCTTAAAGTCAAGGACACAACCTCGAAGCATATCCTCAAGGATCTGAATAGTGTGCTTGGACTGCCCGTCAGTCTAGTAAGCCGTGCTAAAAGTCAATCTAGTGCCCAAGGCACTCTGCAAACTCTACCACAGCCTAGTAGTAAAACGCGGATCTCTATCTGAGACAATCGATACTGGGACCTCGTGCAACCTCACTATGTCCCGAATATATAAATCGGCAAGGTAATCTACCAAATCTCTTACATGTATAGGAATAAAGTGCGCCGACTTAGTCAACTAGTCAACTACCACCCAAATGGCATCACTACCCCGTTGAGTCCTCGGAAGACTCACGTCAAAATCCATTGTGATGTGCTCCCATTTCCACTCGGCTATAGGTAAGGGTTGCAACAAACCCGCTGGCCATTGATGTTCAGCCTTCACTTGTTGACAAATAAGGCACTTTGACACAAACACCGCCACATCTTTCTTCATACCTCTCCACCAAAACTGGCGACTCAAATGATGATACATCTTTGTGCCTCCCGAATGCACCGCAAGACGTGAGTGATGAAACTTTCGGAGTACTTCCTCTCGGCAAGATTCCGGCACAAATAAGTGGTCTCGGTACCTCACACTCAGGTCAGGATACACCGTTAAACCCTTGTCTACCTTCCCACTAGAGATCTTTTCTCGGAGGGATTCTACCTCGAAGTCATCCTTCTGTGCGTCAAACACCCGATTAACAAGTGTAGGTTGTGCAACTACAGAAAACAAGGCTGTAGACTCAACAGACTTGCCCAGATGCAAGTCAAATTCCCCAAGGGCACCCAACATCTCCCATTCCTGGATAGCAATACAAGCTACATCACTAATGGACTTCCTACTAGGGCATCGGCCACAACATTGGCCTTTCCTGGATGATAATGCAACTCAAAGTCATAATCTTCTATGAACTCCATCCACCTCCTTTGCCTCAAATTCAAGTCCTTCTGTGTAAATAGATACTTCAGACTCTTATGATCGAAAACACCTCGAATCTCTCACCATAAAGATAGTGCCTCCAAATCTTCAAGGAAAATATCATAACTGCTAAGTCTAAATCATGAGTAGGGTAATTCCTCTCGTGTGTTTTTAACTGACGTGAGCCATAGGTTACTACTTTCCCTTCTTGCATCAATACACAACCCAAACCTTTTCATGAGGTGTCACAATACACTGCATAACCCAAACCCTTCTTCGGAATAATCAAGACTGGAGCGGTGGTAAGTCTAACTTTAAGCTCTTGGAACGACTTTTCACAAGTCTCACTCCACACAAATTTGACCTCTTTCCGCATCAATCTAGTCAAAGGCGAAGCTAGCCTGGAGAAATCTCTCACAAACTGACGGTAATACTCGACCAACCCCAAGAAACTACGGATTTTGAAAATGTTCTTAGGTTGTGCCCAATCTTGTACTGCCTCTATCTTGAATGAATCTATAGTCACCCCTTCCTCGAATACCACATGGCCTAAGAACTTAACCTCTCTTAGCCAGAACTCACACTTTCCAAATTTAGCATACAGCTTATGGGCTCTAAGCAACTCAAGCACCACTCGTAACTGTTCCTCGTACTCCTCCTCAGAAGGTGAATAAATCAGAATGTCATCCACAAAGACGACTACGAAGCGATCTAAGAACTCTCGGAATATCTGATTCATCAAGTCCATGAACACAGCTTGGGCATTGGTAAGCCCAAAAGGCATCACTAGAAACTCATAATGGCCATACCGCGTACGGAATGCCGTCTTCGGGATATCTTCCTCCCTGACCCTCAACTGATCGTAACCCGATCTCAAGTCTATCTTAGAGAAACAACGGGATCCTTTCAACTGATCAAATAGATCGTCTATATAAGGCATAGGGTACTTATTCTTAACCGTAACCCGGTTCAACTTTCGGTAATCAATGTGAAGTCTCAAAGCCCCATCTTTGTTTTTAGCAAAGAGGGCCGGTGCTCCCCAAGGCAAAGTACTAGGGCGAATAAAACCCTTATCTAGCAATTCCTGAAACTGAACCTTTAACTCACTCAACTCAGCTGGGGCAAAATGATACGGTGCCATGGAAATCGAAGTCAGTAGAGAGCTCTATCTCTCGATGTGGAGGTAAACTAACAAGATCCTTGGGAAAAACATTCGAGTACTCACAAACCACTATTGGCATCTCAACCTGGGTCTCATCACACTCACTACTCATAAAGCTAGCGAGAAGACAACTAAGTTCACTCCGCCCACACGGATCATACACTGGTGGTAAAACTCTACCAACCCAATCTCCCAAGAAATGAAAACAATTGTTGTTCAAGGTACATACAGTAACCCTCTGACGGTAGCAATCTATAACAGTCCGGTATGACGATAACTGGTCCATACCCAAAATTACATCAGAACCAGACATATCCATCATCACAAAAGAAAAGGGAAGCCGACGATCGGCGACCTCTATATCACAGCCCTGACACCCTTGTTTCAAAACCATCTCGCCCCCAATGGGTGATACAACACAAATAGGAGATGCTAACTGCGCGAACTCCAACCCCAAAACAGATGCAAATGTAGAAGATATAAAAGAGTGGGATGCACCCGCATCAATTAACACATTAGCAACTGAGTTGCAAAATAGAAAGGTACCTCTCACTACTGATGGAGCAGGTACCAGATCCGACGCTGTAATAGCATACACGCACCTCGTAGGTCTCTGGTCTACCTGCTCACCTCTCAGAGCATAAGACTGCTGCACTGACTAAGCCGAAGAGGCTCTCTGATTGGCCCTCGAGGCCTGAACTGACTATGTTGGCTGGTAACTCTATGTCTGTCTTGAACCAGAGGTATCAGTTGTGCCACCCAACTGTGGGCAAAACCTCTTCAGGTGCCCCGCCTGCCCGCACTGATAACAAGTGAGCGGCTGGCCTCTACCTTGACTCTGGCTCTGAGAACGAGCCGAAGATGATGCTGCTCGCTGCCTTCCTCCCCTCTGTGGGCAAGTTTGAGACTTGTGGCCCAACCGTCCACATTTGTAACAAGTGATGTCTCCCTGACCGCCTCTCCCAGAACCCGAACTTGGTACTGGAAATGTAGATCTCGAATGCACTCCCTGGGACTGCTGAGGGTTAGAACCCCTATGCCTCTTACTGTCCCCCTGCCATCCTGGCTCCTCCTAGAGTCCCTTATCCTCTCGTCCTCTGCATGCATAATGGTCTCAAGATGTGCAGCAGTCTCCACAAGGCGCCTATAGTCTCTAATCATGGAACCGACAACTCTAAACATAAGCCTGGTCCATAACCTTTTCTCAAACTCTAAACATATACGCTCCTCGGTCACCACCAGCTCCGGTGCAAACCTAGACAAGCTAGTAAAAGTGGCCTCGAACTCTGTTACTGGGGTGTTTAGCTGCACCAACTTGAAGAATTGATCCCTCAACTTCTCCCTCATCGTAGCCGGTAAATATTTGTCTTGGAAAGCTTCAACAAAGGCCTCCCAAGTCCCTCCAATGCACCCTCGCGCATACTTCCACCACTGACCCGCGTCTCCCTTTAGCTGGAAGGACACCAAGGTCACTCGCAAACCTCCGTCTTTGATGCCAAGCATCTCAAATGTCTTCGTCATCTGTTCCAACCACTCATCAGCCCTCAGTGGCTCTTTCGGATCACCCAAAAATTCATCTGGATTCGATCGGAAGAACTCCTTCTTCAGAAAAGATGACCCTGCCTCAGCTACTTAGGCTTGGACTTGATTCTCAGCCCTGAGAATGCCCATGGATTCCCTCAATGCTCCGGCCATTTCACGGGCTAAGGTGCCCATGGCCTGCTGACCTACCAGTTCGGCCACATTGGCCTAACCCACTCCCTCCTCTTACGCCGATATCTCATCCGGTATAGGCATCTCTTGCTTCCTAGGCCTACCACGCTTACCACCACGACCTCGTCCTGACATGCTAATAAAGGTAACAAAGACATTAACACATTCACAAATGTGCCAAAGCTATTCCACTCGCGTCCTAATACGATGGACAATAGTAATTCACTCCACATAGGCACATAACCATGTAAACATATACGAAATTCATTTCTAGATAATAATCATCCTGTGGCGTTGCTAGAGTTCTAGTTAGAAACGGGAGTGATCAAGTGCCTTTCCAACAGGACTCCCAGAAACCCATGGACTCGATCAACATCCTAGAAACTAAATCCTATACCCATATAGTCACATAAACATGTTATCATATAAGCACATAACATTACACTTCAGTCTCTAACAAGTGAGACAAATCCATTGTGGTACTAACTACATTCCACGTACCCAAAGTATTCAAATCCGGTACGCTCTGATACCAAGTTGTAACACCCTCAATTTAAGACATAGATCATTTATTCACAAGTTCCATGAACATAAAGAAAAGAATACATTTTCATTCATCAGAGTCTTCTTTACAAAAGATATGATATGTTATCAATAAAGTAAATGCCCTACGGGCTTACAGCTTTCCAAGTTATCACTTGGTTACAACAAAAGAAGAGTTCTAACTCTATACATAAAAAGGCCTTGGCTTGGATTTACATTTAACACAAAATATAAATAACAAAATGGAGTCTTCAACTCCTAAACCTCCCAAGCTAAGACCTTGGAGGCGGCATAGCACCTGTATCTCAAACCTGGTGTCCAAAGTAGGGTGAGCCAATGCCCAGTAGAGATATGCTAAACAGTATATGCGAATTAACTAAAACATTAGCATCCGATAAATGTTTACACGTATAAGCCATCTTACACCTTTTCTACAATCAATCAACATTGACACCCATATTTCAATTCACTTCCAGTTATTTACCCAAGTTAATTCATTGAAATAGCTCATTATCATTTAAACAATTCAAAATGAGACTACAACTCATTTATCAGCACTTCAATCATAAACATCATTCATACACTTCCATATCTTTCCATTTTACGGAACTACGTCCGAGGGAACCGGCATCCAAATATAAACAAGATTTTGGGACTTTCACCCCGGACACTCCGGCCAACTTAATTATCCATGGAGTCCATCCTCTATCTCCTTCCAAACAATGGAGTACATCCCCTATCTCCTCCCAAACAAAGATACATATACAATGTATTAAACACG
Organism: Camellia granthamiana; assembly: GCA_036172215.1. Lineage (NCBI taxonomy): Eukaryota > Viridiplantae > Streptophyta > Magnoliopsida > Ericales > Theaceae > Camellia > Camellia granthamiana. Next base: position 62,399,142 of record CM069905.1, read on the forward strand.
TTGCCATATACAATGACTAATTCAATCACATATACAATGTTTACATCCAACCGTTATATTCAATGACATATTCCAATTGATTAGTTTTAATTTACCTAATCATCATGCAGTTTCTACAACAATTATGGCTATCCTCCATCGATAGCCCAAAACAATTATTTCTAAACAGATAAATAAATCTATCAAACAGATAATTTATAGACTTTTCCACTGGTGAGTGATTTATCAATCCAACTACACCATTTAATCACATTTTCCCCAAATTTCATAATTTCCAAACCAATTTCATATTCCTACATTGATTTCATAATTCAAACCAATAATTAATTCAATTCAAATTAGGGCATTTTCCTCCCTCTCTCAAATATTGCACCCAATGGCCAAATTTTCTCCCATTATACACAAATAATCCCATTTTCAAGACCTCACATACACATAGGCCCAAAAATAGAAAACCCCTCTTTTACTATTTCAAGCTCGAAACCCTAACTTCACCCAAACCAACCATTTATACAAAATGACCAATATTTATGTCAAAACTCATAGTAATGAGTAGATTATCCCTGCCTCAAATGGAGAAGCTCAAAGGAGAAGAAGAGAGAAACCCAAGATGCTCCAAATCCAAACTTTTTCGGATCAAAAGATAGCCCACGAAATGCTCTAGCTTTTAATAAAGAAAGTAGGGTAGAGAGACCACAGAACAAGGTGTATTTGTCGAGAGAGAGAGAGAGTTTAGAGAAAGAGATAGCCGGATTTAGGGTTTGAAGTGAAAAAAGAGATGAAAAAGTGATAAAAATCACGTTGCTGCGAACTGATATATATAGGGCTCGCTTGAGTGAAGGAGTTGTCGCTCGAGCAACCAGACACAAAAGAACCTCGCTAGAGCGCAGAAAGCGTCGCTCGGGCGAACAATGCAAAGCTTCAAGTCTGCAACGTAGAAGCACGCTCGAGCACAAGAATTCTCATTCGAGCAAAGGAACACATAACACAGGGCTCACTCGAGCGCAAGAATGCTCGCTCGAGCGAAGAATACCAACCTTCAAGTCTCACATAGACGCAGATGCATGCTCGAGCTCAAGAGTGCTCGCTCGAGTGAAGAGACACACAACACAAAGCTTGCTCGAGCGCAAGAACCTTCGCTCTAGCGAAGAAGCAAATACCCAAGGCTCACTCGAGTGCAAAAAGCCTCGCTCGAACGAAGAAGCCAAAACCTGAGCAGCAATTACTTGCACTAATTGACAACCAACTTGTTCCAACTCACCCAACACATCCCAACACTCAAATACAAGGAATTAAAGGATGGAAACCAAATATAGACAACAACAAACAACCATGGAACTCGAGTCTGGAATACAATAAATGACGGGAAAAAATCGGGATTGCTATACAACTTCACCATTTACTTAAACATTCATCTAATTTCATATTTCCAATACCAATTTCATTATTTAAAAAAAATAATTATCTGAAACATTTTAGGGCAAAACTCCATTCTCTCCCAAATCCAACCCATGTGTGAAAATCAACAAATTCAACACAACACATCCTCATATCTATACCTATAACCATTTTCAATACCTTCATTTGAAAACCCCTCTTTTGATTTTAAACGAAAATCCTAGGTTTGTCTAAAATTCCCCAAATCCCAACATTTCTGATACAATCAACCAATAACTAAGTTAAAATTCATAAGAGAGTATAGAAAGTCCCTACCTTAAAGCTAGAAGTCGAGCAAAGCAAGGAGGAAACTTCAAAGATGCTCAAACACAACTTTGTTCAGATAGAAATGTAGCCCTTGAGACGTTGTACCTTTTTATCAAAGAGAGTAGGGTAAGGAAACCCCTAGATCTAGGTGAAAATGTAGAGGAAATGTTGGTTTTAGAGAGAAAGGGTCCCGATCTAGGGTTTTGAGAGAAAAGATATGAAAAAGTGATGTAAAAAAGTGCTGCTATGAACTGATATACACATAGTCCGCTTGAGCATGAGAAGTGACGCTTGAGCGTCATACACAATAAGTTGTTCCGCTCGAGCACAAGAAGTGATGCTCGAGTACAGAATGCACACTCCCAGTAGTTTTGCAGACAACAAACCAACGCTCGAGTGCAAGAAGGGCCACTCGAGTAAAGAAAGATCCGCTCTAGCGTAGAATACACTCTCCCAGTAATTTTGTAGACCTGCAAAATACAGAAAGTTCACAAAGCCAACTCGAGTGGAGGAGCAAAATTCTGGGCAACAAGAGTTTGGAAACCAAGCAACCATCCTGTCCTAAATGCAACCACAACAATCCTAAAGCCAAATTTAAGGAGATACAAGAGAAGTAAGATATAAACAACATGGAACCAAGAAACCCGAGTCCAAGATGCAAAAAGGGTCGGGTTAAAACCGAAATCGCTATAAATGGTGTATATAGGGATATTTGTGTTTTTATATGTGAATTGTTGAAATGAGTATATACACATTCATATTATCTCTAATAATTATTTTATTTGAAGATATTATTATTATATAAATTTAATAATTAAATTGTGTATACTGAAAAAATTAATAATGTTTAAATAGAATATACCTATTAATTATATGCTCCCTTCTCTGCGTGCATGCACCATGCAAGGGATAAGGGACCCTTCCCAAATTCTAGAAATCACAAATTGAAAGAATATTATTATTATTATTAGCACTTGGATAAAATTTGAATATCCAACTAGGGTAAATTCTATAACAGGGTTGACCTTGGACAGAAGTCGGCAAAGTTGTCGTTTTGGAAACTAGATTAGTTATTTTACAACTAAAAATGAAAGAAGAATAATGTTTAAGTGATTTTTGTTATAGTTTGTTTACTTTTTATTTGATACTTCAGTTTATATTATTTTGATCATTTTTCTTATTGTAAACTTTAATGTATATTTAAATAAATTTTAATAGATGTATAATCGAAGTAACATTTTCACGATGATTGTCAAATATAAAAATAATATAAAATTTAGACACATAATTATTATCATTTTTTAAATATATATGAATGACTCCGTGTTAAAAGTACATTTTGAGTCTCGAAAAAGTCAAAGCCAACCAACCCTGTTCTTTAATAAATACTTTATTTTGATATGTGTACTATATATCTTAGTTATGACGTTTCCAATTTATAGTTATGACTCATTATAATGTTAGTTATGATTTGTTTATGACTCATTGTAATGTTAATTGATTATGATTTATTGTGATATTAGTTATGATATATTTTGATTATTATATTAGTTATGATTGAAGGTTTTTAATTATAGTTTATGTGATATTTGGTTATAACTTATTATTTTTTTTAGTTGTAATTGCAAGTGAAATAGTTATGACATTTGTAGTAATCAACATCACAAATGTCATAACTTACATCTGGTGATCCTCCAACCAGATCAAATTGCTACTAATACTAAAGGGTGGTTTTGCATCCCCTAAAATAGCTATCTTTTTATTTTTTTTTTAAGTCACATCCAGTGCATTTGGTTTGAGTTTTTTGAATTATGTTTTTTGAAAATTGAGTTATTTTATTTTATTTTATTTTTAGTGAATATTTTTAAAATTTAAAGCTTTTTTATTTTTATTTTTTATTTTTTTAGATGCATCTTACTTAGATGTGTCTAAAAAGTAAAATATTTTTAAAAATTAATAAATACACAAAATATGAAAAATGTACTAAATTTTTATTTTTTGTTTTTGTTTTGTTTTGTTTATTTATTTATTTATTTTTTGTATTTTCAGTATTTAGTGATTTTTTTAAAGATTTTTTTTCACAAAAATTATACTTTTTAAGTGTATTTATATTAGGTGTGCCTAAAAATTAAAAAAATTACTTAAAATATTAAAAAAACACAGAAAACAAGAAAGTAGAATTTTCTGAAAAGCGTTTTTAGAAAACTTAAACCAAGCAAAGTGGTCACCTCTCTAATTTTCTATACATTTTTTTGTAATAAAATAAAAAATTACACTTATTTAGATCATTGAAAACAACTCTTAAATATATGTACTGTATATAAAGTGAGCATAATTGAGAGGGTAATTTATAAATAAATTGGGCCGAGCTAAGGAAGAGGCTTTTTTGGAAACTGGGCCGCACGTCGGACCGAGATAGGAGCTACTGTAGCTCGGTCTAAAAACTAATGAGCTTGGGCCAGGAGAAATCCAGACCGAGTTATGAGCCGAGGTGTTTGGGCTTTATAAGGTGGACCTCGCCCTTGTTAGCCTGGTCAAGGCTTGCTGCAGTTAACTCGGTCTAAACAGACAAAACCGAGGTACAAGTGAACAAGAACCGAGCTATGTGTTGCATATGAAGGCACTAGATTGAGTATGACAAATGGCTAGTGTTAGCTCGGTCATACTGTTATCCAGCCGTGGTAAAACCATCTCACTTGGTTTAAGCAGTGAGGAGGGTGTTGAGAGATAAGCATTATCTTTCAGGAGTATGATTCCTAGGAGGACTCTGTATTGAGGAATAAGAGTCCTACTAGGATTATGCTAGGCAGAAACTATAAAAGCTCATGACAGAACCTATGTACAGGTATCACAATTTTTACTCCTAAATACGCTGAGCTTTTGTCTATTGTCTGTTTGCTGACTTAGGCATCGGAGGGGTTTCCGACACACACCTGCCGGCTAGCTCACGTTTGTGTTTTCAGGTAGTAAAGAAACAATGTTTGGAGGAGTGCAAACTTGATCAACAGGATTATACGAGAAGATTATTCTGTGCTCGTACAATTGGCACTGGCTATGGGAATTACAGAAAGAACAAAACCTTTTGATCGAGTTTTCCTCTCCCGATAAAACCAATGGCACACAATGAAGATTTGCTACAATCTGCTATCGACGGACAAGCCCCAGAGGGGGGAGGGAGGCGCAAAGGTTTACCCTCTATCCCTCCCATGGCGGACTTAGAACCCCAGCGACGGAACTCTAGGAGGGACGCACATGAGAGACGAGGCACTAGCCCTCGTCGCTCTCAAAAGGCTCGAAAGACAGAGGTGAAGGTTGGACCCCCAAGTTCTAGAGGATCATGTTAAGGAACAAGATGAATTAATCAGGAAGATGGTGGTAGACATGGAGACGATGAAGCGCCAGATAAAGGAAAAAGTAATGGCAACAGAAGAGAGGCACAAAGGCAACACGCCTTCTCGCCACTTAAAAGATAGTGACAGGCAGGTCACACCATCATAAGCAGAAAGCAAGAGCCTTAGAACAGGCAATATGCAATCAAGGACTTCCAGAACTCCTTACTCCAGGTCTAAGAGAACTAGGACTGAGAGGTCGTATACGTCGAGAAGCACTTATCGGCCCTCGTACACGCATCAGATGACATCGAGGCACTCAGAGTTGCCTAGGTCTATAGACCTACGAACGGTACTAGAGAAGAGGGCTCGATGAAAAGAAGACACAAGGGCTTGCGACCCTCGTAGAGTTTCAGCCCTACAACGATTGGCCCCTAGGACACACGGGAGTGTCGAGGTAGGGATGCCAATATCGCGCCTTGCTTATGAACCAGCGGATAAGGTATTAGCAAGGTTACAGAGCTCGCCGTTTGTTCCGGCAATAGAGAACGCACCATTACCTTCAGGCTTCCACCAGTCCAAATTTACTACTTATGAGGAGAAGACAAACCCATACATGCACTTGAGCCATGTTCGCCAGGTTATAGCAGTATATCGGCAGAACGAGGCCCTAATGTGCATCTTGTTCCCATTCAGCCTCGGTGATCTAGGCCTAACCTGGTTCGAGAGGCTACCAAAAGGCAGCATTGCCTCATGGGCACAATTAGCAGAAGCGTTCATGGCCGGATTCAGAACGAACACCAAGACACCTGTAGAGATCGATCAACTACTCTCCATTGACATGGGCGATAAAGAGACACTGAGGTCTTACAATAGTCGCTATTAGGAGACCTTCAACCAGATTAAGGATTGCCCTACAAATCTCACCATCGCATAATACAAACGGGGTTTACCAGTCAGAAACAAATTGAGGGACTTAATCACTATGACACCACCCCTCACGATAGAGGCCCTAATGGAGAGGGTATATCAACATATCTGCGTAGAGGAAGACAGCGCTTGCGCTAAATCAAAATCTAGCACAACAATAATACCAGACAAAAAGACTACGGTGAAAGTCAACACGGTGGAACAGCCACGCAGGAATGGGCAAGGCGGACGAGCCAATAGAGAAGACCCATAAAAAAGGAACTTACGAGTCCGCACCACCATCACCACCATGTTCAATAAACCCATCTACCAGATTGTCAGCGAGATACAGAATGAACCCTTCGTTTGGTGCCAGCTAAGTTGGGATAAGCACAAAGGGGCTATGACGAGAGGTCACGTTGCACCTTCCATCATGAGAAGGGGCACTGCACTGAAAATTGCACACCCCTGAGGCAACATCTAGAAGAGTTAGTAGCTGCGGGTCACCTGGACCAGTACATGGAAGGGGGAACACAACCAGCTCCACAGGACCCCAATAGACCCAACGGAATACCGGTTGATGGTCCACCTCAAGGTGTAATTAACGTTATACATGGAATCATCGAGCCTGAGCGGGTATATGAGCTCAGGGGAATGATAAAAAAGGCAGAGCACTTGAAAGAGGTGCTAAGTGCACAGCCTACCATCAAAAAGGGTAGAACGGAAGCCACGAATGTCATATCCTTCTCAAACAAAGATCTAGCAAGGCTACATTGTCCTCACAATGACGCACTGGTGGTGACTTTGCGCATCAAGAATTATGATATCAAATGGATTCTGATTGACTAAGGATGTTCATGTAAGATAATGTATTATGAAACCTTCAAACAGCTGAAACTAGAGGACAAAGACTTGGCCCCTACAACATCCCCCCTAGTTGGCTTTAACTCAATGCCAGAATGGCCTGTAGGCAAGATAATCCTCCCAGTCAAAGCTAGGACCATGACTAAACAAGTGGAATTCTGGGTATTGAAGGTCACTTCCACTTACAACATAATCCTGGGAAGAACATGGTTGCACGCCATGCGATCGGTAGCGTCAACCTACCATCAAGCATTGCGGTTCCCTAACAAAGTCGGAGTAGTTGAAGAGGTCTTGGGAGACCAAATCATGTCAAAATAGTGCTTCGTCACAGTAAATGACAGCCGGGCCGCAAAAGGATATGTATAGATGGTAGAAGAGCCAGAGAGCAATGAACTATTTGCGGATGTTGGCAACGCAACAGAGCAGAAGGCAGTGGAAGACTTGGTAGAGGTAAGGATAGATGAAAAGAACCTAGAAAAGTTCTTTTTGTTCTGCTCGTCTTTGTCCAGCATTGAGAGAATAGAGATCATAGAATTCTTAACCTCTAACATCGAAGTGTTTGCATGGACACCATACGACATGTCTGGCATTGACCCAAACTTCATATGTCACCAACTAAATGTCCACCCGACTGCCAGACCAATTATACAGTGCACTCGCAGATCAACACTCCACCACGCGGAGATAATAGCAGAGGAAGTGGAAAACTTGCTGGAGGCAGGAGCCATCAAAGAAGTGTACTATCCCAAGTGGATATCCAATACTGTAGTAGTGCCGAAGAAGAATGGAAAATGGCATGTTTGCGTGGACCACAAAGCAGTCAACAAGGCATGCCCAAAGGATAGCTTTCCCTTACCCAGGATAGACCAACTGGTAGACTTGACAGTATGGCACAATCGACTTAGCTTCCTTGATGCGTATAGAGGTTACCATCAGATCACTATGTATGAGCCAGACTAGGAGGTCACATCTTTTACAACGCCCAGAGGATTGTATTGTTACAAGGTCATGCCCTTTGGCCTAAAAAATGCTGGGGCCACATTCTAACGGATGGTCACCAAAATGTTTGAACCAATGTTAGGCAAAACAATGGAGGCTTACATAGATGACATGGTGGTCAAAAGCAAGGATGAGAAAGACCATCTCAGGGACGTAGACGAAATGTTCCAAATACTAAAGAAGAACAAGTTGCGTCTAAATGCATCTAGGTGTGCGTTCGGCGTAGGATCAGGCAAATTCCTAGGCTTCCTGGTGACCAACCGAGGTATAGAAGTAGACCCCTCTTAGATCAAAGCAATCCAGGATCTAGAGAGGCCCAACACAGTAAAAGAGGTACAACATCTCACTAGTCTAGCTTCCGCACTCAACCGGTTCATAAATCGGTCATCAGACAGATGTCGACCATTCTTCCAAGCGTTGAAGGCCAAATTTGAGTGGGATGAGAAATACGATTGCGCCCTAGAGAGCCTAAAAGACTACATGACTTCTCCTCTATTCTAGTAACCCCAGTACCTGGAGAAGAACTCTTTTTGTACTTAGCAGTTTCACAGCATGCAGTCAGCGTAGTGTTGGTCAGAGCGGAAGGAATCCAACACCTACCTATCTTTTATGTTAGCAAGACCTTGCTGGGGGCAGAAACCAGGTACCTACCATTGGAAAAGCTGCCATTAGCTTTGATGATGGCCTTAAGGAAGTTATCACATTACTTCTACGCCCACACCATAATTGTCCTGACAGCTTTTTCCTTAAAAGCTTTGTTTGAGAGGGCGGACTTTTCTAGACGAATCTTGAAATGGGCAGTGGAGTTGGGATAGTTCGACATCAAGTTTCAACCCAGAACCGCAATAAAAGCCCAAGCTTTGGCAGACTTTGTGGCTGAGTTCACACCAGGAAGCCATCACATCTGCCTAGTTGACTTAACTGATACAACTGAAAAGGGGATGGAAAGTGCCGCAAGAATTGCGTAGCCCCCAAAACAAGATACCCAGCCACATCCCAAGTCATACCGGATTGAAGAAAGGGAGGACGAGGCAAATTGTGCTATACCCGGCAAAGACTCATCAACAAGTAAAAACTTGGTACAGTCAAATAGTGAAGTGCAAACCCCAACAGTAGGCATGGACTTGGAAGAAAATATCAGCAACACTCACGACCCCAAGCAGAGCAGATACATCTATCCCACACCCATTACTCATCGACTTCCTACCCAGACCCAGCATTGAAGAACCCAAATTAGCAGAGGTATGTTGTGCCAAGTTAGGCCTTTCTTGGATGGACCCCATCATAGTGTTTTTGAAAGACGGCATCTTACCTGAAGAAAATAAAGAGGCCAACAAAATTAGAGCAAAATCACAACGATTCTGGCTCTCTCCATCATTGGCATTGTACAAAAAATCCTTCACAAGACCTTACTTGAAATATGTCCATCCTAGCAAGCTCGAAGCATTTTTATTTGAGATACATGAAGGCGTATGCGGAAGCCACCAAGGGGGAAGATCACTAGCCTACAGAGCAATTTCACAAGGATATTGGTGGCCTTACATGCAAGCAGATTCAGAGAAGTATGTCAAGAAGTGCGAAAAATATCAGAAGTTTGCACACCAAATACATCAACCAGCTAGAGAGCTTCTGCCATTAACCAGCCCATGGCCTTTTACAATGTGGGGCTTAGACATAGTAGGACCACTTCCAACAGCACTCGGCAACAGAAAGTTCTTTCTCGCGGCAATAGACTACTTCACAAAATGGGTGGACGCCGAAGCGCTCGCATCAATAAAAGAGAGAGATGTAAAGAAGTTTGTCTGGCAGAATATCATAACCCGATTTGGCATACCCAAAGCACTGATATCTGATAATGGCACTCAGTTCGATGGCAAAATCTTCAGAGGCTTTTGTAAGGAATACAAGATAGAATTCTACAACTCTACACCAGCATATCCTCAAGCAAATGGCCAGGCAGAAGCGTCAAACAAAGTTGTCCTGGATGGTTTGAAGAAAAGGCTGGAAAAAGCAAAGGAAAAGTGGGCTAAGGAGCTCCCTCATGTTTTATGGGCTTACCGTACCACGCCCCGGCGGTCAACTGGAGAAACCCCATTTTCCTTGGCTTATGGCATGGAGGCTGTAATCCCACTAGAAGTAGGCCTCCCCACTATTAGAAGTGAAAATTTTGACCTGGACTTAAACAAAGAAGCCATAGCCTTAGAACTCGACCTTGCAGAAGAAAGAAGGGAAAAAGCTCTAGTTCACATCGCCTCATACCAACAAGAGTTGTCTAGAAAGTATAACAAAACAGTGCACCCAAGGCAATTTAAGATTGGGGATTGGGTATTACGCAAAGTAATGGGCAAAACTTTGGTATTCGGAGATGGCAAGCCAGGACCTAACTGGGAAGGACCCTACAAAGTGGTCGGTTTAGCAGGAAAAAGGGGCATATCGCTTGGAAGATGGAGACAGCAAGGCTATTTCCAGATCGTGGAACACTGCCAATCTCAAGTTATTTTATTTTTAGTCTTTCTTTACAGTATTTGCAATTTTCATTTTTTCAAATAAAATAAGTAGTTTTTTTAGCATAGATCTTTTCACTGAAAAAGTTGTTCTCAGTCATTGCAAGCAAGGGGCAATCAGAAAGTTTGGCAGGAATACCCAAACAAATTAGCTCTCTTCAGCCAAGATAAGGATCTAGGCTAAAGAACGTTGGCCAGAATAACCAACATTGAGCTCTCTTCAACCGAGATCAGGATCTAGGCTGAAGAGGTTGGTAGGAATAACAAACATTTATCTCTCTTCAGTCGAGAAAAGGATCTAGGCTGAAGAGGTTGGTAGGAAAAACCAACATTTATCTCTCTTCAGCTGAGATCAGGATCTAGGCTGAAGAGGTTGGCTGGAAAAACCAACATTTAACTCTCTCCAGCTGAGATCAGGATCTAGGCTGGAGAAAGTTGGCAGGAATAACCAACGATTAGGTCTCTTTAGCCGAGATAAGAATCTTGACTGAAGAAACTGGGTAGGTATGATGGATATCTCGGCAATAAAAATTAAGGAAAGGGAGCTAAGCAAAAAGTTCAAGACAAATCAAGATTGGAAAATAGCATACTTTCATTCCATATGAAAAATGTGCACTACATAAGGACGGGTCTTAGCCCGGCTACAAATTCTTACAAAATACCAAAAATAAAATAAAATAAAAAAGAATGATGATGATGAAAAATGATCAAACAAAGAGGTCATCCAAATCGGTATCCAAAACAACCCGAGTTTCACCACTCTGTAGCCCGGTTTCAGCAGGTACGTCGGTCAGAGGCGTGTCGTCAACCATGCTTGGTACCAGTGCCTCCACCAGGGTTGTCTGTCTGGTTTGACTGCGATCTTTGTTGATAGTCGGAGCATTGTCAAGTTCAGGTGATCCTTCTTCCTCATCCCCCTCTTGGAGAAACTTTTGTTGGATGGCGTTGGCATAGTCTGCCATATAACTTGGGATAAAATGAGGAGGAGGGTTTTGAAAGACGTCGGCTCTAGGCCTGGGCCTAGGCCGAGCTGTGCAATAGCTACTTTCCAGTCGCATTTAAAGAAGATGTCTTTCGCAGCTTTGCACTGCTTGACATACGTGGCCTCGCCTTCTTTATAACCGTGGCCCTCAGCGTTATCTATGCTCTTTTTCAGCACGGCGATTTCAGCATCTTTCTTTTTCTCAAGCTTTGCCAGCTCGAGCAAGTAACGGTCTTTGAGCCTGGCCAAAGACTTCTGCTTTTCTGCCTCCACCGTGTTGACCAGGCCAGTAAGACGGGCGACTTCAGCCTGTAGCTCGGTGGTTTTTTGTTTTGCTTCTTCTAGTTCGGCCGTCTTTGCGTTGGCCTCTGCCACGGCCAACCGAGTTGTTTTTCGCAGCTCCAACACGCGCTCATGAGCAACGTGATTCTTCTGCAAGGCCTGCAAATGAGGGATAACAATTATGATTAAAATCGTGCAAACAGATGTGCGAACTGGAAAGACAAGCAAAAGGAGAAATTACCAGAACCATTGACTTTGTTGCCGAGCAGATGGCTTTCAGCTCGGTCAGATGTTCATGATGCTCCATATCGACTGGTAGGCACACGCTCTTGGCGAGGTTGAAGGCAAGAGAGTGGTCTTTTTCTGTAACTACTGAGTCTGTGTTTGTTACGGCTCGGTTCTTGAAAGTTATTTTTGGTGACCACGCCGATGGGCTAGCTCGGTCAGAATGCACGGGCTTAGGACTTGGTTGCGTGGATTGGGGGAGCAAGGTGCTGTCGTCATCCACAAGGTGTTGTGGCTCAGTTGAGGAAGTGCGAGCGCGCTTCCTCGACTGGGATGACAAGGCTTGGGCTGTTGGGAGGGCCACTACTGCATCAACTATTTGACCAGCTGGAGTTGTCTCGGTCTGAACCCCGCTGTCTGGAATTGAAGTTGTCTCGGTGATTAGGGCTCGCACAGCTCGACACTTTGCCATCTCTTGTTCTTCGGTTAGTGGAATAAGGGTGATTTGGGGAAGAGTTGGATCTAGTTTTGGTGAAGGCTCTAGAAGGAAGTTAGTTACCCTGGTCTTCCTCCTTCCACTATATCTATACGTTGGTTCAAAATTGAGTAGCTTGGCCCAACCTCGATCGCGGTATCAAAGCGCGGCACGGAGAGCGTCCAAATTGGGGTATTGGTATTGAGACTTAAGCTGGTTCAAGTCTGCGTAAAGATAAAGGCAAGCAGTTAGCGCGGTGAGGAACTTACAAACAACAAGGGTAAAAAACATACAGAAGTGAGAGCTGAGGTGTGCTTACCAGCAGTCCCTTTGTTTCAATTTATGTTGTAGCCCGATATTTGGGCTTCCTAGTCCTCGAAGTTACCAAAAACCCAGAAAAAGTCATCATCGTTTAAGTCTTTATCCCGTGTGCTTTTTATTATTTTCTCTCGGCAGCGTCTTATTCTTAAATAATATACCCAGTCGTCTTCATTCTGGCCAAGTGAGTATTGGTGAAATAGCTTGGCTAAACCGAGGTTGAGGCTAAACCGGCGATTTAGCTCAGCGATGCCATTTATTATTCTGTAAGAATTGGTACTAAGCTGGGTTGGGCATATTCTAGTCTGCCTAAGGAATTCGTATAATAGTGGTTGAACAGGGAATTGGAGTCTGGCCTCTACAATGGATATGATGGTGAAGGGAATGAAGCCCGATTTTCCCCATGGGTTTGTATCTAGCTCGGCAAGTGAAAGATGGACGTCGTCAGGGATGTTGTAGTCTTTGCGGAATTCGGCAATAGCCCCTGGTGAGTTTACTAGGAATCGATATTTACCCATTCATGACTTAAAATTATGAATAACTTGGCCCGGAGTCCTAGCTTGGTATTGAGATGGCGTGGAGTATCTCGGTTGAGCATGCAAAGGTGTGCCTGGCCAATCTAGTCAGAGTCTGCAAAGTGAAGATAAGAAGTGTTATGCCCAAACAACTGGACCGGACTAAGTGAACAGTCAATTTACAAGAAAAAAAGAAAATGAAAAAACCTAGCTCGATCACATTCGGGGAACGTGGGTATTTTCAGTTTAGTCGAACAGAAGGTCTCATTCAGGACCTCTAGCTCGGTTAAAGCTCTAGCTGCAGTTCTAAGTTGGGTCATTGGGTATGGTTTTCAGTTCGGTCTGATATACGCCTGTGGCAAACAAGTTCCTATCTCGATCGTGGTGTGATTTTGGATCAAAGATGTCTCATTTCAGTTTGTTTGCGAAACCAGTGAATGTGATTATTGTCTAAAAGGTTCTTACTCATTCGAGTGAAAACCATATAAGCGTGTTGTGAAAAAACACATATATGCTATGTTACATGTTGCTAAAACTATACAAATGGAAAGAAAAAGAGGATTGAGTTACCTGCAGCTTCGATGTGGAGGGACGAAGGTCAAACGGGCGCCAACAGGAACACAAGCTTTGCAGGTGTTTTTGAGCGTGAAAATGGAAGCACAGAGGCACGAAGAGAAGGAGAGGATGAATAGTAGAGTGTTTGATTTGGAAAAATAGGGGTTTTTTGTGTAAAGCGTGAATTTGGGCGGGACTATTCAAATTTTACGTGGTACGAAGACGACTATGGCAGCTGTACTCAACCAATAAGGGCTAGCCATGTGTCCAAGAGAATCGTAAGCGATTTAGATGTGCAGCGACTGAAGAGACATTTTTTGATTGGACAAATTAACAACCCGATATCAATTTAGCTTGGATAAAGGCCAACTTTTAGCTCGGTGGGTAACAAGTAATCCCAAATCATGTTGCATAGATGGAATTAAGGGGCAATTGAGAGGGTAATTTATAAATAAATTGGGCCGCACGTCGGACTGAGATAGGAGCTACTGTAGCTCGGTCTAAAAACTAACGAGCTTGGGCCAGGAGAAATCTGGACCGAGTTATGAGCCGAGTTGTTTGGGCTTCATAAGGTGGACCTCGCCCTTGTTAGCTCGGTCAAGGCTTGTTGCAGTTAGCTCGGTCTAAACAGGCAAAACCGAGGTACAAGTGAACAAGAATCGAGCTATGTGTTGCATATGAAGGCACTGGATTGAGTATGGCAAAGGGCTAGTGTTAGCTCGGTCATACTGTTATCCAGCCGTGGTAAAACCATCTCACTTGGTTTAAGCAGTGAGGAGGGTGTTGAGGGATAAGCACTATTTTTCAGGAGTATGATTCTTAGAAGGACTCTGCATTGAGGAATAAGAGTCCTACTAGGATTATGCCAGGCAAAAACTATAAAAGCTCATGACAGAACCTATGTATATGTATCACAATTTTTACTCCTAAATACGCTGAGCTTTTGTCTATTGTCTTTTTGCTGACTTAGGCATCAGAGGGGTTTCCGACACACAACCGCCTGTTAGCTCACGTTTATGTTTTCAGGTAGTAAAGCGACGACGTTTGGAGGAGTGCCAACTTGATCAACAAGATTATACGAGAAGATTATTCTGTGCTCGTACAAGAATAATATATATCTGAGACCTTAGGTTTAAGGTGGAATACTCTTGCCTTGTGAGTGGCACAAAACATATAACAAGTGTTTCGCTTTGTTATTACTTATTTAAATTGCATATATATTGTGTGCATCAACCGGGTGTTCTAAAGCATTCTCTCTCCTTAATGTCAAGCAATTTTTTTATTTCTCTATTTAAAACAAAAAATTAGATAGAGAAGAGAGTTGAACTTCAAGCTAGGACCTTGAGTATCAGAAAGACGATTCTTACACACAATTTATATTGATTTTGTTTCATAATATATAGTGATTTTTTATTTACTTATTTGAATTACATACAAATTGCACTTATCAATTGTAGTATACATAAAAATAAGAAAAATTATCCAGTGCCTTAGGAACACCACGTGACTATTTTAAGTTAGAAGCTGATAATCAGAAAGTAGAAGTTAAAAACATTCATCCACAAACTTTTAAAAAATCAAAATTTTAAGCTTGTTTAAACTATTTCTGCCTAATAAACTATAAGTAAAAATTGCATTAAACAATCTGATACAATCTCTCAAATTAAAATAAGCTACAATCTGCCTGTATAATCCCCACACCACAACAAAAAAAGGTCTTTGGTGACAAACAGATTTTGTCTCCAAACATCAAATTTTCGTCACCAAAGTGATTTGTAGCGAAATAATTTTGTCACCATGTTTGTCGCCCATACGTTGTCACTGAAAGTAGCTAGTGACGAAAAATCATTTCATCGCCTATTTTTCATTTTTGGCGACGAAATTTTTCATCCCTAAATGTTGCATTTTTCGTCGTCTATAATATCAATTTCGTCACTAGAATTAAATAATATTTTATTTTAATTGTTTTGGCCACGCAATATTTCGTCACCAAATATGATGATAGAGGTTTTAGTGACGAAATTTATCCTCACCAATGATATAGATTAAGGTGAAAACAAATTCGTTACTAAAATGAGCACAAAACAAAATTCTTTAATGACAAAAAACATTTTGATGCCAAATATTTCAACTCAGCGACAAAATATTCAGCAAATGTGATGAAATTATTTGTTTGGAACTATATCATTGGTGAAAAAATTATTCATCATGTTGTTTGAAAACTAATAGCGATGGTTTTTTTTTTTCGTCGCTAATAATAATTAAATTTTTTGAAAAAGAGGGTAATATTTTCAATTTTCAATTTTTATTTTCACTAAAAATTCCCTGCACATTTTAATAACCTGTTTTATAAAATATCGATTACAAATCAATACAAAAATCTGTTCATTTTCATAAACACCACAGTTGAAATGTCTCACAATATCTACAAAAATACAATGGCCCTGTTTGGTAGGGCTTATTTCCAGCTTATTTCAGCTTTTAGCTTAATTTAAGCTATTTTGATGTGTTTGGTTCAGCTTAACAATACATCTTATAGCTTTTGTAAGTCAAAAATCAACTTATTCTTTGAGTGGAGGAGGAGAAGCTTAATTTATAAGTTAAAAATCAGCTTGTGTTCACAATTATAAGCTATAAGCTGTTAAGTTATAAGTTATAATCACTTTCCCACAGCTCTACCAAACGGGGCTAATATCAACTGCGGATTACCAAGCACGTCTCCTAATATCCACAAAAAACATGTCTTCTAATATCCACAAAAATATAATATCAAGTGCGGATTACCAAACATGTCCCCTAATACCCACAAAAATATAAAATTTATAACGCAACCAAAATACATGTAAGGTGTGGGAGCCGAATTTATTGACAGGCAGAAGGCACGCGCAATATAAGACTGATAATAATCGGCTGTATCCGGCGAGAATAGGGGTGCCGAATATATTATTTGGGCCGAATAAGTGTGTAGTGTTGGAGCCGGATAATGTAAAGGACAATGATAAAAAAGAAGGCCCTGGCCCCGAGGATCGAGAGAAACAAATATAAATACAGGAACAACATATTTAGTAGGTATGTAAGAATCACTCCACTGAACTTAGACAAGAAGCTATCTTGAGTGTCTGAACTAACTTGTCCGTCGGAGTGCTAATTCCAGCACCCCTGACTGGAGTGTTTTCATCTTTTCAGGTGACTAGCTGAGGATCACTAGCGTCTCCCAGGATCTGAAGAGTATTTCCAAACCACTTCTCCACAATTGGTGCCGTCGGTGGGAATACTCAAATACATCCATGGCAGGCGTTACTGAAGATCCTCCGGTAGCCATTGACGAGACCGCACAGGGAGATGACCTTACGCCAGCAAATATGCTCGGGAAAGAAACCATCGCTGCAAGACGCGCATTGAACTTCGATTCACCAATGACTTCAGCGCAAGAGACAATGCAGGCGATCATGAAACAAGCAAAGCAGAACGAACAGAGGCTGGAGAACATGATCGCTGAAAATGAACGTCTCTGTCAAGATCTGGCCCTCGAAGTCGCAAAATTGAGAGAAGCCATGCGCCAAGATCTCGAACGACCTCCGAGGGTCGGTGGACAACGACCTCGAGCCAGGCCCAAGGATACCAATAGCGACTCCAACTCATTATCCATGGAGCTCACCAAGAAGGGACGATCTGAAACTTCCAGCTCCTCCGAAAAGAGTCTACATGCAAGGAACAAGCGCAGGAGGAGCAGTTTAGACGAAGATGACCAGCACGATCCTTTTGTCCGATGGATTGCAAGGGCGGCCCTGCCCAAGAAGTTCAAAGCTCCGTCATTCACTCTTTACGATGGAAAATCAGACCCCACTGATCATATCTGTCATTACAAGCAGGCCATGACATTGCATGCAGACAACGAAGCCCTCATGTGCCGAATATTCCCTAGTAGCTTGGGGCCATTAGCTGTCAGGTGGTATTATAAGCTGGAGCCGGCCTCCATTAAAAGCTTCCATCAATTACAGAAATCCTTCAGGGCCAGGTTCATCACCAACGAGGTACAGCTGAAACAGGCCGACTCTCTCTGGGCTATGCAGATTCAGTCAGGAGAAACGCTCAGAGCGTACTCGGCGCGATATTGGGAGTGCTTCAACCTCGTTGACGACGCTTGTAACGACTCCATGGCCATCACCGCCTTCAAAATGGGACTGCATCTTGATAGTCCTCTTCGCAGTTCTCTGACCAGAAGACCCCCCAAAACGGTCTGGGCGTTGATGAAGAAAGTTGAGGAGTATTGCAAGGTGGAAGATGATGCCTTGAGAATAAAGGCCGGCCAAATGTCCAACAAAACGGCCCCCCCTTAAATTGCCCAACCAATAAGTTCCGTGCCGCCTCCTAGCCCAGAGCCTCGGCAGTGCACTAAACGAGACAAAAGGCGGGATACTCGCCGATCAAGAAATCAATGTCCCCACCGGATGAATGAACACCTGCAAGTCGACAGCAGACGTTCGAGACGTGCTGACAAAAAGTACACAGAGTTGTCTGAACCAATCGCTGCAATAATGACCAAAGTCTAACACCTTCCATTCTTCAAATGGCCATCAAAGATGGTGGGGCCGCCCGACATGCGAAGAAGGGATCGGCGGTGCGAATATCACAAAGATCACGGCCATGAAACAGAGAGTTGCTACGCATTAAAAGATCACCTGGAAGAACTGGTGCAAGACGGCCGACTGCAACAGTATATGAGACAGGGAATGCCAACCAAGGCACTAGCCTTGAGGCAGGACTCTCCTCCACTTGGCGTGATCCATGTAATCTATAGTCTGCCTGCACTCTCAACCATGCACACAATTCAATCACATCCAATCCCCCAGGAGCAACGTATTCCGACTGGATCGCCCAAAGAAACTCCGACAATTGCTTTCAATGACTCCAACCTTAGTGGCACAATAGCTTCCCACATTGATCCGTTGGTCATTAGTTTACGCATAAACCGGTTCACCATTGAATGAATTCTCATAGACCCAGGGAGTACTTCAGAGGTTATGTATTACCAAACTTTCA
Source organism: Camellia granthamiana (assembly GCA_036172215.1). Taxonomy (NCBI): domain Eukaryota; kingdom Viridiplantae; phylum Streptophyta; class Magnoliopsida; order Ericales; family Theaceae; genus Camellia; species Camellia granthamiana. The sequence goes on from CM069905.1 coordinate 62,417,846, forward strand.
TCAAACTCGGCATCAATGAGTCAGATTTGTGTCCAGCGCCTCGTCCATTGTTCGGCTTTAATATGAATCCCGAATACCTGCTAGGGAAGATCACACTACCTGTCTGGGCGGGCACCAGAACGGTCGAAGTAGAATTCCTGGTTGTAAAGCTCCCTTTTCCGTATAATGTCATCTTGGGGCGAACCTGGATACATATTATGAAGGCCGTTCCAAGCACTTATCATCAGCTCGTGCGCTTCCCGATAGCCCATGGCATTTAAGAGATCCGTGGCTCCCCCCAATCGGCACAAGCAGCGATTTTATGAAAACCATATCACTGACCCGACCTGTGGGCTTTGATGCTTGTATAAATTTCACTTCTGCAATGCAAACCATCTTTCTTTGTCGTTCAATTCATCTCACAAACCCCATTATGCCGCTCGTCATAATGACGATTCGGAGCTCCCTTTGGCGCATGACACCTTAGGGCCGATTAAGTCTCCGGATTCGGAGCGCCCTTCGTGGATATCACGATTGGCTACATTAAGTCTCCGGATTCGGAGCCCCCTTTGGTGCATGACACCTTAGGGCCGATTAAGTCTCCGGATTCAGAGCGCCCTTCGTGGATATCACGATTGGCCACATCAAGTCTTCGAATTCGGAGCCCCCTTTGGTGCATGACACCTTAGGGCCGATTAAGTCTTCGAATTCGGAGCGCCCTTCGTGGATATCATGATTGGCCACATTAAGTCTCCGGATTCGGAGCGCCCTTCGTGGATATCACGATTGGCTACATTAAGTCTCCGAATTCGGAACCCCCTTTAGTGCATGACACCTTAGGGCCGATTAAGTCTCCGGATTCGGAGCGCCCTTCGTGGATATCACGATTGGCCACATTAAGTCTCCGGGTTCAGAGCGCCCTTCGTGGATATCACGATTGGCTACATTAAGTCTCCGGATTCGGAGCCCCCTTTAGTGCATGACACCTTAGGGCCAATTAAGTCTCCGGATTCGGAGCGCCCTTCGTGGATATCACGATTGGCTACATTAAGTTTTCGAATTCGGAGCCCCCCTTTGGTGCATGACACCTTAGGGCCGATTAAGTTTCCGGATTCAGAGCGCCCTTCGTGGATATCACGATTGGCCACATTAAGTCTCTGGATTCGGAGCGCCCTTCGTGGATATCACGATTGGCTACATTAAGTCTCCGGATTCGGAGCGCCCTTCGTGGATATCACGATTGGCCACATCAAGTCTCCGGATTCGGAGCCCCCTTTGGTGCATGACACCTTAGGGCTGATTAAGTCTCCGGATTCGGAGCCCCCTTTGGTGCATGACACCTTAGGGCCGATTGAGTCTCCGGATTCGAAGCGCCCTTTATGGATATCACGATTGGCCACATTAGGTCTCCGGATTTGGAGCCGCCTTTGGTGCGTAACGCCTTAGGGCCAATTAAGCCTCCGGATTCGGAATACCCTTTGGCACGAACAAAACGAAACTTTTCAATCATTGACAATGTCAAGGCAAGACGCAAATAAAAAATTCAGCATAAGACGCAAATAACAAATTCAGCATAAGATGCAAATGTTTGAAATACAACTTTTTATTCGATCAAACAGTTGTTACATAAATGCAACTCGCATTTGAGCATTACAATTTTTATTTAATCAAATAGTTGTTACATAAACGCAACTCATATTTGAACACTACAATACTCATTTCCAATATGAAAAGATAAAAAGGGAGAAGATGCATTGGTAAAGCGGTCGCGCCGAATCAACTCCCGTCACCTGGAAGTCCTTCCCTGATACCATTGACAATGTCAAGGCAAAGATCCAGGACAAGGAGGGATAAACCCAACGGTCATTGCCTTTCCTTTCGGGGTGATCTGCTCCGACGACTTGAAGATTCATGCCAACCTTTGGACGCCCTACTTCCCATACGGATGGATCCTCTGCCGCGATCCATGGCAACACCAAGTTCGGCTGAATTCCAGCCTCTAACTAACATCACCGCTTATCTCACCTCACATAGGCGATTGATTATCTGTGCAAAGCGCCCACTCCTTTTATTTTCAATATTGGCAGCGATCTCGAGGCCCCAATCCCAAGGTGACTTCGCTAACACTTAATTCCATGAGAAAAATGTCGGTTGACATTTGCCACGGCGTAGTTATCCAAACGAATTTTTGAAGCGCGTGCACTGGCCAAAAATCTAGGCACCAAGCCGAGTTGAATTTGCCAAAGCCACTCTACCCACTGGCTTTCGGCTTCTTCAGGTTACAATAGACTGTCAGGATTAAACGGCTATGAAGTATGGATTGACCCTGCCGGTCAACGCTTATACGTTCATTCCAACATAATAAAACGAAACACATACATGCCGAATACAAACTGCAATAAAGTATTTGTGACAGAACGTCTTTCTTTATTTATTCAACAAAACAAGCAATAAATTACATAGTTTTGAACGTGATCCGCGTTTCAGCCTTACAATAAATATAACTATGCGGCGTCACCCTCATCATCACTCTTCTCGACTTCAAAAGCAGAAAACGGAAAATGCTTACTGTGATAGAGTGGTGATGCCGACTAAATGCCTGCCGCTCGAAGAGCTTCTGCAGCTTGAGATGCCTTGATCCAACCGTGCCTGAATCCACGATTCTCACATCGGCAAACTTCTTCGGCCAGCTTTTCCTTGGTCTTCTCGATTCCGACTCTTTGACCTTCATGGAAACCTTTCTCATAGGCCCTTCCCTTCGCACTCTCTATCGCGAACATACTCGCCGTCTCACGATCGGCAAGCGCGGAACTGATGAGCCGGCTGGTAACCCTCTCTTCCACGATTGGGTTTCCCTACCCGGCCAGTTGTGCTTGGGCCGCCTTCGTCTTCCTCAACTCGCGCTTAGCCGCCTCTGCACGGGCCTCCAAACTTCGAATACGTTCATCCTTCTTCTCCATTTCTTGGCGGGCAGTGCGCAACCGCATGCTGATTTCATAGGCAGTGTACAGCCCCTTCACCGCCCCATGAACGCCTTCGCGAAACACTTCGTAGTCTTGGCGACCTACCATCGATTGCTGAACCTCAGGTGGAAAAATTTGTCGAGCAAACTCGACCGCTACATTTGGGTCTCGTACGATCGAGTCCGCCTCCGTCATGGGTCTATTCCCCACAAATACCGTGAAACTTAATGGGCGCGGATTCGCCTCAGGTGCCCTCTCGAGTCAAGGTTGGGAAGTTCTGCCCTGCGACTGCTTGTCCCGCCTGGGCGACCTGCTTCGACGTTGAGGAGACTGACGCCTCTCTCGATCCCTGGAACTCCTGCTCCCTGTGCGCGGAGGGTCATTACCTCGATTCATGTCTCCACCTAGCTCAGCCAGCGTTTTCGCTTCCCCTCTACTATTAAAGAAGAGTTTGTTCGACATTCACTTGATACCCTCAAACGCTGGAGTCAGCTGTCTGCTATGCTCATAAAAGTTTTACCTTTAATCATTTATCCTGTAAAGAGGCAGCACCCTCGAGGCCATCTCATTAATTGTAAAAACCTCAAACGCCCGGCGCCGACTGGATCGACCCACTTGGGGCAAAGGCAGACAGATCAATCAAAGCTCCCAAAGTCGCTTCCTCCGGCGCCCGAATGATGACGAGCCGCTTGGGGCAAGGGCAGATTCATCAATCTGTTCAGCTTATGGACCCCTGCCGGCTCCTAAATCGATCCTTCACAAATCTTAAGGTTGTGTCATCTGGCGCCCGAATGATCACGAGCCGCCTGGGGCAAGGGCAGATTCATCAATCTATTGGGCTTATATACCCCAGCCGGCCCATGAATCAATCTTTCACAAATCTCAAGGTCGTTTCATCCGGCGCCCGAATGATCACGAGCCGCGTGGGGCAAGGGCAGATTCATCAATCTTTTGGGCATATATACCCCAGCCGGCCCATGAATCGATACTTCACAAATCTTAAGGTCGTTTTATCCGGTGCCCGAATGATCACGAGCCACCTGGGGCAAGGGCAAATTCATCAATCTATTGGGCTTATGTACCCCAGCCGGCCCATGAATCAATCTTTCACAAATCTCAAGGTCGTTTCATCCGACGCCCGAATGATCACGAGCCGCCTTGGGGCAAGGGCAGATTCATCAATCTGTTCAGCTTATGTACCCCAGCTGGCCCATGCATCGATCTTTCACAAATCTCAAGGTCGTTTCATCCGGCGCCCGAATGATCATGAGCCACCTGGGGCAAGGGCAGATTCATCAATCTTTTGGGCTTATGTACCCCAGCCGACCCATGAATCGATACTTCACAAATCTTAAGGTCATTTCATCCGGCGCCCGAATGATCACGAGCCGCCTGGGGCAAGGGCAGATTCATTAACAATTCGGCTCAACACCCATAATACGGGGCACATGAATGATAATTCAATAGTGTCATAGGATATTCAATTTCTGAAAGCTAAAACACAGCAATGATTTTATCCAAATTTGCGAAAGGCAAAGTATTCTTCATTAACATAAACTTCACAAACCATGAACAAGTAGTGGAGAAATATCGAGGCAGTTTTCATTAATAAATTGAGCGCAAATAGTAACCAATTTATACATGAAAACTAGCTTGAGCCAACAAAAGTCTACCAAACAACAACTTACATCAAAATCAGAAGTCTACCAAACAAAAACTTACATCAAAATCAGAAGTCTACCGAACAAAAACTTAAATCAAAGTCAAAAAAGATGACTCCCAAATCAATCCTCGGGGTCAAACTCAAGTGGCTCAACATCCACTTGCTCGTAGGGAATTGGCAAGGCCAATGTGACTCCAGCGGCAGCAAGGGCTTTGAGCCATCCATGTTTGAACCCCCGATTCTTGAATTTGGGGACTTCATCTACATATTCCGTGAAGGCGGCGCTTTTTTCTGCCTCAAATGCCGCAGAAGCTTCAGAATCGGCTTTCTCCTTGGCGGCCTTGAGCTCTGCTAGCTGGACCTCTGCCTCGGCAAGCGCCTCCTTGGCTAACTTGAGCGATTCTTCGCTCGTATTTGCCCTATTCTCAGCGTCAGAGCGGAACTGTTCAGCTGAGCGAGCCCTCTCTTTCTCTGCTTCAGCTCACGCACTCTCCATCGCGGCTCTCATACTTTCAAATTCGGCCCTACTCTTTTGATCGAGCGCCTCCGCTTGCAAACGATCAACTCTGCCGAGGGCATTATGGAGGCGGCGGCCTAGGTCCGCGATCCTGCCAACGGTCTGCAAAACAAGTTGGGATCGTCAGATATCTTTAAATAAAAACAAAGTCAAGAGAATTTGAGGTGCACTGACCAGGAACGCCGACTGCGCAGATAGGGCTATGGCCATAATATCCGGCACGGCACGAAAGGCTGCGACGTCAGCCGGCAAGGAAATTGAAGCCGCCAGGCTCAACGCCATGGCTGGATCCTCAATGGCTGAAGCATCGGAGGAGATCGGAGTATCTTTGATCTTAGGCCGAACAATAAAAGGCGCAGCCACGTCCGACTCTTCTAAACGAGGCCGTTTGGAAGAAAGGCTAATTTCCGACCCAGCCTCTCCCTCGGCACTACGCTTTTCGCCCCGCTCCTCCGGAATCAGCCATTCATCAATGACCTGTTCCTCAACCTCTTCCCCCGTTTCGGCCTCAGCGACCTGAATCGTCTCTTCAATAGCGGGAACGGAAGTTTCAATGAAGGTGGGCTTAGAATGGGCGGCCTCGGCCTTCTTTCGAGCAGCTATTTGCTCGGCATTTTTCCTTCGCGCCATCTGCGTAAGGCTTTCCCTAGCCATAGCTTCAAAAATATCGCCGGGTAGGTCCCCCAAATTTGCAAAAATATCTTCGGACGAAAACTTTGCCCGACCCGAAGTGGACGGTGAAGGCTGGTTAAGTCCCGCAGCCTCAAACGCTGAGCGTATCGCTTCGTCGACCTCTTCGGCCCCCTCAGCAACCTCTGTGGTTGGTTCGGCAACTACCTCTACCACCGGTTCAGCCTCTGCCCTCGGATCCAAATCTTCGAGGCCGATTTACCTCAGGCTCTTGAAGCTGGGAAAAATAAGAGCCGAAAGCTGTTGATCGCCGGATGGAATTGGAATGCTTTCCGCAGCCGAGAACGTAGTATAAGTAGGCTCGTATCGAAGGAGTATGTGAGCCGCTCTCCTTTGCTTTTGTATGCTTAGACGGCCGAAGTATCTGAGCGCGGACTTCATCTCCTCTAGGACTGCCTCGTCGGATGAAGGAAGAATCTTCTTCAATCTGTTACCTGCAAAGAACAAGGGGTGATTAAGGAAAAAAAGCCAGGTCAAGGGTAGGTCAACAAACACAAGGCGTTACGCGGCAACCTGGATCACCCTTCCGTCTAGGAATAGGATCTAGGCGGTCTTCGCCTTCACCGAACTCCTAATTACCTTGGACATTGACCATTACGTCATCAACCCTCTTACCAGAATTGGCAAGCATGGTTATTAAGTGATGGTCAGTGTCTTTGGCCTTGAGAAAGTATTGCCCCAGTCGACCAGAAGATTTGGCCAAAGCGTAGCAGTGCTGAATCGCTGGAATGCCAAGGTTGATCCTAAGACGTCGGTTCAGCTCGATCACCCCCATGATGATTCGAAAGAAATTTACGTTGGGTTGAGAAGGAATCAGACCCCAATAGCGAAGGACGGCCCTAAGCGGTGGGTGTAGGGGAAAACGGATTCCACCCTCCGCTATGGATAATAGAGGGAAGATGATCGTGTTCTGATCCTCTCTCTCCATATCCAGGGTACTGTCCGTGACAAGAGATAAATGGACATCGTCGGGAATGGAAAAATGTCTCCGGAATCCGGAGATACGACCCTCAGAAAGGAGGTCTTTCAAGTGTTTAGCCATGTTTGCAGGGAATCAAGTTTTCGCCGAAATCAAAACAACAAACAGAAAATAGGATCGTAAAGAAGAGAGAAGAAGACTTACAAAGATTAGACGGAGAAGAGTTGCAGAAAACACGAGTCAGAGAAGGGATATCCGCTGGCGGCCTAAGAGTCTCGAATACTCGACGAATTGTGCAATCGAAAGGACTGAAATTTCAAGTCGCAATAAATGCGAAGCGCACGATTGAGGCGGGAAAGCGTAATGATGAGTGAAAAGGCGTGTGCATTCTGACACCTATATTGGGGTACGTAAAGCCGCCTAACCTGTTTTGACTTTTCCAATTCAAGACCAAACTCGCCGATTAACTACCGTCAATAGGGAGTTCGGGGGGCAATTGTGGGAGCCGAATTTATTGACAGGCAGAAGGCACGCGCAATACAAGACTGATAATAATCGGCTGTATCCGGCGAGAATAGGGGTGCCGGATATATTATTTGGGCCGAATAAGTGTGTAGTGTTGGAGCCGGATAATGTAAAGGACAATGATAAAAAAGTAGGCCCTGGCCTCGAGGATCGAGAAAAATAGATATAAATACAAGAACAACATATTTAGTAGGTATGTAAGAATCACTCCACTGAACTTAGACAAGAAGCTATCTTGAGTGTCTGAACTAACTTGTCCGTCGGAGTGCTAATTCCGACACCCCCGACCGGAGTGTTTTCATCTTTTCAGGTGACTAGCTGAGGATCACTAGCGTCTCACAGGATCTAAAGAGTATTTCCAAACCACTTCTCCACATAAGGTAATATGAACAAAAACACAAAATGAGCAAGCTTCTGTTCTCCAGATTACCAAATACGTCCATATCTAATCTCCAATCTACAACAAAACAAAACAAAACAAAAAGGAAAAAGAAAAAGGAAGACAATTATTATCTTATCAATTAAATATACAATTTAACACTTTTCAAGCCTAAGTGTTGGAAAAGTGCATTTTTTGACTTAGTTTTCAAACCGCGAGTTCCTTGCTAGTTCTGTTAATTTCCACAACTTACATTGGTCCATCCTGAGGTGTTTAGGGTGTTTCCCGGGCCTTCTCATGGCTGTTTCACGATTTTGGCTGCTGATGGCCTATTTTCAAGCCTAAGTGTTGGAAAAGTGCATTTTTTAAGTTGGGAGTCCTGTGCTAGTTTTGTAAGTTTTCATAACTTAAATTGGTCCCTCTCGAGGTGTTCAGAGTGTTCCCTAGGCTTTCTCGTGGTTGTTACACGATTTTGGCCCCTGATGGCCTATTTTCAACCTTAAGTGTTGGAAAAGTGCATTTTTTTGACTTAGTTTTCAAACCGGGAGTCCCCATGATAGTTCTGTAAGCTTTCACAAGTTACAATGGTCCCTTCTGAGGTGTTTAAGGTGTTCCCCAAGCCTTTAAGTGGTTGTTTCACGATTTTGGCTCTTGATGGCCTATTTTCAAGTTTAAGTGTTAGAAAAATGCATTTTTCGACTTAGTTTTCAAACCGGGAGTCCCGTGCTAGTTCCATAAGTTTCCACAAATTACATTGGTCCCTCCTGAGGTGTTCAGGGTGTTCCCCGGGCCTTCTCGTGGTTGTTACACGATTTTGGCTCTTAGTGGCCTATTTTCAAGTCTAAGTGTTGGAAAAGTGTATTTTTTTGACTTAGTTTTCAAACTGGGAGTCCCGTGCTAGTTCTGTAAGTTTTCACAAGTTACAATGGTCCCTTTCGAGGTGTTTGACATGTTCCTCAGGCCTTCTCATGGTTGTTTCACGATTTTGGCCCCCGATGGTCTATTTTCAAGCTTAAGTGTTGGAAAAATGCATTTTTTGACTTAGTTTTCAAACCGGGAGTCCCGTGCTCTTTTCGTAAGTTTCCAAAACTTACATTGGTCCCTCTTGAGGTGTTTAGGGTGTTCCCCAGGCCTTCTCGTGGCTGTTACACGATTTTGGCCCTTGATGGCCTATTTTCAAGTCTAAGGGTTGGAAAAGTGCATTTTTTGACTTAGTTTTCAAACCGGGAGTCCGGTGCTAGTTATGTAAGTTTTCACAACTTAAAATGGTCCCTTATAAGGTGTTTGAGGTATTCCCCGGGCCTTCTCATGGTTTTTTCACGATTTTGGCCCTCGATGGCTTATTTTCAAGCTTAAGTGTTAGAAAAATACATTTTTCGACTTAGTTTTCAAACTGGGAGTCCTATGCCAGTTCTGTAAGTTTCCACAACTTACATTGGTCCTTCCTGAGGTGTTCAGGGTGTTCCCTAGGCCTTCTCATGGCTGTTACACAATTTTTGCCCCTGATGGCCTATTTTCAAGCTTAAGTGTTGGAAAAATGCATTTTTTTGACTTGGTTTTCAAACCGGGATTCTCGTGCTAGTTCTATAAGTTTTCACAAGTTACAGTGGTCCCTTTTGAGGTGTTCCCCAGGCCTTGTCATGGTTGTTTCATGATTTTGGTCCCCGATGGCCTATTTTCAAGCCTAAGTGTTGGAAAAGTGCATTTTTTTAACTTGGTTTTCAAACCAGGAGTCCTGTGCTAATTCTGTAAGTTTTCAAAAATTACAATCGTCCTTTTTGAGGTGTTTGAGGTGTTTGAGGTGTTCCCTAGGCCTTCTCATGGTTGTTTTACGATTTTGGCCCTTGATGGCCTATTTTCAAGCTTAAGTGTTGGAAAAATGCATTTTTCGACTTAGTTTTCTAATCGGGAGTCTCGTGCTAGTTTTTTAAGTTGTTACAACTTACATTGGTCCCTCCCGAGGGGTTCAGGGTGTTCCCCGGGCGTTATTGTAGCTGTTACATGATTTTGGCTCCCGATGGCCTATTTTCAAGCCTAAGCGTTGGAAAAGAGCATTTTTTGACTTAGTTTTCAAACTGGGAGTCCCATGCTAGTTTTCTAAGTTTTCACAACTTACAGTGGTCCCTTCTGAGGTGTTCGTGGTGTTCTCTAGGCCTTCTCATGGTTGTTTCACGATTTTGGCCCCCGGTGGCCTATTTTCAAGCCTAAGTGTTGGAAAAGTATAGTTTTGACTTAGTTTCGTGCATAAGTGTTGGAATAGTGCAAATTTTAAAGTAGTTTTCAAATCAGGAGCCACGTGCTACTTTCGTAAGTTTGCACAACTTATGTTGTTCCGTCTCAAAGTGTTTGTGATGTTTCTCGGGCCTTTACATGCATATTTCACTATTTTCTCGATACCTTTCACGCTTAAATGTCAAAGTAGTTTTTTATTTTGCCCTAGTTGAAGAAGAAATTTTCTACTAAATTAACGTAGAAACATAATATACTAACCAAGATGCTTGTCTATCAAAATCTAAACTTTCCCACTCTTAAAATTTCCCGTGATACCTTTCTGCCTTAAACACTCTATGATACTATGTATCTTCTTGCTTTGTTTCTTCTCTGACTTTTGAAACCTTGAAATTTGTTCATTTTGCTATGCTATTTGCATCTCAAGGCATTGAACATAGTCACTATTTTCAGCAGGTGCAACAGTTGAATTCATAGAAGAAGAAGGCCTCATGCCGAGTCCTTTCACATAACCCGACCTTGGCTTAAGCACCTTGACCAACAACTCCTCTGGGGTCAAGGGGATCCTACCAGTCTGGGAGAGGTGTTCTGCTTGCGTCCGTATCATGTTGTCCGTATAATTTGAAATAAATCAAACAATTATTAGTTATTCTACCCTACAAAGCAAAATAAATAATTTTATCCAAATTAATATGCATTGCCTTGTACATACATAATTAACTTGGCTCTTCGACGAAATCCATTCATACACATCCGAATTATAGTGGATGTGTAGCTTGGCTTTTTCACGCCCCCTTTCGGCAGTTTGAAAGATAAACCCTACAATTCGGACTCCCGTGATTCTAAATCTAACCTCACAAGTGCAATGTGAAATTGATAAACACCGAAGAGTCCAAATCCGGAAAATCGTTTTGGAAAATTGATTTTGAATCAAAGATGCCAAAAATTGACTGCTTTGCCAGATACAGAGTCGCCACCTAAATATTTTTGGGAAATCTAGGAAACCCATGAATCGTGCCAAAGGCTACATGTCCGTCATCACCAAAGTTGCCTCAGCTCGGAAACTTAGGTACAAGAGGGAAAGGTCATGAATTGAGCACCCCCTCTCGCCCGATCAAAGATCGGCCTCTACTAATCATGATATGATTTTTATCAACATTATATGCTCTTGTTTAATTATTAGGTTAGCATTTACTATGTGATGCACGCACAAGCAAGTATAGACTAAATTTACAAGAATTGGAACATTTCAAGTCATGTTTGTTGTGCGAAATTGTTTGATTTTGCCACTTAATAAAGTGGGCTTAAAGTTTGTGAATTTGCCACTTGATAAAATGGGCTTAAAACGTACATTCATTAAATTATTCCAATTCAAGCAACAAGCTTTCATCCACAGACATTCAAGCAGTTTAACAAGTAAGCACTTAGCCTCATGGCAAGCATGCTAGTCATGGCAATCACTCACACTCATGCAAGTATGCTAAAGCGTTAACAACTCACCTAGTACTCCAAACCAAAAGAGAAACTAGTTAGAGAAATACATGATTCCTAACTATGCCAAATGTCTAATGCAACACATGCAATAATGCAACTAAAATAGGCTCGGGGACTTAGCATGTTATTTGCAACAATTTCATAGCATGCATTTAAACACGTATTCAATGAGGTAATAAACGACAATGCAAGTTTGAATGATGAACCGAGCCTCGGTGCATGCAAGACAAGATAAATGGATGCAAACATGCAGTATGCTAAACAAAATGTGAGGCCCCTAATCTAACCATCAAAAGTGGATAAATAAAATGGAGAAAGACGTGGGGTTGGAAGACTTACACATTATTACAACATTGATGCCCTCACACAAGAGGGTCCGAATGAATAAACTAGCTAAGCTAAACTACTTAACTAATTATTACAAAACTTGAATGAATAAATTAACTAACTTCTAAGCTAGTTAATTAAGAATTTAACTAGGCTAAGCTAATTAAATATTACAACACAAACTAATTTAATTAATCAATCTAAATTAAGTAAATAAGTACAAAACAAGCTAATTAACTACAACTAATTAATTATTACAGATAAATGATTAATTGCTAATTAAACTAATTAACTAGTCCAGGAAGCGAGGGAGGCCCATGCATGCTCGGTTTCCACTCGAAGAACGTCCACTGTTTGCTCCTAAAAGCCTCAGTTGCACAATTCTGGCACTGATTTCCTTCTCTAGATCAACTCTGCTATGCTTCACAAACACACTACTTAAAATTCATTGGTGGCCGGCTGGCCAGAAGTGGTGGCCGGTCAGCCACCTTTGGGGGGTTGCCGTCTAACACTGATGGCCTGCCGGCCAGTAACAGTGGCCGGCCGGCCACTGATGATACTCTAATTCTTGCTGCAATAGAGAGCAAATAGGGTAAAGATAAGGTATTCTCACAAGTTGTTTGTTCTGTGTATCCCTCCTTATCATCAAAACAAGCTGAAAAGAGTGATACACTTGGTTCAACGACCATCAATCAAGCAATTTCATTGCATGATGGCTAAGGAACCAAGATGTACAAGTTTAATAAATGTGCAAACAAGACCACAGACCATTACCCTATCATGCATGATCAAGGGCAATAGAGACGTAGGAAACTTGGCACATTTCATCACTTTGAGTATGAAATGTCCCAATTTTCCTTGTGTTCAATTAACGTTTGATTGAACACATCAAAACACAACCAAATCTTTGCACAATTTTAGTTTCAACTTTTATTTACTCATTTTAGATTACCAACCATTCTTTAACAAATTAAGTCCATTGGTGAGTAGTCCTTTAAAGAGAAGAAAGTGTCAAAGTGTCATGCCGTTGGTAATGAACCCTCAAAAGAGGATTAAACCATTAAGTAATGAGCCTCGATCTCAAGCTTAAACTATCCTAAGGTTGAAACAACCCTCAAAGCAAATAAAAAGTCAAGAAATGAGGGAGGTTGCAGAGGTTAATGAGTGCTGAAATTAAGTGAGAAAAACACTAAAACATGCAACCAACTCAAACAAGTGGTGTCTAAAGGTCTAAAACACCAAGCTTATGAGGACACTTATACTAGAAGCATGCAAAACAAGACTCAAATGCAACAACCAGCCAAAAACAGAGTTAAAACGGTCTAAAATAGAGCCTAACACATGCTGGAGTTAAGCTACAAAAGGCTGGAAAATTAAACTAACACATAGAGCTAACTAGGCTAGCAAACAAGGCACAAAGCGGGGAGGCTAACCCCTCCAAATTTGGACTTCAAAACATGATTTTCACCACTAAAAATACTCTGAAATTTAGTGTTTAAAAGCCCAAAAAAAGATAGTTTGAAAGTGGGAAACAAAGGTTAAAAGGCCTTATGAACAAGGAATAAAGGAGGGTGATTCACCCCCTAACCTTAAATGGTCTAGAACCACCAATTTCAGCCCACAAAATAGTTTTTTTTTTTAAGCTTAAAAATAGTCCAAAAAGAGTGGGACTAGATAGAAAAAAAACAGTATGTAAAACAAGCTAAAAAGGTAAGTATTATGCCTCTTGAAGCAAACATCAACTTTAGGCAACAATTCAAGCCAAAACCACCTTGTAGAGCTCCAAGAAGGCCTCAAGGAACCTCAGCTCAAAGATGATCAACTTTGGTTAAGGAGGTGTGGGCAAAAGTGTGGTGAATATAAACTAGTGTGCACAAATTTGCAAGAAAGAGAGAGAGAGAGAGAAATGTAGAGAGAAAGAGAGAGATTTTTGCTCCAAAAATTCCAACCCTCAAAAATGGGGGAGGAGACCCCCTATATATAGAAAAACATGCATTTGGCTCAGAAATATCCATCCATACACGTGTATGGAGATGTAGGCCATTGTGCCAACAGTTGGAACAGCTGTCAACAAAATATTTGAAAAAAGACACTGGTGGCAGGCAGGCCACTTGGATGGCCAATAGCCTCAACTGATGGCTAGTAGCCTCAATTAATTGGCGGCAGCCACCAGGGGTTGCAAGGTTGAAGGTTTTGGTCCAAAATAGGGCACAGAATGGCTGGGGTTTAAAGGCTCAAAGACAGGACATTCCGCCGAGGACTTTGGGCACTAAAACGAGCACATGCAATCATAATCATTAAGTGCACAAGCGATGACGTCCAAGTCTTGAGGAATGTCAAAAATAGGGTGTCTATAGTTGCCCCTCTTTGACAGAACTCGGAAGTCATGAAATGACGTGAGTGAATGTCAAAGCCCGAAGACGACCCATTTTGACAAGGCCGAAAGACTTGGACAAACAAACAAGACAGAAAATAAATGGTTACGCCCATGGGCTGCCTACGTAACCCTTTGCAAGGAATCAAACCAGCGTAGTTTTGGGGCGATGCACTTGATATGCATGCAAAGCAGTTTGAAGGTTGGACTTGTACGCTACGTGAAGCCGGCTATTTTGAAAACTTATGATCATGCGAGATGATGCAATAAGCAATAACAAAATGCGATAAGTAAGAATGTATACAATAAGCAAGATAACAACATATGAATGAGCATCTTCAAGCTTAAAACCGACACAGGTTTTGATACAAGAGATAAAACACACTCTAACCTTGCCAAAACAAGAAAAAGGAAAGAAAACACTACTCAAGGTTGCGTTTCACGCATCCTGAGAAATTGAGAACAAAATCGCTTGGGAGTCGTGTTTCACACGTCCTGAGAAGCTAAGAACCGACTAAGACCACGTTTCACACGTCCTAAGAAATAAGGAAAACCACTCGGGGTCCGTGTTTCACGCCCTGAGACACAACACAAAAACCGTTCGGGCTCGTGCTTCACACGTCTCGAGATGAAATCCGCCTAGGGCTGCGTTTCACATGTCTTAAGAAAAACCACTTGGGCGCATACTTTGTACGTCCCGAGGTAAAACCCACCCAGGGCCGTATTTCACACGTCCTGAGAAACAACCACTCAGGTGCGTACTTTGTATTTCATGTGGTAAAACCCGCCTGGGGCTGCGTTTCACGCGTCCTGAGAAACAACCAATCGGGCGTATACTTCGTACGTCCTGAGGTAAAACCTGCCTAGGGCCGCGTTTCATGCGTCCTGAGAAACAACCACTTGGGCGTGTACTTCATACGTCTTGAGGTAAAACCCGCCTAGGACCGCGTTTCACGCGTCTTGAGAAATAACCACTCGGGCGCGTACTTCATATGTCCTGAGGTAAAACCCGCCCAGGGCTGTGTTTCACGCATCCTGAGAAACAACCACTTGGGAGAATACTTCGTATGTCCTGAGGTAAAACCCGTCCAGGGGCACGTTTCACGCGTCCTGAGAAACAACCACTCAAGTGCGTACTTCGTACGTGTCGAGGTAAAACCTGTCCAGGGCTACATTTCACGTGTCCTGAGAAACAACCACTAAGGTGTGTACTTTGTACGTCCCGAGGTAAAACAACATAGGGGTGTGTGATAGATGCACAAAGGTGAACAAGTGTGATAGATGCACAAAGTAAAACAAGTGCGATAGATGCACAAAGCAAGTGAATGCGTGTGATAGATGCATTCATTATGCTAGCTATAAAGCTATGTAGGTTCTCCTACCGAGACACGATGACTCATTCAGAACTCCTTTGAATGAACTGTACATACAATATTGTGCATATGTAAGAAAGAAACTTAACAAGAGCGATACAGTAAGAATGCATGTTCTATGCAAGATACACAACCGAGATACAATGTTAATTGAAAGCATGTTCTGCGTGCAACAAGAATGGAAGCATATTCTATACGTAAAATAAGAGCGAAAGCATATTCTATGCGTGACTCATAATGGATGCAAGATGCACATGCAACATATATGTGAAATGCATATTCCATGCAAAATGTACACTCTATACAAGAAACAAAAGCATAATTTGACAAAAGCAAATTTAATGGCAACTTCTGATTTACCTCTCGGAAGAATTACAATATGTTCAAAGGATACACCTCATTCATGTTGACAAATAACAAACGTTGTGCACCGAAAACACAGTTTTGAGCTTCCGTAGAGATAATCTGAACCCAACAGTGAACCATCCCTACACTTTTTGGAAACCAAGGACACAAAATAGCATCAGAACTCCAAGGGAGGCCACCGGCCACCGGCCGGCTACTGAAGGAGGCCGTCGGCTACTTCCCGGCCACAAAAAAGCATTATTGGCCACAAAAGTGGCTTGCTGGCCACCCGTGACAGATTAAGGACTTTTTGGTCTTTTCGGCTTGGGTCTTTATATACACACCTCCACACTTCATTTCCTCACAACCCTAAGGTCGAAATTGCTCCCTTTCTCTCTCTAGACACTTTTTCTCTCTAGATTTAGGCTTTCTGTGTGTTTTCCAATGCCCCACGTGAAGTTTATTCACTAAACCTTCTTTGTTTCCTTTGTTTTGAACCAACTAAAATTTGATTTCGGTGCCGTTTCTTGCAGTTTCACCACTTAAGGCTTGTTTCCCTTGAGTTTTCTTGGGTTTTGTGCCTTTTCCCGGGCTTTGACTTTTCCTTCCATTTTCTCTCTCCCTAGGGTTGACTTTTTCAAAGTGTTCCACTTTTCCTCCGTTTTTCTTCATTTTTCGATCACTTTCTCATCTTCTTTCCAAATGGCAGACGATCTACCTCATGACAGAGCTCCCCTAGAGGTCCCACCTGTATTTCCACCTATTCCTGAGGCAGAGTTTATTCCAGAGCCCGAGCCAGAGCCACTACCACTCGGGATTTGACCCTTTGATCCGGCCACATATCATTCTCAGACACACGTACTGCCGCTTAGGGGCATAAGACATTTTAGTGCATTTGCGCGGCGCGTACCTGAGGACCTCCTGCTTACGAAGCCGGACTCCCACCTTTCTCATGATGCCACTGAGGTATACACGACACCCTCATGTTTTTATGCATTTTGGCACTGCATTTCTTGATTTCACTGTATTTCTTGTACTGTGTTGCTTTCTTTCACTGCATTTCTTGCACTTGCATTGTATTTCCCACACTGTCTTCTATTTGACTCCATTTTATCACATGTTTATCATTGTCTTGATCATAGGAGGACTCTCGCTCTATCAGAGGCTATGGAGCAATGACCACTAGAGACTGGTATCTTGAGCTTCCCGCTAGGGTTCGTGATATCATAGATGCGGCAGGTTTTGGTTTGTTTTGCTCCAGTCTTTCCTGCCACATAGCGAGTCGGCCTTTACTTAGAGCATTGGTAAGGAGGTGATGGGATACAACTAGCTCTTTTCATTTCTCTGCTACTGGGGAGATGACAATGACTCCCTACGACTTCTCCATGCTTATTGGCATAGGAGTAGGGGGTCATCCGATCCCTTATGATATGGACATGGGCAAGTGAGAGGCAGCCTGGATCTACCTATTAGGGGCACGCCCGCCGCTATACTGACCAGCCATGGTGCGATACAGTTGGTTTGCAGAGTAGTTTCGTGGGAGCGAGCTGCAGACTCCAGAGAAGACTGATCAGTACGCCTGGGGCTTTTTGATGTTCCTCTTCAATACCATTTTGTTTGCGAACAGGTGGAACACTGTAGGATTATATCTTCTCAGCGCCTTGGTGACATTATCCCAGGTGTAACTCTATGATTGGGGCGGTGCTAGCCTCACCACATTGTATGGCTATATGAGCTCTACGTCCCGTAAGAGGGGAGACAAGGTCGGAGGCCATTGGCGAGCCTGGGAGGTATACAGTGCAACTTTCACTTCTACTTCATGTTTTTTCTGTTTTCTATTTTTGTGCTTTCTACTTTGCACTTTCTGTACACTGTATCTGCATTCTTTACACGTATACACTGTGCGTTCTGCATTGCACATTTTGCATTCTTTGCATCTATACACTGTGTATTCACTATTGCCTTTCTGCACTCTGCATTTTACATTCTATACTTTCTATACACTGTATACTCACTGTTGCCTTTCCTTGTAGCTCTAGGTATATCCATATTTCTCGACTCTTGTTTCGAAGTTGGAGGTGGAGATGCCCCCCGTTGTGCCATATTCTCACCGATATGATGGTAGATGCTTGTAAAGGACCCGGGAGACCTTTGCATTCTTTCACCGGTACTTCGACATGGTGGCCGCCGATAAGGTAACCCAAAACTCACAATTATTTTTGCTTTACTTTGACTCTGGTTCATACTTCGATATCTGATGACAACTAACAATATGTGCATTCTCTGTTTATAGATCGCCTGGCAGCCATTGGCAACGATGCCTGCTGGAGTTAGAGACCAGTACGCCGGAGCCTGGGGGGCCCAGTTTGCCGAGCTTGGTTTCTAGGAGAGCGGTTCATGCGCCAGACCATGGATTTGCCTGTACCGGTAGTTCCCATGATGCCTCCCGTATCTATGAGGACTACAGAGAGCCTCTCCTTCTAGGAGATGATTCAGTTTACCGGGGGCTGGGATGCTGACTATTTTCTCGAGGAGGGACATTCATCTGGACACATCTCATGCCTCCTTTGATGGGTGTTCGTACAAACAGAGCAGCAGGTGCCCCTATGACTGGTAGGACTTGGGTGACAAAGGCCAGGACTGAAGGGGCTATCTTGCTGGACAAGTTACAGGTTGGCCAGAGATTCCGACAACGTTGACATGCTGGAGGCCCGCCGAGACATCCTACCAGATTCTGATCGAGCCGGTGGAGGCCGGGCACAAATATGTCCGAGCTCACGACGTACCTCCGGTATGCACCACATTTTCTCCAGTTTTTCATTTTCTTTCTGATATTTGTTCCTTCCGGATACTGATCATTCTCAATACATTTACAGGCACCCCCAAGGTACACCGAGGGACTGATTGAGCTAGTAGCTTCGTTTGAGAGCATGATACCGAGGAAGGAGGCACTGCTCAATCTCCACAGCATCCAGGTATTTCCCCATATTTTTGCCCACATTTCAGTATTTTCCACACTGTTGTGCACATCATTCTCGCTGAAGCATTGATACTTATATCACGGCATGCATTTTGTCCCTTGTCGCATCACATTGATATGCTACATTGACACACTGTACTGTATTTGGCTCATTGTATTCCACCACTTTCATCATACTGTATCTGTAACTATACATTATATTTGATACATCAATATTGTATCTTTTTAGGTTCTAGCCATATCAAGAGCACCAGCAGCGGCGACTGCACCTGCACCATCACCACTTCCTCCAGCAGTAGAGAGGAGGGAGAGACGGGCCCCAGTACGTAGCCGAGAGGAGCGTCGTGGTCGAGGCCAGAGGAGCTCCTCGGAGCCAGTGTTGAGTGACGACGACGATACTGAGGCCAGTGCCTCTAGAAAGGTAGGGAGCTCACAGTCTGAGTCCTTCGAGAGTGGAAATGATGGCATCTTGAGATCTGAGAGTGGAGGCGATGCTGAGTCAAGCTCTGATCTCTGAAGCAGAGGGTGATGATGATTTCGATTTCGGCTCGACATCCGAGTCAGACAGCGATGCTAGTAGAGACAGCTCTGAGTCTCCACCCAGGAAGAGGATGAAGAGGGCCTCTTGAGCCTAAGATGGCTGGCGTTGATTTTCTTGTAGTTTTTGCTTAGTTTCTTTTGTCTGGTAGCACTAGCACATGTATAGCTTTAGGAAGTTCTGTTTTGTTTTAAAACTTGTACTCCTCTTTTGTAAAAAGCCATGATTGGAATAAAACTGGTACATTTTTTTATAAATATGTTGTCATTTTTGCATCATGAGCGCCATATATGTATGAAATGGACATGGAATTGAATTGAATTCGCTACGAGCGCTTTGATTGAAACAAAATGCTTAATCGGGTAATGAACTGACCAACAACCAAAATACAAAATGCAATATACAACTCGATAAACAAAAAAACAACAACAACTCGATAAACAAAACAATTCAAATACAATTCAACAAACTTGCTAAAAAAAGGACTCAAAACAAGAACTTAACACGCATAAAGATCAGAACAAGACACATGTCTTCAGCATTTTCAACACACAGGTGGACGGAAGGACAGAAAAGAATGCTGCCAGCCACATAGAGGGTTTGCAGACCATCTGTCAGCCATGGATGAACCTTGCCGGCCACAATAGTGGCTTGCCGACCACCAAATATGTAGAATCCCCAGATTGTTGACAGCGGGCTTCCACTCACTGCCTTATCTTCTACAAAAGCTTCAACTTCGTTATTTCTTCTCTAGAACTCATTCTAGCTGCTATTTTTGCCACAAATGGAGCCATTTCTTGCCCAAAACCTTGCGGATTGGATTGTGACTTTGGACGGCTCGGAAAAGGTGAATTTCTGGGGTTTCGACATAAATGCTCTTTTTCTATTGAGTCGGTCTCCACTTTGTTTTCCGTTCCTTCATGCCGCGGCTAGATGTTGGAACCCGATTACACGTCTTTAGCTTCGAGGGACAAGAAATGTGCCTGACAATTAAAGAATTTCAGGCGCTAATGGAATCCTGGCGGGATTAGGAAATCATGCCTCAGTCTCGTTTTGGTCACGCCCAAGCTTTGGGACGGATGTGTGGGCTCACCATGCACGAGGCTCGATCTTTGGCCCACAACGCAAAACTGGATATTCCCAATTTGATTTGTCTATTTTTCGATGCCGGTGACTGCGGCGACTATCTTTGGCGAGGTTTTCGGTAGCATGCCCTTTGCTTATGTATGCTAGCTCATTTCCTTCTTGCCCTAAGTTTTGGTGGATCTAGCATTCGCTTGATTGAAGTAGCGCATGGCTTGAAAGAAGGTAAGAGTTGCATTGGCTTGGCACTGGCCGAGACTTTGATGGGCTTAGCTGCCTTTCATCGATGGGGGACTACCAGATTTGTAGGGAGTCCACTACTTCTTTAGGTAATGTTTCCCATCCTTTCTAATATATGTTTCTCACATCTCTCGGCACTCATGCTCTATTTTTCTCTAAAAGCCATTTTCTCATTTTTCTCTCAACGTACGTCTCTCTATTCTTTAATCTCTCTTTTCTTTCATTCCTTTCTAGGTGTGGCTTATGGACAAGCTGAAGGTAGTGGACTCTTGCCTTGCATACTCTGCTCGAGTATACTTCTTCTGCCAATAGCTAGTGGATTTCCCGAACGAGGGGTGGTGGTGCGAATAGATGTACAACAGATCTCCTGTTGACATAGCCTGGTGCTGTCCCTGGCTTAACTTGACCGAAATGACCTACAGCATGACTCGACAGTTTGATATTCGACTGATTGGCCTGACTCACTGCGTATTCTACTTCCCTTTCCAGTTTAAACGTCAGTTTGGGCACAATCAGATCTGCCCAGAGGAGGGGGTAGAGTACCCAGTTTCATTCGCCATCCAAGGTTCACATTTGGCTAGGTATTTCACTATTTGGAGGATGAGAGAGCTTCTAGCTCCTACCTCTAGTTTCAATTGCATTCTTTCCAGCGAATGCCTGGCTTGGCTTGAGGAAGAGGCACAAACCAGGCCCACTTTGGCATCAGAAGCTTCCATGAGCACGCCGGGGGGGGGGGGGGGGACGCAGGAGCACCTGACTCATCTATGCCCCTAGTTTGTTGCTTTGATCTTTCTTTTCAAGTTTTTTGAATGTAATAAAAGCAACTTTGATTGGCATCGAGAGTTGGAGAACTTTGTATTGAAATCAATGAAATTAAAGTTGCGAGCACTGAAAATTTTCCTTTTGGCCAAAAAATGGTCTAAGTTGTAAAAGGTAAAATTTGAGCAAAATCAACTTTTATTAAAACTTTTCAAAACCATTTTCGAAAAAGGATCACCACTTGACACGCACGGAATCTATCCTCGAGATGTACAACCCCGAATCAAAAGATCACAAATTACCCGTTGACTGAACAACACTCCTCAACACTGTAACCAGCTCTTCTCTTAGAGTAAAGATCACAACCAAACTTTTAGGTAAATAATAAATAAAGATGACCTGATCAATCACATCGACATGACAGTTGAGTAGGAGGTGTCTATGGCCAAACTTTAAGATAAAGTTGCCTACATATCCCGAAGATGGGAATCAGGCCTTACGTAGTTCGGTTAAGGTTCACTCGAGTATTTACTCTCTCTTTTTTCGCTCTGACTTTTGCCAAGGCCGCCTTTTAGGGTTTTCAACCTTGCAAGCTCAGTTTTTCTTTATTTACAAATTTTGTGCTCTAACTTTTGCCTAGGTCATCCTTCCGGGTTTCTATCCTAGTGAGCCTCTCCGAGATAATATTTCTTCAACTTGTCCATGTTGATCGGTTGGATAAATTCTAGGCCATCCAGGTCCATGAGAATAACAACTCCACCTGACTAGATAGCTTTAATGATGTAAGGACCAGTCCAATTGGGTCTGAACTTGCCCTCTGGGTCATGAATGGGAGCTCGGTTGTCTTTCAACCCCAAATCTCCCTCTTTGAGATTCCGAGACTTAACCTTCTTGTTAAAAGCCCTAGTAATCCTGCGTTGATAATCCTGAACATGGTATAATGCTTTCAGCCTTCTCTCATCAAACAACATCAATCCTTCAAACCTGCTCTATTGCTAGTCTGCCTCTGCTATTTAACACTCAGCTATGACTCGCAACGATGGAACTTCTATTTCAATTGGCAGAACAGCTTCCATCCCATAGACGAGAGAATAAGGAGTTGCCCTTGTAGACGTCCGAATTGAAGTTCTATAGCCCCAGAGTGCAAATGGCAATTTGTCTAGCCAGTCCATGTAGGTCTCAACCATTTTCTGCCGAACATGCTTGATATTCTTGTCGGCGGCCTCAACAGCTCCGTTGGTTTGTGGCCGATATGTAGATGACCTATGGAAAGCCATATTGTATTTCTCCAACAAGTTGATCACTTCTTTCTTGAAATGGAAACCATTATCTGAAATGATCTCATTTGGAACCCCATAACGCAAATGATGTTGTTTCAGACGAACTTAGCCACATGTGCGGCTTTCAACACTGTATAGGATTAAGCTTCCACCCATTTTGTGAAGTAATCAATTGACACTAGAATGTATTCATGCCCATTCGACCCTTTCGGTGTGACTGCGTTGATGACGTCAATTCTGTAGATTGAGAAAGGCCATGGTGACGTCATGTTATATAGCTTCGATGCCAGAATGTTCATGCGATTGGCATGAATTTAGCATTTGTGGCATCGCCGAACAAAACCAATACAATCCTCCTCCATGGTAGACCAATAGTAACCTTACCTGAGAATCTTCCAGGCTAACATTACTCCATTCATGTGTGCTCCGCACTCTCCCCCATGGATGGCCTCCATTAGGCGCTTTGATTCCTCTGCTTTGACACAACTTGTGCATTCCCAAATGACCTCTCTTGTACAGTTTACCTCCACAGATGATAAATTGGACGACCATCCGTAGTATTGCCCTCTTATCTTTAGTATTTGCCTCTGGTGGATAAACCTCATTTTCCAAGAAGTTCCAGATGTCATAGTACCAAGGGTTTTGATCTTGCGCTTCATCTATTGCGTCGATAGTCTCGTAGTCCGGCGTATATCTTTGCTCAATGATGATCGGATGCATCCAGACTCCAAGCGAGATGTCTCTCATGGAAGATAGAGTTGATAAGGCATTAGCGAACCTATTATTCTCTCCTAGTAGATGCATGAAAGTCAGCTTTTCAAACCTAGAAATCAAAACATTCAGGGTTAGGTGATGGATCTTCATCTTTTCTTATTTGACCTTCTAGTTTCCATTGGCTTGAGAAACAACTAGGTTCGAGTCCCCGATAACGTCCAACCTTTTTGCCCTTAGTTCCAGGGCGACTTCTAAACCAGTGATACATGCCTTATATTCTACTTCGTTGTTGGAGACCTGGAACCGGAGTTTAAAGGCTAGGGGTATATGGGAGTTGTCAGGTGCTATCAGCAACACATCTATCCCATAACCATACTGATTAGACACTTCGTCAAAGTACATTGACCAAGTCTCCTCCTTAACTTGTAGAGTGGCTTCATCTGCGAACATGTATTCTACTGTTTCATCCCTTTCAACTGGGTGATCTGCTAGGAACTCCGCTACTACTCTCCTTTTGACCGACTTGCGAGTGATATACTTGAGATTGAATTCAGAGAGAAGAAGCAATCAATGGGCTAGCCTACTCGTAAGCGCTGGTTTCTCAGAGTGAAATTTGATGGGATCTAATCTCGAAACCAGAATTACGGAGTGAGCTAATAAGAAGTGCCTCAACTTCCTGGTAGCCCATACCAAGGCTAGGCAAGCTTTCTTCGGCGGGGTGTAACGGGTCTTATATTCCAACATTTTCTAGCTCAAATAATAGATGGCTTTCTCCACCTTATCCTTAGATTCCTGAGCAAGCATGCATCCCATCGTTGTATCCGTTACTGATAGATACAAAATCAAAGGCTTTCCCAGCTCTAGTGGTGACAACACAGGGGGATTCTGAAGGTAATGCTTGATCTACTCGAAAGTGAATTGACACCAATCATCCCATCAGAATTTCTTTCCTTTCTTCAGGAGATCAAAAAATGGTTCACAAGTTAAGGTTCATTTTGAAATAAACCGTCTTATGAATTACACTTTACCCAGAAAGCCTCACACCTCCTTTTCAATCTTTGGTGGTGGCATTTCTAGAATGGCCTTGATTTTGGAAGGATCTACCTCAATGCCTCTTTGTGTGATCAAGAAGCACAACATTTTCTCTCATGTTACGCCGAAAGTACACTTCTGTGGATTCAACCTCAGTCTGTATTCTTTGATTCTTTGAAAGAATTTCTTCAAGGCAGTGTAGTGGCTCTCTCTTTCCTTGGACTTGACAATCATGTCGTCCACGCACACCTCAACCTCTTTATGGATCATATCATGCAGAATAGTGGTTGCAGCCCTTTGATAGGTAGCCCCGTCATTCTTTAGTCCAAACGGCATCACCCGATAGCAATAGGTTCCCTACAACGTAGTGAAGACGGTTTTCTCTCTGTCTTCGGGTGCCATTAGAATCTAGTTATACCCGGAAAATCCATGCATGAAGGAAAGTAAAGCATGGCTGTGGACGCACCCGGGGGGCCTTGCTACCACAGTTCGGACTCAAATGTCACAGTTTTGAATCTAATGCCGCAAAGTGCAATGCGAGACCGATAAATTACCAAAGAGTTCAGATCTGGCAAATCATTTTAGAAAACTGATTTTTAAGAAAGAAGTGCCAAACATGGACTGCTTTCCTAGATGTAGAGTCGCCACCTAAATATTTTATTTTGAGGAATTTAGGAAACCCTGACTCGTTGCCTAAGGCCACGTGTCCATCATCACCAAAGTTGCCTCGGCTTGGGAACTTGGGTACGATTGGGGAAGGTCATCTATGAGCACCCTCGCTCGCCCGATCCGAAGATCGGCCACTACTAAACATGATATCTTGTTTTTGAAAACACATGCGTTCTTATTCCGATTAATTAGCTAATCTTACCACGTGATGCACACAACACATAAGTATAGACTAGATCGCCTAATTTGGAACAAAGTATCGCATATCCGTTTATTTGGAAAATGGTTTGAAGTTTGCTACTCGCAAGTAGGCTAAAACACGAATTTCAATGAATTGTTCCAATTCAAGCAATCTAACCTTCACCCAAAGGCATTCTGGCAGTTATATCACATAAGCAATTAGCCTCATGGCAAGCATGCTTTCATGTTAACACTCACATACATGCAAGATGCTAAAGCATAAACACTCACAGTGTACTCCGAGCCAAAACAAGGAACCTGTTAGAAATCAATGTATGATCCTAGTTCATGTTAGAATGGCTAATGCAACACATGCGAAATGTAATTAAGATAGGCTCGGCTATCCTAAGAATGGCATATGAGATGCGACAATTTAATACACGTATTCAACTTAGAATTGAAATACAATGTAGTTAGTATGATGCGCCGAGCCTGGTGCATGCAATACTGATGAAAGGATGCAAACATGCATAGCATAAGGTATGCTAATTGAAATATGCCCTAGAACTAACCATCATAAGCGGTTAAATAAAAGAGAGAAAGAAATGGAGGTTGGAAGACATGCATCACACACACGCACGCTTATTGCACAATTGTGCCCTCTTGCCAGAGGGACCGAAAGAATAATACAAATTAACTAACTAAGAGGCTAATTAATTAATTACAAAACAAAATCGAAATAAATAACTATTCTAAGTTATTAAAACACTTAAATGGCCTCGAGATGAGGGATGAATGCATGTATGCTCGGCTCTGCTCGGAAATCCATCGCCATGCCTTATGTTGCCTCTGTTTGCACTGCTCAGCACCCTTGAAAACTGCACAAGTCTCCAGGATGCTTCTGAACCACTCCCTGAGCACTGTGGGAGGTCATCGACCAAGAGATGAGGCTACCGGCCAAGGGGAACTAGTCATCGACCATATATGAGGCTCTCGGCCAACAATGCATAGCCGGCCGGCACTGAAGATGGCCGACTGGCCATCTGTTCCAGCAGAATGCTATTTTGCTGCAGCAGAGGACAAACAGAGCATGGCAATGCATTTACAATACAATGTGTGCACAACCACCCTCCCTATCATGTCATGAGCTCAAGGGAGTATGGTTCTCGACTCTCGGGCCATCAATCACGCATTTCAATGCATGATGGCCAAAGGAGCCAAGTGTGCAATTCAATATCAAATGAAATGCACAAAAACACATAAGGGACCCCAACCTCTATCATGCTTGATCAAGAGGTAAGGGATGCAAACATGCAAGCAAAACTAATGCACCATGAGCATGTTAAGGACAATGCCATACAAGGCTAATGGTAATAAGCATGCCAAATGCAATGCAACCTAGACAAGCATGCAAACATGCAAGGCATGTGACAACATTCAAGGACAGGCAAGCATGTAACAACATGTGAGTCAAGCATGCACGATGCTATGCAACCTAAGCATGCAAGTAAGCTACTGCAACATGATCATGCAAGCAAGCAATGTGCAATAGGCATACAACCTAAACATGTGGACATATAAGGCATGTAACAACAATACCAATGACAAAACATGCAACAACATGTAACTTAACAAGTATGCAAGATGGATGAGCATGCAACAACATGCAATATACTAGCATGCTACAACATGTAATACACTAAGTATGCAACAAGCATGTTACAACATGCAAAGGATGGACTTAAACCAAAATGGGCAGCCCTTAAATAGGCCCAAATCAGTGGCTAAAGTGATGAATTGATGACATGAAATGCATATACAAGCATGCACATGTAATGGTCCACCAACACGGCATAAAGATAACAACTCTTAAGCATGAGCAATGAGTGAAAATCATGGATATATGACAATACTATAGGCCCTGAAATTAAGCATGGAATGATGCCAAGGCATGCAAACATCACAAGTATAGCATGGTAGGGACCTCAAAACTCAAGACTAGTCAAGGCATTTGCAGTATAGCTATACAAAACATGAGTCATATGGCCAATACAACCCAAAACAGTCCTAGGGCATGCCAAAACAATGACAAAACATGCATGGAGTAAAGCCAAAACACGCTAGCATAAAGGGTCAAAACATGGAGTATGCAAGGCCAATAAGGAGGTTTACACTACACCTACCAAAGCCAAGCATGTGATGACTTAACCAACAAAAATCAGAGTTATGACATGTCAAACTAGCACCAAAAATGGGCTAATACCAAGTCAACACATGCTAGAATAACAAGCTCACTCATTAGGCATGCAAGACTAGTAAAGAGGACTTACACTACAAGTGTAAGAAGCAAATGAGGGATGCTCTAACCAAGTAAAAACATAGCTATATCATGGAAAAATAGGACCAAATACACACTGAAATGGTGGCCCAAAGTCCTAGATATGATGGCATGCACAATGACCCATTCTTAAGGCATAAAGAACCAACCCTTCAAAGCATTGAAAGAGTGACAAATGTGGGGGCATGGCAATGAAAAATGCTCTGAAATTACATAAAGAATGATGCCAAATCATGCAAATAGCCCAAGCAATGCATGCTAGTGGCTTGGAAACTCAAGGCTAGTGAGCTAAAATGCACTATGGCTATACAAAGCATGGCATGCATGACCACAACAACATAAATCAGACCTTAAGCATGCTAAAACATGGCCAAAAGCTTCTTGGAGTTAAGCCAAAATCATGCTAGAATGATAGTAAAAAACATGATGCATGTTAGGCTAGTGTGCAAATTTACACTACAAGTGTATGGAGCATGCAAGCAACAACCAAACTAGATTAAAACAGAGTTAGAGAAGGCCCAAAAAGTCACAAAAACATGCTTGAAAAGAGCTAACATAAGCCCCAAAAAGATGCTACTTTATAGAGCTAACAAGGCATGGCATGGAGAGACAAGGAGGGGAGGCTATCCCCTCCCATTTGGGACCTCAAAACAAGATTTTTACCACTGAAAATCCTCTGGATTTTAGTGGTTGTAAGGCCACAAAAAGTTGTTTTGAAAGGCCTTAGAAGATGGCTCAAAAGCTATACAATTCAAGGAGCAAAAGGGAGGAAACACCTCCTAGCCAAACAAGGCACAAACCAACACTTTGAGGATTGAAAAACAGAGTTTTCTTCAGTTCAAAACCAAGCCAAAAACAGTTTAAAATGGTTGGAAAACAAGCATGCAAGAATGGCCAAGATAGTGTACAAAAATGAGCTTAAAAGAGGGAGATGCTTACCCTTGAAGCACTGCTGCAAAACAACCACTTTTCTGAGCCAAACAACCTTAAATCAGCCCAAAAATGGGTTCCAAGGGACCTCAAGCCAATGGTGATCAACTTTGATGAAGGAAGTGTATGCAAACTAGAAGCATTTCTCTACTTCTATGCACTTCTATGCACAAAAGGAGCAAGAGAGAGAGACTTTAGAGAGAGAGGTAGAGATCTTGCTCTAGAAGTTTGTAGAGAGAGAGGGATTTTAGTGAGAGAAGCTCTCAAGCTTGTCCAAGAAGTTCCACCTTTTGCAAAATGGGAGATATATCATCATATATAGCAAAAGCAAGACTCAAGGTCGAAAATATCTGATTTAGGACAGCTGGAGCATGCTGGAAACAGCTGGAGATGAAATATCTTCAAAAAAAAAAATGAATTTGGGTCACTTTTGGCCGATTGGCCATCTTTAGTGCCGACCTGCTACTTGTGATGGCCGATCTGCTACTTTTGTGGCCGACTGCACACATTTGTGGCCGACAGGAAATTCTGCACTGCAAGTCTAACTTCAAATGGGCATAACTCTTTCATATGAACTCCTTTTTAGGTCATTCTTGTGTCCAAATTGAAGCCCTGGAAGTATGCTTTCCAATGGTGGAAGCCTTGCATCAAAATTCCAACTGTAAAAAAAAGTTATGCCTCTTTTGGTGAAGCCACTCAGTTTCGGTCCAACCGGAATGATGCCCAACTTCAACCAATCATATCTCCTCCATCCGGACTCGGCTTTAGGATATTCTTGAGTGCAAAATGAAGCCACAGAAGTTTTCTTTCCAACGGGGGTGGCCTTATAGCTTAAATCCAAGTGTATAGACAGATATGCCTGATTTAGCGAGGACCGCTCGTCTCTCTCTTAACGATTCATGCCCAACTTCTTCCTCAGCTAGGTTTCTTCCCTCTTCTCCACTTTTCTTCAACTCCAAACCCCTAAACAAGGTGTTTTGAAGGATTTTCCAAAGATTTCATCTCTCTTTCATTCATTTGCACTTTGTCCTCGCTCGGTTTACCGAAAAGCACAACATTTGACGAAATGCGAGCCTCGGAACATCGTGGAAACTTTATTTCAAAAATATTTTCAAAGAGAGGGTTTTAAGGTCTAAAAACCATTCAAAAATAGCTTTTGTCCAAAAATGGGGTGTGAGGTTGGGATTTGACTCTCCTTGCCAAAGAAATCGAACTTTTGCTCTGCACATCTTTCACCACCAAGTAAACCATCAGTAGTGCCCAACTCTTACGGGTGGTCAAAAATGAGGTGTTTACAGTTGCCCCTCTTTGACAGAACTCAAAAGTCACGAAGTGACGGGAGTGAATATCAAAGCCTAGAGATGACCCATTTTTGACAAGAACGAAGACTTGGACAAACAAAAAAAATAATATAGATGTGCCCGCAGGCTGGGGCAAAATGCAAATGACATGCATGATGCAAGAGCATAACTTATGATTATGCAAAGAGGGTTGTAATGAAACAATTATGCAAAATAAATGCAACATTTTAAGCGAATGCTATGCAAGCAAGTAAACACAAACCAAACTACATCTCATGCAGAAAGGATGTAAGAAAATTATGCAATCTTAACCACGCACCACGTAGGAAAGACTAAGAGCGACCATTGGGGACACCCGAGGTCTCAAACAAGATCCCGACGCACTGCACGCGAAAGGAAAGAGAGTGATACTAGCATTGGAACATGTTCCAAATGCTGTTAACCAAAGAGGGAGAAACACAGGGACATATCCCGGTGTTTTGGAAAGGTATAAGCATTGGAACGTATTCCAAATGCTCTTAACTAAACCAAAGAGGGAGAAACATAGGGACATATCCCGGTGTTTCGGAAAGGTATAAGCATTGGAATGTATTCCAAATGCTCTTAACCAAAGAGGGAGAAACACAGGGACATATCCCGGTGTTTTGGAAAGATATAAGCATTGGAACGTATTCCAAATGCTCTTAACTAAAGAGGGAGAAACATAGGGACATATCCCGGTGTTTCGGAAAGGTATAAGCATTGGAACGTATTCCAAATGCTCTTAACCAAAGATGGAGAAGCACAGGGACATATCCCGGTGTTTCGAAAAAAGAAAGAGAAACGTAGGGACATATCCTGGTGTTTCAGAAAAAAAGAGAGAAACATAGGGATGTATCCCGGTGTTTCGGAAAAAGAAGGAGACACATAGGGACGTATCTCGGTGTTTCAGAAAAGGGAAAGAAACATAGGGACGTATCCCGGTGTTTTGGAAAAGGAGAAGAAACATAGGGACGTATCCCGGTGTTTTGGAAAATGAGAAGAAACATAGGGACGTATCCCGGTGTTTCGGAAAAGGGGAAGAAACATAGGGACGTATCCCGGCATTTCGGAAAAGGGAAAGAAACATAGGGACGTATCCCGGTGTTTCGGAAAAGGAGAAGAAACATAGGGACGTATCCTGGTGTTTCGGAAAAGGAGAAGAAACATAGGGACGTATCCCGGTGTTTCGGAAAAGGAGAAGAAACATAGGTATGTATCCCGGTGTTTCGGAAAAGGGAAAGAAACATAGGGACGTATCCCGGTGATTCGGAAAAGGAGAAGAAACATAGGGATGTATCCCGGTGTTTCAGAAAAGGGGAAGAAACAGAGGGACGTATCCCGGTGTTTCTGAAAAGGAGAAGAAACATAGGGACGTATCCCGGTGTTTCGGAGAAGGAGCGTGCAAAACAATGCAAGTGGAATGTGCGTGACAACGCAACTGAGGAGGTGTGCATAACAATGTAGGTATAGTGCGTGACAGCACAAGATAGATGTGCAAAACAATGCAAGTATAGTGCATGACAGCGCAAGTTACAGAGGTGCATGACAATGCAGGTGGGACGGTGCATAACAATGCAAGGGAAAAGTGCATAACAATGCAAGTGAAAAGGTGCATAACAATGCAACTGGAACGTGCATAACAATGCAGGTGGAGTATGTATAACAATGTAACTGAAAGGGTGCATAGCAATGCAGGCAGAGTGTGCATAGCAATGCAGGCAGAGTGTGCATAACAATGCAAAGAGAACGGTGCAGAACAATGCATTTTCAGTGCAACATCAACAGCATGTTTGCAGTAAACTACTGAATAAGGAAATACACGACTTAACGAGACCAATTCAAATGCAACCTCCGATTTACCTCTCGGAGGACTTGGCAACACGCTCAGCTCAAAATGGTATACCCTGTTCATATTAGCGAGAGGTAACATCTGCATGTGAAATCCTCAGGTGCTGCCTGAACTGCCATTCTGACTTGAAGCAAGCTTACACTTGGGGTCGAGATACACTCATACTCCAGAGAAATGGCGAGGCCTGAGAAGGTGCACCTGGAATGTAGTCTCGGAATTCGCTGGAGTTTAAAACACACTAAGATGCTCCACATTTTCCCTCTTTTCTTTTGCTTTGCAGTCTGGAACGCACATAGCTTCAGATAGGTCCTTGTTTTACTGTTCTAACAGGACCTGGGTTGAACCTTGCAGTTTTGGAGAATGGCACAACACTTTGAGTACAAAACGATTTGAAATTAAGAAATGAGTTCTTAACCGGGTATTGAGCCCACGACTGATCACAGCCAAAATGACTTAACAATGAAAACAAAAGTAAAACAACCTAAACACGTCTATTGACACCCGAAACGACTCAAAACAAGAATCGAGACAAACAAAACACAATAAAACATAAGACTCGAATGCACACATGGAGCCTATTTCTCCGGGTATTGTTTCCCACCCTTTCATCACTCGGCCCTCAGGCTTTGTTTTTCTAAAAAAACCTTTTCTCACTTTTTCTTTCATCGCACATCTCTCTATTCTTCAATCTCTCATTTTTCATCCCTCTCCTGGGTGGTTGATGGATGAATAGGTAGTTGCGGGCTCATGCCCCTAGCATTCTGCTATATTCTCTTTCTTCTGCTCACAGCATTGAACTTTCTCACGGTGGGGTTATGCTACAACTGGGTGTACAACAGATTTGCAGCTAACATCGGTTGGCGATGCTCTGCTGGGGAGTTTGGACGTGATCAGATGTGTCCAGATAAGGGAGTGGAATATCCTGATCCATTTTCGGTTCGTGCTTCGCACTTGATTTGATACCCCACTGTTTGGAGGATGAGAGAGCTTTCAGCCCTTTGTTGTTAGCTTCAGTTGTGCCCTTTTCTGGCAGATAGAGTGCCCTTTTTGGCATGTAGAGTGCCCTTTCTGGCAAGTATGTTGACAATGGGGAAAATACAGAACACCTGACTCAACTGTGCCCCTAGTTCATCATTTTGACCATTTTTTGTTTTGGTTTTCTACTAAAACAATTTTGACCAATATGAGGGTTAGATTAACACACTTGTTTGATTTTCTGATTTAAAATTATGCAAGTTAGGATGTGAGCACTGAAAATTTTCCTTTTTTGGGTACATGAAATGGTCCAGTTTTAAAAAAAATGAAGCAAATTTTCGAGAAAATTAGTCAACTTCAGTAAAAATTCTCAAAAACTGTTTTTGCAAATGGCCACCGCTCAACGAGCACGGAACCTACTCTTGAGATGTACAACCTCAGATCCAAAACAATGGGAAATTGCCCCTTGCTTGAATGGCACTGCAGCACACTAAATGGCAATGTAAAGTTGCCCCTTGTTTGAATAGTACCGCAATACTGCACGGCAACGGAAAGTTGCCCCTAGTCTGAATAGCGCCGCAGCACATGGCAACAAGTCCTCACAGTGACAATTACCACCGAATTCTCAGATACAGAGAAGACAAAGATAATTAGAACCATTACATGGACATAGTCGATTTGGAAGTGTTTGTGGCTGGACTTCAGAACGAAGTTGCCTACGTATCCTAAAGATGGGAATCAAGCCTGACGTAGTTCTGGTTAAGGTACACTCATGTATTAATCCTCACCTTTTGCACTCTAACTTTTGCCAAGGCCGCCCTTCCGGTTTTTCAACCTTGCGAGCTTTGTTTTTCTTTTTCTTTTTACTTCTTTTCATTTCTTTTTCATCTTTTTTAATCCCCCCTTTTTTTTATTCTTTGAATTTTTTTTTTCTTCTTTTTTCTTCTTCTTTATTTTCATTTTTCTCTTGCTCTAACTTTTGCCTGGGTTGTCCTTCTGGGTTTTCGGTCCAGCGAGCCTCTCAAGGGTAAAAATGTAGTTTGGTCCATGTCAAATGGTTTTAAGATCTAGAAGCCATTTGAATCTAGGAGAGTGGCTGTTGTTTGCTGTAGAAGTCGGTCCAATGGGGGCTGAATTTTCCCCTAGTGTTGTGGATAGGAACTTAGTTGTCCTTCAGCGATAAACTTTCTTCTTTCCTCCCTTCTGAGATTTGGCATTCTTGCCGATCTTCATTGACTTGCAGAGTGATCCATCTTTAGCTCTTCGAGCACATTTGACATTTTTGCCCCTAGTTCGAGGGGTTTCTGATCTAGCTTCACAAGCTTCCTTTTGACGACCTCTGACCTTCTTGATCTGACTTTCTTGCCCCCAATTCATGGGCTACTTCGAATCTGGCCACACAGGTCTCACATCACGATTGACCTTTGAACATTCTGAATTAAGGCAAGGTTTGAAAGCAAGGGGGCGGGTCTCGAGGCTGAGAGCGGTCCTAGGCTGCACAATCTCAAGAGCGATTCCACACAGGTCTTCGCAGGACGACGTAAAACATTTTTTGAAATCTTTTAAGAAAACGACTAATCGCTCGCGCTGAAGACAATGTAGAACCAATCCGGATCAAGCCAGGATCCTTCTCAGTACTCACATTAATACGCATGATCTCATTAATTAAGGGCTTAACATGCCTCTCTTTCTCTCAATTTGATCAAAATTTTCAAAGCCCAAGGAATTCCTCCCTCTTTGTTTTCACCAGTGTTAGAAAAAGTTTTGAAAAACTTAGGTCAATGCAATGACTTAAAAGCACAAAAGAAGTAGGTGAAAATGCACTGCCGTTTCATTCAAAACTTCTGGCACAACTGGCTCTAAGCACAAAAGCGTGAAAATCACTGCTGTTTCATTCAAAATTTGTTGGCACAACTGGCTCCATGGCAGAAACAGACTCAAAAGAAAACGAAAAGACAAACACAAAATAAGATAGTGATGTCCGAGGTAACACCCCCGAAGTCACTCGACTCCTATACAACAGGACTGACTCGATACAACAGGATAGACCCAACT
This sequence comes from Camellia granthamiana, assembly GCA_036172215.1. Classification (NCBI taxonomy): domain Eukaryota; kingdom Viridiplantae; phylum Streptophyta; class Magnoliopsida; order Ericales; family Theaceae; genus Camellia; species Camellia granthamiana. Next base: position 62,452,567 of record CM069905.1, read on the forward strand.
GACTCAATGTGAGAAGACTGACTCAAAACAACGAGACAAAGTCTAAACAATATAACAAACTGACTCAATACCCAAGTCAGAAAGTAAAATAACCAGCATTCGCAAACTCTCAAAACAGTGCATGCCATATGCCACATCTGGAGTAAATTGAGCATCATCCGCAAGTGGTTCATTCCCCAATCACATCCCATTATCCCCAAAGTTCACTGATCCAGGGCCGATAGACTTTGCAAGACTGGTGCGGCGATGGCCTTGTTGTCAATCAAATTTTGTATCTCATGGCGAAGACGGACGCAACTGTCGGTGTCACGACTGGTTTGTTGATGGAAAGCACAGTACTTAGCCGGGTCATGCTTTGGAGAGAGAGGATCGGGTAGAGGCTGTTGTTCTAACGGTTTCAGATGTCCTTTGCTGAGTAGGACCCCCAGAGCTTTAGACAAAGGCATATAAAGTGGGGTGAAAACCCTTTTGCCTCGGGGTAGATAGTCCGAGGTTCGGGGGTCTGGATTGGATGTACCAACAAAGGGGGTGGCTGTTTTGGGAGCGGTGGTGACCATTCCAACTTCAGAAGATCTTGCAACTGCGTCACCACTGGTGGTCATATTCGAACCGCGTGTATAACCCTTCTTGGGTGACACCCTTTCGTGGTTAATCAGACCTTGTTTCATTGCATCTTGAATCTGTACGCCAATCTCATGTAGGTCCGCAAAGGTGGGAAGGGGTAAGACGACCATCTTTTGCATCAACCTGGGTTGGAGGTTGCACACAACCATCCTTATTTGGTCCTTGTCGGAAGGCCTTGTAGTCACCATCGAGGCCTTTGCTCTCCATCTCGTCACAAACTCTGAAAAACCCTCATTTGGCTCTTGGCGGGTGACATCAAGATCACGAGTTGTGACCTCGATCTGTGTGTTGTAGGAGTATTGAGCAACAAAGGCCTCAGCCATCTGTTCCCAGTTCTGTTTCACTGAGTTCTCCAATTTCGTATACTAGATTGCGGCTATACGAGACATGGTTCGGCGGAATAGTGATAGCTTCTGGGCTGTGGTCAAGCCCATTGGCCTCAGTATATCAGAAAACAGGTGGAGGTGCACCATTGGATCTCCAGAGCCATCAAAGCGGTCGATATGTGGCATCTTGAATCGATCCGGTAATGTCACCGCTGAGTTGGTATAGCCATCCTCTATATCCAGAATGGTGCTAACGCCTTGAGCTCTTTTGAATAGCTTTCCAAGCTCGCTGACCTTCAGGGCGGTGGGATCAATCTCAAATTGAAACGGCGTGTCCACTGGAATAGCTGGTGCTTTAGACAGTTGAGGTGGGATTGGCAGTGGGACTGGCCCTGTCGGAACGTCCGTATTTTCCTGGACATGAGTCGCCTCCCCGAGTGTTGGAATCATAGGTGGGGGTGGGGGTGGATGCGAAGCAAATGCTCCGTTTGGTTGGGATGGCTGTTGCTGCTGAAGCCTGGCGATTAAGTCTGCTTGTAGAGCCACAACCTCCGCCTGGCAGGCGGTAAACTCTACCTGACGGGTAGCATCCTGCTGCATGGTCTGCATGGTCTCTTGGAGTTGACGCATCATGTCCTCCATATTAACTGAAAACTACGGATTTGACTGAATAGGTGTGTATTTCCTCTATGAGGTGGAAGCAGATATCTCAGCCCAACTGCGCACAGGTGAGGTGGATAATGACCGTTGATCTGGAGACTGTTGAATTGGTGATCTATGTCTGACTGCCCTTTTTACCCTGCCTCTGGCAAAGGAACACTGATTGCCTTTGAACTGAATCTCTGACCAAACAAAATCTATCAATAGTGGTTCAATGCACCCAGGAGATATCAGAGCCTTCTGAAGCTATAGTTCCGCGACTACCCTTGCAAAAGAATAAAACAGACAGCATCTCAGCCTGACTTCACCAGAACAGATATAAGTAAAGCTGGATGACTGTGCTCTTTACTGAATTCTGCCCAAAATTCTGCCTATAAACTGATACCCTCAGGTAAAACTGATTCCCAAATACTGATGCCCGCATGCCTGATACCTAAACTTGCAAACTGATATATGCATTCCCTGTAGAGGCACACTCTAAAAGCACATAGCAAGCAAATGAGAGCCAAAACACCCCTATGTTGGGGTAGGGTTTCCTTGTCCTATTTTGTCAGGAGTTAGGGTTTCACTACGCACACAGCGGTTTCAAACAACCTACAATCGGGTAAGCAACCAGTCCTAGTTTGGAATAGTCTCTATGGATTCCAATATGCACTAGGTCGAAGGGTCAAAAAGGGTGCCCCAGCAAAGACCGGGGTTTGTGTTCCCGTCGTGGTAGAGCCCGCAACCGGTCAGCCTTATGGCACGCTTCTCAAAGTAAGCCTTCGTCAAACCATTCAGGAATAGTATACGGCAAACACGGTGTCCTAGGCGCACCAATGCACATGCAATGCAAAGAAACACATAAGTGTAATCAAAACAAGATATCATGAGTTCGAGTCAAGTTCTCTAAATCCCCAGTAGAGTCGCCAGAAACTGTGGACACGCCCTGGGGGCCTTGCTACCACAGTTCGGACTCAAATGTCACGGTTCTGAATCTAATCCCGCAAAGTGTAATGCGAGACCGATAAATCACCAAAGAGTCCAGATCCGGCAAATCGTTTTGGAAAACTGATTTTTAAGAAAGAAGTGCCAAACATGGACTGCTTTGCCAGATACAGAGTCGACACCTAAATATTTTATTTTGGGGAATTTAGGAAACCCTGACTCGTTGCCTAAGGCCACGTGTCCGTCATCACCAAAGTTGCCCCGGCTCGGGAACTTGGGTACGATTGGGGAAGGTCATCTATGAGCACCCCCGCTCGCCTGATCCGTAGATCGGCCAGTAGTAAACATGATATCTTGTTTTTGAAAACGCATGCGTTCTTATTCCGATTAATTAGCTAATCTCACTACGTGATGCACACAACACATAAGTATAGACTAGATCACCCAATTTGGAACAAAGCATCGCATATCCGTTTATTTGGAAAATGATTTGAAGTTTGCTACTCGCAAGTAGGCTAAAACATGAATTTCAACGAATTGTTCCAATTCAAACAATCTAACCTTCACCCACAGGCATTCAAGCAGTTATATCACATAAGCAATTAGCCTCATGGCAAGCATGCTTTCATGTTAACACTCACATACATGCAAGATGCTAAAGCATAAACACTCACAGTGTACTCCGAGCCAAAACAAGGAACTTGTTAGAAATCAATGTATGATCCTCGTTCATGTTAGAATGGCTAATGCAACACATGCAAAATGTAATTAAGATAGGCTCGGCTGTCCTAAGAATGACATATGTGATGCGACAATTTAATACACGTATTCAACTTAGAATTGAAATAAAATGCAGTTAGTATGATGCGCCGAGCCTGGTGCATGCAATACTGATGAATGGATGCAAACATGCATAGCATAAGGTATGCTAATGGAAATATGCCCTAGAACTAACCATCATAAGCGGTTAAATAAAAGGGAGAAAGAAATGGAGGTTGGAAGACATGCATCACGCACACGCACGCTTATTACACAATTGTGCCCTTTCATCGGAGGGACTGAAAGAATAATACAAATTAACTAACTAACAAGCTAATTAATTAATTACAAAACCAAATCGAAATAAATAACTATTCTAAGTTATTAAAACACTGAAATGGCCTCGAGATGAGGGATGAATGCATGTATGCTTGGCTCCGCTCGGAAATCCATCGTCATGCCTCATGTTGCCACTGTTTGCACTACTCTGCACCTCTGAAAACTGCACAAATCTCTAGGATGCTTCTGAACCACTCCCTGAGCACTGTGGGAGGTCATCAACCAAAAGATGAGGCCACCGGCCAAGGGGAACTAGTCATTGACCATATATGAGGCTCTCGGCCAACAATGCATAGCCGGCCGGCACTAAAGATGGCCGACCGGCCATCTGTTCCAGCAGAATGCTATTTTGCTACAGCAGAGGACAAACAGAGCATGGCAATGCATTTACAATACAATGTGTGCACAACCACCCTCCCTATCATGTCATGAGCTCAAGCGAGTATGGTTCTCGACTCTCGGGCCATCAATCACACATTTCAATGCATGATGGCCAAAGGAGCCAAGTGTATAATTCAATATCAAATGAAATGTACAAAAACTCATAAGGGACCCCAACCTCTATCATGCTTGATCAAGAGGTAAGGGATGCAAACATGCAAGCAAAACTAATGCACCATGAGCATGTTAAGGCCAATGCCATACAAGGCTAATGGTAATAAGCATCCCAAATACAATGCAACCTAGACAAGCATGCAAACATGCAAGGTATGTGACCACATTCAGGGATATGCAAGTATGTAACAACATCTGAGGCAAGCATGCACGATGCTATAAAACCTAAGCATGCAAGTAAGCTAATGCAACATGAGCATGCAAGCAAGCAATGTGCAATAGGCATATAACCTAAACATATGGACATATAAGGCATGTAACAACAATACCAATGACAAAACATGCAACAACATGTAACTTAACAAGTACGCAAGATGGATGAGCATGCAACAACATGCAATATACTAGCATGCTACAACATGTAATACACTAAGTATGCAACAAGATGCAACAACATGCAAAGGATGGACATAAACCAAAATGGGCATCTCTTAAATAGGCCCAAATCAGTGGCCAAAGTGATGAGTTGATGACATGAAATGCATATACAAGCATGCACATGTAATGGTCCACCAACAAGGCATAAAGATAACAACTCTTAAGCATGAACAATGAGTGAAAATCATGGATGTATGACAATACTAAAGGCCCAAAAATTAAGCATGGAATGATGCCAAGGCATGCAAACATCACAAGTATAGCATGGTAGGGACCTCAAAACTCAAGACTAGTCAAGGTATTTGCAGTATAGCTATACAAAACATGAGTCATATGGCCAATACAACCCAAAACAGTCCTAGGGCATGCCAAAACAATGACAAAACATGCATGGAGCAAAGCCAAAACAAGCTAGCATGAAGGGTCAAAACATGGAGTATGCAAGGCCAATAAGGAGGTTTACACTACACCTACCAAAGCCAAGCATGTGATGACTTAACAAACAAAAATTAGAGTTATGACATGTCAAACTAACACCAAAAATGGGCTAATACCAAGTCAACACATGCTAGAATAACAAGCTCACTCATTAGGCATGCAAGACTAGTAAAGAGGACTTACACTACAAGTGTAAGAAGCAAATGAGGGATGCTCTAACCAAGTAAAAACAGAGCCATATCATGGCAAAATAGGACCAAATACACGCTGAAATGGTGGCCCAAAGTCCTAGATATGATGGCATGCACAATGACCCATTCATAAGGCATAAAGAACCAACCTTTCAAAGCATTGAAAGAGTGACAAATGTGGGGGCCTGGCAATGAAAAATGCTCTGAAATTACATAAAAAATGATGCCAAATCATGCAAATAGCCCAAGCAATGCATGCTAGTGGCTTGGAAACTCAAGGCTAGTGAGCTAAAATGCACTATGGCTATACAAAGCATGGCATGCATGACCACAACAACATAAATCAGACCTTAAGCATGCTAAAACATGGCCAAAAGCTTCTTGGAGTTAAGCTAAAATCATGCTAGAATGGTAGTCAAAAACATGATGCATGTTAGGCTAGTGTGCAAATTTGCACTACAAGTGTATGGAGCATGCAAGCAACAACCAAACCAGCTTAAAATAGAGTTAGAGCAGGCCCAAAAAGTCACAAAAACATGCTTGAAAATAGCTAACATAAGCCATAAAAAGATGCTACTTCATAGAGCTAACAAGGCATGGCATGGAGAGACAAGGAGGGGAGGCTATCCCCTCCCATTTGGGACCTCAAAACAAGCTTTTTACCACTGAAAATCCTTTGGATTTTAGTAGTTCTAAGGCCATGAAAATTTGTTTTGAAAGGCCTTAGAAGATGGCTCAAAAGCTATACAAGTCAAGGAGCAAAAGGGAGGAAACACCTCCTAGCCAAACAAGGCACAAACCAACACTTTGAGAACTAAAAATTAGACTTTTCTTCAGTTCAAAACCAAGCCAAAAATAGTTTAAAAGGGTGGGAAAACAAGCATGCAAGAATGGCCAAGATAGTGTACAAAAATGAGCTTAAAAGAGGGAGATGCTTACCCTTGAAGCACAGCTGCAAAACAACCACTTTTCTGAGCCAAACAACCTTCAATTATCCCAAAAATGGGTTCCAAGGGACCTCAAGCCAATGGTGATCAACTTTGATGAAGGAAGTGTATGCAAACTAGAAGCATTTCTCTACTTCTATGCACTTCTATGCACAAAAGGAGGAAGAGAGAGAGGCTTTAGAGAGAGAGGCAGAGATCTTGTTCTAGAAGTTTTGTAGAGAGAGAGGGATTTTAGTGAGAGAAGCTCTCAAGCTTGTCCAAGAAGTTCCACCTTTTGCAAAATGGGAGATATATCATCATATATAGCAAAAGCAAGACTCAAGGTCGAAAATATTTGATTTGGGACAGCTGGACCATGTTGGAAATGGCTGGAGATGAAATATCTTCAAAAAAAAAAAAAAAAAAGAATTTGTCACTTTTGGCCAATCGGCCATCTTTAGTGCCGACCTGCTACTTGTGATGGCCGATCTGCTACTTTTTTGAACGATCTGCTACTTTTGTGGCCGACTGCACACATTTGTGGCCGAAAGGAAATTCTGCACTGCAGGTCTAACTTCAAATGGGCATAACTCCTTCATATGAACTCCTTTTCAGGTCATTCTTGTGTCCAAATTGAAGCCCTAGAAGTACGCTTTCCAATGGGTGAAGCCTTGCATCAAAATTCCAACTGTGAAAAAAGTTATGCCTCTTTTGGTGAAGCCACTCAATTTCAGTCCAACCGGAATGATGCCCAACTTCAACCAATCATATCTCCCCCATCCGGACTCGGCTTTAGGAGATTCTGTAGTGCAAAATGAAGCCACGGAAGTCTTCTTTCCAATAGGGGTGGCCTCATAGCTTAAATCCAAGTGTATAGACAGATATGCCTGATTTAGCGAGGACCGCTCGTCTCTCTCTTAACGATTCATGCCCAACTTCTTCCTCAGTTAGGTTTCTTCCCTCTTCTCCTCTTTTCTTCAACTCCAAACCCCTTAACAAGGTGTTTTGAAGGATTTTCCATAGATTTCATCTCTCTTTCATTCATTTCCACTTTGTCCTTGCTCGGTTTACTGAAAAGCGCAACATTTGACAAAATGCGAGCCTCGGAATATCGTAGAAACTTTATTGGAAAAATATTTTGAAAGAGAGGGTTTTAAGGTCTAAAAACCATTCAAAAATAGCTTTGGTCCAAAAATGGGGTGTGAGGTTGGGATTTGACTCTCCTTGCCAAAGAAATCGAACTTTTGCTCTACACATCTTTCACCACCAAGTAAACCATCAGTAGCGCCTAAGTCTTAAGGGCGGTCAAAAATGAGGTGTCTATAGTTGCCCCTCTTTGACAGAATTCGAAAATCACGAAGTGACGGGAGTGAATATAAAAGCCTAAAGACAACCCATTTTTGACAAGGCCGAAGACTTAGACAAACAAACAAAATAATATAGATGTGCCTGCAGGCTGGGGCAAAATGCAAATGACATGCATGATGCAAGAGCATAACTTATGATTATGCAAAGAGGGCTGTAATGAAACAATTATGCAAAATAAATGCAACATTTTAAGCGAATGCTATGCAAGCAAGTAAACACAAAACAAACTACATCTCATGCAGAAAGGATGTAAGAAAATTATGCAATCTTAACCACGCACCACGTAGGAAAGACTAAGAGCGACAATTGGGGACACCCGAGGTCTCAAACAAGATCCCGACGCACTACACGCGAAAGGAAAGAGAGTGATACTAGCATTGGAACATGTTCCAAATGCTGTTAACCAAAGAGGGAGAAACACAGGGACTTATCCCGTTGTTTTGGAAAGGTATAAGCATTGGAATGTATTCCAAATGCTCTTAACTAAACCAAAGAGGGAGAAACATAAGGACATATCCCGGTGTTTCGGAAAGGTATAAGCATTGGAACGTATTCCAAATGCTCTTAACCAAAAAGGGAGAAACACATGGACATATCCCGGTGTTTTGGAAAGGTATAAGCATTGGAACGTATTCCAAATGCTCTTAACCAAAGAAGGAGAAACACAGGGACATATCCCGGTGTTTCGGAAAAAGAAAGATAAACGTAGGAACATATCTCGGTGTTTCAGAAAAAGAGAGAGAAACACAGGGACGTATCCCAGTGTTTCAGAAAAAGAAGGAGACACATAGGGACGTATCCCGGTGTTTCAGAAAAGGGAAAGAAACATAGGGACGTATCCTGGTGTTTCGGAAAAGGAGAAGAAACATAGGGACGTATCTCGGTGTTTCAGAAAAGGGAAAGAAACATAGGGACGTATCCCGGTGTTTCGAAAAAGGAGAAGAAACATAGGGACGTATCTCGGTGTTTTGGAAAAGGAGAAGAAACATAGAGACGTATCCCGGTGTTTCGGAAAAGGGAAAGAAACATAGGGACGTATCCCGATGATTCAAAAAAGGAGAAGAAACATAGGGACGTATCCCGGTGTTTCAGAAAAGGAGAAGAAACAAAGGGATGTATCCCGGTGTTTCAGAAAAGGAAAAGAAACATAGGGACGTGTCCCGGTGTTTCGGAGAAGAAGCGTGCAAAACAATGCAAGTGGAATGTGGGTGACAACGCAAGTGAAGAGGTGTGCATAACAATGCAGGTATAGTGCGTGACAGCGCAAGATAGATGTGCAAAACAATGCAAGTATAGTGCGTGACAGCGCAAGTTAAAGAGGTGCATGCCAATGCAGGTGGGACGGTTCATAACAATGCAAGGGAAAAGTGCATAACAATGCAAGTGAAAAGGTGCATAACAATGCAACTGGAACGTGCATAACAATGCAGGTGGAGTATCTATAACAATGTAACTGAAAGGGTGCATAGCAATGCAGGCAGAGTGTGCATAACAATGCAAAGAGAACGGTGCATAACAATGCATTTTCAGTGCGACATCAATAGCATGTTTGTAGTAAACTACTGAATAAGGAAATACATGCCTTAACGGGACCAATTCGAATGCAACCTCCGATTTACCTCTCGGAGGACTTGGCAACACGCTCAGCTCAAAAGGGTGTACCCTGTTCATATTGGCGAGAGGTAACATCTGCATGTGAAACCCTCAGGTGCTGCATGAACTGCCATTCTGACTTGAAGCAAGCTTACACTTGGGGTCGAGATACACTTATACTCCAGAGAAACGGCGAGGCCTGAGAAGGTGCACCTGGAATGCAGTCTCGGAATTCGCTGGAGTTTAAAACACACTAAGATGCTCCACATTTTCCTTCTTTTCTTTTGCTTTGCAGTTTGGAACCCACATAGCTTCAGATAGGTCCTTGTTTTACTGTTCTGGCAGGAGCTGGGTTGAACCCTGCAGTTTTGTGAGAGAACAAAACCTGTTTTGCACAAATATGGAGAATGGCACAGCACTCTGAGTACAACACGATTTGAAATTGAGAAATGAGTTCTTAACCGGGTATTGAGTCCACGACTGACCACAGCCAAAACGACTCAATAATGAAAAACAAAGGTAAAACAACCTAAACACGTCTATTGACACCCGAAACGACTCAAAACAAGAATCGAGACAAACAAAACACAACAAAACATAAGACTCGAATGCGCACAGGGAGCCTATTTCTCCAGGTATTGTTTCCCGCCGTTTCTTATTTGTGATTCTCACATCACTCGGGCCCCAGGCTCTGTTTTTCTGAAAAAAAACCTTTTCTCACTTTTTCTCTCATCGCACATCTCTCTATTCTTGAATCTCTCATTTTTCATCCCTCTCCTGGGTGGTTGATGGATGAACAGGTAGTTGCGGGCTCATGCCCCTAGCATTCTGCTATATTCTCTTTCTTCTGCTCACAGCATTGAACTTTCTCACGGTGGGGTTGTGCTACAACTGGGTGTACAACAGATTTACAGCTGACATCGGTTGGCGATGCTCTGCTGGGGAGTTTGGACGTGATCAGATGTGTCCAGATAAGGGAGTGGAATATCCTGATCCATTTTCGGTTCGTGCTTCGTACTTGATTTGATACCTCGCTGTTTGGAGGATGAGAGAGCTTTTAGCCCTTTGTTGTTAGCTTCAGTTGTGCCCTTTTCTGGAAGATAGAGTGCCCTTCTTGGCAAGTAGAGTGCCCTTTTTGGCAAGTATGTTGACAATGGGGAAAAGACAGAACACCTGACTCAACTGTGCCCCTAGTTCATCATTTTGACCATTTTTTGTTTTGGTTTTCTACTAAAACAATTTTGACCAATATGAGGGTTAGATTAACACACTTGTTCGATTTTCTGATTTAAAATCAGGCAAGTTAGGTTGTGAGCACTGTAAATTTTCCTTTTTTGGGTTCAAGAAATGGTCTAGTTTAAAAAAAAAATGAAGCAAATTTTCGAGAAAATTAGTTAACTTTAGTAAAAATTCTCAAAAATTGTTTTTGCAAATGGCCACCGCTCAACGAGCACGGAACCTACTCTTGAGATGTACAACCTCAGATCCAAAACCATGGGAAATTGCCCCTTGCCTGAATGGCACCGCAACGCACTAAATGGCAACGTAAAGTTGCCCCTTGTTTGAATAGTACCGCAACACTGCACGGCAACGGAATGTAGCCCCTAGTCTGAATAGCGCCGCAGCACATGGCAACGAGTCCTCACAGTGACAATTACCACCGAATTCTCGGATACAGAGAAGACAAAGATGATCAGAACCATTACATGGACATAGTTGATTTGTAAGTGTTTATGGGCGGACTTCAGAACGAAGTTGCCTACGTATCCCAAAGATGGGAATCAAGCCTGACATAGTTCCGGTTAAGGTACACTCGTGTATTAACCCTCACCTTTTGCGCTCTAACTTTTGCCAAAGCCACCCTTTCGGGTTTTCAACCTTGCGAGCTTTGTTTTTTTTATTTTTTTTACGTGTTTTCATTTCTTTTTCATCTTTTTCAATCCCCTTTTTTTTATTTTTTGCATTTTTTTTTCTTCTTTTTTCTTCTTCTTTTTTTTTTTCATTTTTCTCTTGCTCTAACTTTTTCCTGGGTTGCCCTCCCGGGTTTTTGGCCCAGCGAAACTCTCAAGGGTAAAAATGTAGTTTGGTCCATGTCAAATGGTTTTAAGATCTCGAAGCCATTTGAATCTAGGAGAGTGGCTGTTGTTCGCTGTAAAAGTCGGTCCAATGGGGGCTGAATTTTCCCCTAGTGTTGTGGATAGGAACTTAGTTGTCCTTCAGCGATAAACTTTCTTCTTTCCTCCCTTCTGAGATTTGGCATTCTTGCCGATCTTCATTGAATTGCAGAGTGATCCATCTTTAGCTCTTCGAGCACATTTGACATTTTTGCCCCTAGTTCGAGGGGTTTCTGATCTAGCTTCACAAGCTTCCTTTTGACGACGTCTGACCTTCTTGATCTGACTTTCTTGCCCCCAATTCGTGGGTTGCTTCGAATCTGGCCACACAGGTCTCACATCACGATTGACCTTTGAACATTCTGAATTAAGGCAAGGTTTGAAAGCAAGGGGGCGGGTCTCGAGGCTGAGAGCGATCCTAGGCTGCACAATCTCAAGAGCGATTCCACACAGGTCTTTGCAGGACGACGCAAAACATTTTTTGAAATCTTTTAAGAAAATGACTAATCGCTCGCGCTGAATACAAAGTAGAACCAATCCGGATCAAGCCAGGATCCTTCTCAGTACTCATATTAACACACATGATCTCATTCATTTAGGGCTTAGCATGCCTCTGTTTCTCTCAATTTAATCAAAATTTTCAAATCCCAAGGAATTCCTCCCTCTTTGTTTTCACCATAGTGTTAGAAAAAGTTTTGAAAAACTTAGGTCAATGCAATGACTTAAAAGCACAGAAGAAGTAGGTGAAAATGCACTGCCGTTTCATTCAAAACTTCTGGCACAACTGGCTCTAAGCACAAAAGCGTGAAAATCACTGTTGTTTCATTCAAAATCTGTTGGCACAACTAGCTCCATGGCAGAAACAGACTCAAGAAAGCGAAAAGACAAACACAAAATAAGATAGTGATGTCCGAGGTAACACCCCCGAAGTCACTCGACTCCTATACAATAGGACTGACTCAAAACAACGAGACAAAGTCTAAACAACATAACAAAACTGACTCAATACCCAAGTCAGAAAGTAAAATAACCAGCATTCGCAAATGCTCAAAACAGTGTGTGCCATATGCCACATCTGGAGTAAACTGAGCATCATCCGCAAGTGGTTCATTCCGCAATCACATCCCATTATCCCCAAAGTTCACTGATCCAGGGCCGATAGACTTTGCAAGACTGGTGCGGCAATGGCCTTGTTGTCAATCAAATTTTGTATCTCGTGGCGAAGATGGACACAACTGTCGGTGTCATGACCGGTTTGTTGATGGAAAGCACAGTACTTAGCCGGGTCATGCTTTGGAGGGAGAGGATCGGGTAGAGGCTGTTGTTTTAATGGTTTTAGATGTCCTTTGCTGAGTAGGACCCCCAGAGCTTTAGACAAAGGCATATAAAGTGGGATGAAAACCCTTTTGCCTTGGGGTAGATAGTCCGAGGTTCGGGGGTTTGGATTGGATGTACCAACAAAGGGGGTGGCTGTTTTGGGAGTGGTGGTGACCATTCCAACTTCAGAAGATCTTGCAACTGCGTCACCACTGGTGGTCATATTCGAACTGCGTGTATAACCCTTCTTGGGTGACTCCCTTTCGTGGTTAATCAGACCTTGTTTCATTACGTCTTGAATCTATACCCCAATCTCGTATAGGTCCGCAAAGGTGGGAAGGGGTAAGACGATCATCTTTTGCATCAACCTGGGTTGGAGGTTGCGCACAACCATCCTTATCTGGTCTTTGTCGGAAGGCCTTGTAGTCACCATCAAGGCCTTTGCTCTCCATCTCGTCACGAACTTTGGAAAACCCTCGTTTGGCTCTTGGTAGGTGACTTCAAGATCACGAGTTGTGACCTCGATCTGTGTGTTGTAGGAGTATTGGGCAACGAAGGCCTCAGCCATCTGTTCCCAGTTCTGTTTCACTGAGTTCTCCAATTTCGCATACCAGATTGCGGCTATCCCAGACATGGTTCGGTCGAATAATGACAGCTTCTGGGCTGTGGTCAAGCCCATTAGCCTCAGTATATCAGAAAACAGGTGGAGGTGCACCATTGGATCTCCAGAGCCATCAAAGCGGTCGATATGTGGCATCTTGAATCGATCCGGTAATGTCACTGCTGAGTCGGTATAACCATCCTCTATATCTGGAATGGCACTAACGCCTGGAGCTCTTTTGGATAGCTTTTCAAGCTCGTTGACCTTCAGGGCGGTCGGATCAATCTCAAATTCAAACTGCGTGTCCACTGGAATAGCTGGTGCTTTGGACAGTTGAGGTGGGATTGGTAGTGGGACTGGCCTTGTCGGAACGTCCGTATTTTCCTGGACATGAGCTGCCTCCCTGAGTGTTGGAATCATAGGTGGGGGTGGGGGTGGATGCAAAGAAAATGCTCCGTTTGGTTGGGATGGCTGTTGCTGCTGAAGCCTGGCAATTAAGTCTGCTTATTGAGCCACAACCTCCATCTAGCGGGCGGTAAACTTTGCCTGACGGGCAGCATCCTGCTGCATGGTCTGCATGGTCTCTTGGAGTTGGCGCATCATGTCCTCCATATTAACTAAAAACTACGGATCTGACTGAACAGGTGTGTATTTCCTCTCTGAGGTGGAAGCAGATATCTCAACCCAACTGCGCACAAGTGAGGTGGATAATGACCACTAATCCGGAGACTGTTGAACTGGTGATCTGTGCTTGACTGCCCGTTTTACCTTGCCTCTAGCAAAGGAACACTGATTGCCTTTGAACTGAATCTCTGACCTAACAAAGTCTATCAACAGAGGTTCAATGCACCAGAGAGATATCGGAGCCTTCTGAAGCTATAGTTCCATGACTACCCTTGCAAAAGAATAAAACAGACAGCATCTCAGCCTGACTTCACTAGAACAGATATAAGTACAGCTGGATGACTGTGCTCTTTACTGAATTTTGCCCAAAATTCTGCCTATAAACTGATACCCTCAAGTAAAACTGATTCCCAAATGCTGATGCCCGCAGGCCTGATACCCAGACTTGCAAACTGATATATGCATTCCCTGTAGAGGCACACTCTAAAAGCACATAGCAAGCAAATGAGAGCCAAAACACCCCTATGTTGGGCTAGGGTTTCCTTGTCCTATTTTGGCAGGAGCTAGGGTTTCACTACGCACACAGCGGTTTCAAACAACCTACAATCGGGTAAGCAACCTGTCCTAGTTTGGAATAGTCACTATGGATTCCAATATGCACTAGGTCGAATGGTCAAAAAGGGTGCCCCAGCAAAGACTGGGGTTTGTGTTCCTGTCGTTGCAGAGCCGCAGCCGGTCAGCCTTATGGCATGCTTCTCAAAGTAAACCTCCGTCAAACCATTCAGGAATAGCATACGGCAAACACGGTGTCCTAGGCGCACCAATGCACATGCAATGCAAAGAAACACATAAATGTAATCAAAACAAGATATCATGAGTTCGAGTCAAGTTCTCTAAATCCCCAGCAGAGTCGCCAGAAACTGTGGACGCGCCCTGGGGGCCTTGCTACCACAGTTCAGACTCAAATGTCATGGTTCTGAATCTAATCCCGCAAAGTGTAATGCGAGACCGATAAATCACCAAAGAGTCTAGATCTGGCAAATCGTTTTGGAAAACTGATTTTTAAGAAAGAAGTGCCAAACATGGATTGCTTTGCCAGATACAGAGTCGCCACCTAAATATTTTATTTTGGGGAATTTAGGAAACCTTGACTCGTTGTCTAAGGCCACATGTTCATCATCACTAAAGTTGCCTCGGCTTGGGAACTTGGGTGCGATTGGGGAAGGTTATCTATGAGCATCCCCGCTCGCCCGATCCGAAGATCGGCCACTACTAAACATGATATCTTGTTTTTAAAAACACATGCGTTCTTATTCCGATTAATTAGCTAATCTTAGTACATTATGCACACAACACATAAGTATAGACTAGATCGCCTAATTTGGAACAAAGCATCACATATCCATTTATTTGGAAAATGATTTGAAGTTTGCTACTCGCAAGTAGGCTAAAACACGAATTTCAATGAATTGTTCCAATTCAAGCAATCTAACCTTCACCCATAGGCATTCAGGCAGTTATATCACATAAACAATTAGCCTCATGGGAAGCATGCTTTCATGTTAACACTCACATACATGTAAGATGCTAAAGCATAAACACTCACAGTGTACTCTGAGCCAAAACAAGGAACTTGTTAGAAATCAATGTATGATCCTAGTTCTTGTTAGAATGGCTAATGCAACACATGCGAAATGTAATTAAGATAGGCTCGGCTATCCTAAGAATGGCATATGAGATGCGACAATTTAATACATATATTCAACTTAGAATTGAAATAAAATGCAGTTAGTATGATGCGCCGAGCCTGGTGCATGCAATACTGATGAATGGATGCAAACATGCATAGCATAAGGTATGCTAATTGAAATATGCCCTAGAACTAACCATCATAAGCGGTTAAATAAAAGGGAGAAAGAAATGGAGGTTGGAAGACATGCATCACGCACACGCACACTTATTACACAATTGTGCCATCTCACCGGAGGGACTGAAAGAATAATACAAATTAACTAACTAACAAGCAAATTAATTAATTACAAAACCAAATCGAAATAAATAACTATTCTAAGTTATTAAAACACTGAAATGGCCTTGAGATGAGGGATGAATGCATGTATGCTCAACTCCGCTCGGAAATCCATCGCCATGCCTCATGTTGCCTCTGTTTGCACGGCTCTGCACCTCTGAAAACTGCACAAGTCTCCAGGATGCTTCTGAACCACTCCCTGAGCACTGTGGGAGGTCATCAACCAAGAGATGAGGCCACCGACCAAAGGGAACTAGTCATTGACAATATTTGAGGCTCTCGGCCAACAATGCATAGCCGGCCGGCATTGAAGATGGCCGACCGGCCATCTGTTCCAGCAGAATGCTATTTTGCTGCAGCAGAGGACAAACAGAGCATGGCAATGCATTTACAATACAATGTGTGCACAACCACCCTCCCTATCATGTCATGAGCTCAAGCGAGTATGGTTCTCGACTCTCGGGCCATCAATCACGCATTTCAATGCATGATGGCCAAAGGAGCCAAGTGTGCAATTCAATATCAAATGAAATGTACAAAAACACATAAGGGACCCCAACCTCTATCATGCTTGATCAAGAGGTAAGGGATGCAAACATGCAAGCAAAACTAATGCACCATGAGCATGTTAAGGACAATGCCATACAAGGCTAATGGCAATAAGCATGCCAAATGCAATGCAACCTAGACAAGCATGCAAACATGCAAGGCATGTGACCACATTCAAGGATAGGCAAGCATGTAACAACATGTGAGACAAGCATGCACGATGCTATAAAACCTAAGCATGCAAGTAAGCTAATGCAACATGAGCATGCAAGCAAGCAATGTGCAATAGGCATGTAACCTAAAGATATGGACATATAAGGCATGTAACAACAATACCAATGACAAAACATGCAACAACATGTAACTTAACAAGTACGCAAGATGGATGAGCATGCAACAACATGCAATATACTAGCATGCTACAACATGTAATACACTAAGTATGCAACAAGATGCAACAACATGCAAAGGATGGACAAACCAAAATGGGCATCTCTTAAATAGGCCCAAATCAGTGGCCAAAGTGATGAGTTGATGACATGAAATGCATATACAAGCATGCACATGTAATGGTCCACCAACAAGGCATAAAGATAACAACTCTTAAGCATGAGCAATGAGTGAAAATCATGGATGTATGACAATACTAAAGGCCCTGAAATTAAGCAAGGAATGATGCCAAGGCATGCAAACATCACAAGTATAGCATGGTAGGGACCTCAAAACTCAAAACTAGTCAAGGCATTTGCACTATAGCTATACAAAACATGAGTCATGTGGCCAATACAACCCAAAATAGTCCTAGGGCATGCCAAAACAATGAGAAAACATGCATGGAGCAAGGCCAAAACAAGCTAGCATGAAGGGTCAAAACATGGGGTATGCAAGGCCAATAAGGAGGTTTACACTACACCTACCAAAGCCAAGCATGTGATGACTTAACCAACAAAAATCAGAGTTATGGCATGTCAAACTAACACCAAAAATAGGCTAATACCAAGTCAACACATGCTAGAATAACAAGGTCACTCATTAGGCATGCAAGACTAGTAAAGAGGACTTACACTACAAGTGTAAGAAGCAAATGAGGGATGCTCTAACCAAGTAAAAACAGAGCTATATCATGGCAAAATAGGACCAAATACACACTGAAATGGTGGCCCAAAGTCCTAGATATGATGGCATGCACAATGACCCATTCTTAAGGCATAAAGAACCAACCCTTCAAAGCATTGAAAGAGTGACAAATGTGGGGGCATGGCAATGAAAAATGCTCTGAAATTACATAAAGAATGATGCCAAATCATGCAAATAGCCCAAGCAATGCATGCTAGTGGCTTGGAAACTCAAGGCTAGTGAGCTAAAATGCACTATGGCTATACAAAGCATGGCATGTATGACCACAACAACATAAATCAGACCTTAAGCATGCTAAAACATGGCCAAAAGCTTCTTGGAGTTAAGCCAAAATCATGCTAGAATGATAGTAAAAAACATGATGCATGTTAGGCTAGTGTGCAAATTTACACTACAAGTGTATGGAGCATGCAAGCAACAACCAAACTAGATTAAAACAGAGTTAGAGAAGGCCCAAAAAGTCACAAAAACATGTTTGAAAAGAGCTAACATAAGCCCCAAAAAGATACTACTTTATAGAGCTAACAAGGCATGGCATGAAGAGACAAGGAGGGGAGGCTATCCCCTCCCATTTGGGACCTCAAAACAAGATTTTTACCACTGAAAATCCTCTGGATTTTAGTGGTTCTAAGGCCACGAAAAGTTGTTTTGAAAGGCCTTAGAAGATGGCTGAAAAGCTATACAAGTCAAGGAGCAAAAGGGAGGAAACACCTCCTAGCCAAACAAGGCCCAAACCAACACTTTGAGGACTGAAAAATAGAGTTTTCTTCAGTTCAAAACCAAGCCAAAAATATTTTAAAAGGGTGGGAAAACAAGCATGCAAGAATGGCCAAGATAGTGTACAAAAATGAGCTTAAAAGAGGGAGATGCTTACCCTTGAAGCACTGCTGCAAAACAACCACTTTTTTTAGCCAAACAACCTTCAATCAGCCCAAAAATGGGTTCCAAGGGACCTCAAGCCAATGGTGATCAACTTTGATGAAGGAAGTGTATGCAAACTAGAAGCATTTCTCTACTTCTATGCACTTCTATGCACAAAAGGAGCAAGAGAGAGAGGCTTTAGAGAGAGAGAGCCAGAGATCTTGCTCTAGAAGTTTTGTAGAGAGAGAGGGATTTTAGTGAGAGAAGCTCTCAAGCTTGTCCAAGAAGTTCCACCTTTTACAAAATGGGAGATATATCATCATATATAGCAAAAGCAAGACTCAAGGTCGAAAATATCTGATTTGGGACAGCTAGAGCATGCTGGAAACAGCTGGAGATGAAATATCTTGGAAAAAAAAATGAATTTGGGTCACTTTTGGCCGATCGGCCATCTTTAGTGCCGACCTGCTACTTGTGATGGCCGATCTGCTACTTTTTTGGCCGATCTGCACACAATTGTGGCCGACAGGAAATTCTGCACTGCAGGTCCAACTTCAAATAGGCATAACCCCTTCATATGAACTCCTTTTTAGGTCATTCTTGTGTCCAAATTGATGCCCCGGAAGTAAGCTTTCCAATGGTGAAGCCTTGCATCAAAATTCCAGCTGTGAAAAAAGTTAGGCCTCTTTTGGTGAAGTCACTCAGTTTCAGTCCAACCGGAATGTTGCCCAACTTCAACCAATCATATCTCCCCCATCCGGACTCGGCTTTAGGAGATTCTTAAGTGCAAAATGGAGCCCCGGAAGTCCTCTTTCCAACAGGGGTGGCCTCATAGCTTAAATCCAAGTGTATAGACAGATAGGCCTGATTTAGCAGGGACCGCTCGTCTTTCTCTTAACGATTCATGCCCAACTTCTTCCTCAGCTAGGTTTCTTCCCTCTTCTCCTCTTTTCTTCAACTCCAAACCCCTAAACAAGGTGTTTTGAAGGATTTTCCAAAGATTTCATCTCTCTTTCATTCATTTCAACTTTGTCCTTGCTCGGTTTACCAAAAAGCGCAACATTTGACAAAATGCGAGCCTCGGAACATCATAGAAACTTTATTTCAAAAATATTTTGAAAGAGAGGGTTTTAAGGTCTAAAAACCATTCAAAAATATCTTTGGTCCAAAAATGGGGTGTGAGGTTGGGATTTGACTCTCCTTGCCAAAGAAATCGAACTTTTGTTCTGCACATCTTTCACCACGAAGTAAACCATCAATTCCGCCCAAGTCTTAAGGCCGGTCAAAAATGGGGTGTCTACAATGGCTTGCGGTGAAATCCACTAATTCATCAATATGTGGCACGGGAAAGTCATCCTTTGGACTGGCTTTACTCAAATCCCTAAAGTCCACATACACCCGAATTTCGCCATCCTGCTTCGGGACTGGAACAATGTTGGCCAACCAAGTTAGATACTCAGATACTAGCAAGAACCCTGCGTCTATCTGCTTGGTGACCTCTTCCTTAATTTTCAAAGCCCAATCTGGACGTATTCTCTGCAACTTCTATTTAACAGGTAGGGCCTCATGGTCAAGAGGGATCCAATGCTGTACAATCTTAGGATCGATTCTAGGCATGTCTTCGTAGGACCACGCAAAAACATCTTTGAAATCTTTTAATAAAAGGACTAAGCACTTGTGCTTCTTCGAAGACAATGTGGACCCGATCTGGACTAGACACAGATCCTTCTCAGTACCCACATTAAGAGCAATGATTTCATCAACAAGGGGTTTTGAAAACCTCTCATCCTCTTAATTAATCAAAATTTTCAAAACTAGAGGAATTCCTTCCTCATCGTTTTCATTAAAATTTTGAAAATCCTAATTAATGCAATAAACAAGTGGCACAGAGAAATACTCAAACTCTGCAGTAGTATTTTCATTCATAAGGTCCAGCTCATCCAGCTCTTCGGTTACCACCAACTCAAAAGCAAACGAAAAAAAGAACTTGGACAAGACCTTGGCATTCGAGTTATTAACCCCAGGAATACCGGACTCAGACTTAAAAGAACTAGAATCTGATTCCGACTCCACAAACTCTGTGGAATCAGATTTTGGTTCACTACTTGACTCAGAACTACCAGATAGGTAGCCGTCTTCCAGCAACCAAACGAGAGATGGTGCTTCAGATGCATCCAAAATGCTACTAGAAGGGTTCACACCCGCTTGGTCCCTGATCATGGAGATGGTCAGGTTATCCCCCAAGCTCTTTGAGTCGACTGGAGGATTCGAAAGGAGACATGCCAATGTTGCCTCTACTTCAAGTTCACTGCTACATGAGTCATTTTCTATGCTCTGTTCGGCTTCAGTAGTTGGTTCAACCCTTTCCTCTATATCACTGTCTTATAGCTACAAGTCAGAGAAAATTTCAAAGCCAGGAACACGTTACTTCTCATAATTCAACTAGGGCTCGGAAAAGCAACAAAATGGGAAGTCTTCCCCTTCCCGAACAAAATGGCCGTTCAGTGTTCTCGGCCTGTGAACAAGTTCATAGCGTTCCCCGATCAAGTTAGCTCTGGCTCTGCCTGCCATCTCTTTTCCTTTCCTAACCCAATCCTGTTTGGTGGGCGTATAGCCAAGACCAAAGGCATGCAGATTATGCGACATATTGGCCAGTGCTGTGATGCCTTTCCGGCCAACTCTTCCCAGTCCCATTCTTGGCACATGTTGGAGCTTGTTCATGAAATAGACTGATTGGGTGCTGACAAGATAGTTTGCACTACTCGGGCCTCAGCTAGAGTGAACCCTGAAAGGAATACATCCTTCTAGCTATGAACAATTTCCAGCACAGGTATAGTTACCTCTGGCGGAGGATGGATGGACGAATTCCCAAAGACGATAGCCACTCCCTTCCCATGAGGGTATTTCATCATTTGGTGGAGAGTAGAAGAGACAGCTTTCACCTAGTGCAATCAAGGCCTCCCTAGTAGTAGATTGAAAGTGGCCGGCATATCTAGGACATGGAACTCAATATTCTATTGAGCTGGGTCCACTTGAACTTTGATCTGTACTGTACCCATTACCTCTCTGCTCGTATTGTCATACGCCCAAATCACTTGCACTGTAGGCATGAAATTTGCCGGTTTCAGATTGATGGCATAAACTGTGCGAGCTGGACAGACGTTGATTGCTGACCCGGTGTCGACCAATACCACTGGCACCCACTTTTCTCTGCACTCAACTGATATGTACAAAGGTTTGTTGTGTGCTAAAGCTTCTAGCGGTAGTTCCTTGTCTGAGAAAGTTAAAGTCGGTGCAACGCCTCCTGGGAAGACCAATGCCACAAGTTGTTCAGGAGTCATGTCAATGGACAATTTGGCTCTGTCCATCGCTGATAGCACAGCCTGTCGATGTACTCGAGAAGCCATAAGAAGACCCCAGATTGAAATATCGGCCTGAATTTTCTTTAGCTGTTTCAGCACCGCCTCTTCGTTGAACTATTTTTCCTTTTGCTTTTCACCCTCTTTATCCTTCCTGGAGGCCTCAGCTTGGTCCAAGTGCGGGGGCTTAAAATACCGTCCACTTCTCGTCATATAGTTAATCTCCTCAGAATACCAAGTATTATTTGGCAAGTCTTCACCCCAATCTTCATCGGTGTAAGCCAAAAGCAGTTCATCATCCTCCCACCATGCATCTCCGGTAGCCGACAAACAGTTGTCTGGCTCCGTTCTGATCATTCCCTCGTCACAAGTATCCCCTGCAGGGTGTTGGGCTTTTCCAGCTTCCTGTTTGCCTTGATCCCTTTTTTGCACAAACCGCTTTAACGCGGCTTCCTATTCTGTATCCGCGATACTCACGGCGCCCAGTTCTTGAGCTAAATTCTTGATGCCGGTACTCTCCGGCAATTTGTCATTTTCCTCGGCCATTTCGGCCACTGCAGCTATTCTTGCTTCCTTTTCTTCAGGTTTTGGTTAAGTTCCTTTCTCCTGTTCAGGTTCATAACTAAGCCACCCGGAGTTGTCCGTCGACCCATTCAGATCAAACCAGTCAATTTGTACATCCCCCTAATCTTGTTCGTCATAGAACTGCAGATTGTCTAAGTCTTCCTCCAGCTCCACTAAATCATCTAGACCTTGACTTGGGCCATCCTCTCTAACCACATTGACCTCTGTTGTTGTTAGCAATACCACTTCAGGCTTGGCTTGATCAACTGGCATAATGTAACAGCATGGATCATATTACCCTTTAGTCAAATCTTCAGAGCACTCAGGCAGCGGACTTGTACTCTTCTCCAAGGCCAACCTTTCTTCTTCTACCTCCGTCACGACCACAGGTTCAGGTTGAAATGTGGATATGTCCATCATACACAAGTCCGTGCTTTCAGGGATGAACACGACTGATTTTGGTAGCTGGGAAGGGGTAATATATACGTTGGGATCATATGGGATGGCCAGTGTATGTATTAGGTTTAAGTTCCGAGGTAGAGAAACTTGGTTGTGGGCCAGAAGAGGGTTTGTGGTTACATTTGGCTTTTGGGGTGGTGTGGACCCGACTTTCTTCCCGCCCCCCCCTCTCGCCCCCCATTTTCGAAGAGGGCTCGAATTGGTTGTCGTACAGTTCGGACTCCTGTCATGGTTCTGAATCTAATCTCACAAAGTGCAATGTGAAACTGATAAACACCAAAGAGTCCAATCCGGCAAATCGTTTTGGAAAATTGATTTTGAATCATATAATGCCAAAACTAGATTGCTTTGTCAGATTACAGAGTCACCACCTAAATATTTTATTTTTGGAAAATTTAGGAAACCCTGACTCGTGCCAAAGGCCACGTGTCCGTCATCACCAAAGTTGCCTCGGCTTGGGAACTTGGGTACGAGAGGGGAAGGTCCTGAAATGAGCACCCCTACTCGCCCGATCAAAGGATCGGCCTCTACTAAGCATGATATGTTGTTGTAAACACGTGTTCTTATTCCGGTTATTTAGGTAACTTTACTATGTGATGCGCACAATATATAAGTATAGACTAAAATCTCAAGAATTGGAACAAAACAACTCATGTTTGTTTTCGAAAATAGTTTGAAAGTGCCACCCTCAAGTGGGCTAAAGCGTGGATTTGCCACCCTTAAGTGGGCTTAAAACTCATATTTGTCGAATTGTCCCAATTCAAGCAATAAAGCCTTTATCCACAGGCATTCAAGCAATTAAAGCAATTAAGCAAATAGCCTCATGGCAAGCATGTTATCATGGCAACACTTACACTTATGCAAGTATGCTAAAGCGTAAAAGCTTACAGTGTACTCCAAGCCAAAACAAAAGCTAATTAGAAATCATGCATGGTCCTAACTATGCTAAAATGCCTAATGCAACACATGCAATAATGCAACTAAATAGGCTCGGCTATCTAAGATAGCATATGAATGCAACACTTTGATAACATGCTGTAAAACACGTATTCAAACAGGTATAGAAATACGATGCAGTTTGAATGATGCGCCAAGCCTTAGTGCATGCAATACAAATGAATGATGCACGCATGCGAGCATAAGGTATGCTAATCAAAATATGCCCTAAACTAACCATCGAAAGCAGTTAAGTAAAAGGGAGAAAGACGTGGGGCTAGAAGACATGCATACACACACGCACACTTACTACAATATTACGCCCTCTCGAATGAGGGTCCGAATGAATAAGCTAAGCTACACTAAGCTAAGCTAATTATTACAAAACAACTAATTAACTATTCTAGCTAATTAATTATTACAACATAATTGAATAACTAGCTACGCTAAGCTAATTAAAATATTACAAATTGAATGAATTAATTAAACACTTAATTAATTGATTACAAAAAGACCAATCTAATGAACTAATTAGGTAAGCAATTTAAATGAACGACCTCAGGAAGCAAGGGATACATGCATGCTCGGTAGGCTTCCTCCCGAATATCCACCACATTGCCTCTGGATGCCTCTGTTTGCACATCTTTGGACCTCTGAAAATTATGCTAACTTCCAGACTACTTCTGTTTGATCTCAAGAACATGCTGAGGGCTGATCAGCTAAAAATGGTGGCTGTCGACCACTACTGATGGCCAGTCGGCTGGCTTTGGTGGCCGGTTGGCTAGTACATGTGGCCGGTCGGCCACTGCTTCCCTGAAATTACTCCTTTTGCTGCAACAGAGAGCAAACAGAGGCATGACAGTGAATTTGCAAGGAAATGTGTGTACTACCACATTCTTTATCATATCTCAAGCTCAAAGGAGTGTGGCACTTGGCTCTCAAGCCACCAATCAAGCATCTCAATGCTGATGGCCCAAAAACCAAGCTTGTTCAAGCTTAGTAAATGCACAAACAAGACTCGAAGTGCCACCACCCCATCATGCATGATCAAGGGTGACAACGACCAAGAAATGTGACACGTTTCATCACTTTGAGTATGAAACGTCCCACATTTCTCGTGTTTGGATTAATGTCCAATCCAAACACATGCAATGCAACACACATGTTTATCTTGCACATGTTTTACTTGATCCATTTCTTGTTTACACATTTTAGCTTACCAATTAGTCCTTTAACCGGTTAAGTCCAATGTGAAAAAGTCCTCTAATTGAAAGATGGCCTAAGCCGTAAGTGCCTTGAGCATGAAAGAGGTATCATGTTGTTGGTTAGTAGAAATCCTCAAGGGAGGATTAAAACCATTAGGCATGAATGCCTTAATTTCATGCTCAAGCCAACAAGGGCTCAAGACCACTTTCAAAGCAAATTGAAAAAAATGAAGAATGAAGGGGGGGGGAGGGGGGAGGGATATTCAGTGTTGATATGGCATGACAAATAATGCTAACATATGTAAGCAACACATGCAATACATGTTTAAAAACCACAAGCTCAAAGCTAGTGAGGAGTATTACACTAGAACCATGCAATACAATGCTCAAACAACCAAACCAGCTCAAAACAGAGCTTAACCATGCCAAATCAGTGGCCTAAACATGCCGAAATTGAAGCATAGAAAGCAAGAAAAGCATGCTCATTTGTTAGCTCGCAAGTAAGGCATAAGGCACAACTCTCAAAATCAATTAAAGAGTGATATATGTGAGAGTGTGATAGAGGTTTATGCTCTAAAATCACATGCTAAATGATGCCATATCATGCAAATAACACAAGTAAAGCATGCTAAGAGCCTTGAAACACAAAACTAGTAAAGGCCATTTACACTACAACCATACAAAGCATGAGTCACATGACCAAGACCAACCAAAACAAAGTTAAAACATGCTAAAATAGTAGCAGAAACATGCTGAGATGGAGTCCCAAAAGAGTAGAAAAACGTGCTCTCCTCTTAGGCCAACTACACATGCAAACAAGACATGAGGAGAGGGGACCATCCCCTCCTATTTTGGTCCTCAAAACTAACTTTCTACCACTAAAATTCTCCTAGAATAATTTCAGTGGTTAAGAGGCCAAGAAAAGGTTGCTTCAAAAGCTTTGAAAGATGGCTCAAAAGGCTTCACAAGCCAAAGAGCAAAGGGGGAGAACCACCCCCTTAACCAAACAAGGTTCAAACCACAATTTTAAAGCCTTAAAATTAGAGTTTTTAAAGGTCCAAACCAGCCTCAAAGTAGCGTAAAAAGATGGCCAAACACTTAGCGAAAACAAAGCTTAAAAAGGACAAGTTTTTACCCTTGAAGCACAGCTGCAAACAGGTCTTCTTCTGAGCCAAAATCAGCTTTAGGAGCTCCAAACAAGCCTTAAGGAACCTTAGCTCCAAGATAAGGATGTTTGATCAAGGGTCTCTTTGCAAATATCTAGAAAAAAATCACTTTCAAGCACAAAACATAGAGAGAGAGAGAGAGAGAGAGAGAGAAAGAGAGAGAATTCTAGAGAGAGAGATAGAATTTTTGCTCCCAAAATTCTGAACCCTCAAAATGGGGGAGGGACCTCCCCTTATATAGAAAAACAAGCTACAAGCTTGTCTTCATCCCTCCATACATGGAGGATGGCTTCAGTGATCAACAGCTGGCACAACTGGCATACAAAATATCTGAAAAAGGAGAAAAATGGCTGTCGGCCATCATTAGTGGTTGACTAGCCGTCAATGAGGACAACCGGCCATCAGTGTAGCCAATCGGCCACCACTGATGGCCGATGGGAATAAACCCTAGCCGATGGATTGTAGGGATGGCCGGTAGGCCACCCTCTCCTTCAGAAGCAAAGAAGCAAGCATTTGGTCCACAACCAAGCACAAAACAGACAAGTTTCAAAGGCTCAAAGGCAAGACACTCCACCAAGAACTTCGGGCGTTCAAAACGAACACAAACATGGATAATCATCGAGTATTCAAGCAATGACATCCAAGTCTTGAGGACGGTCAAAAATGGGTGTCTACAGGTGGTGTTATCACTTTGTTGTCGATGAGATCTTGAATCTTATGACGCAGCCTACAGCATTGTCGGTGTCATGACCGTGCTGCTAGTGAAAAGCACAGTATTTAGCTGGGTTGTGCTTAGGTAGAAGAGGATCGGGTAGTGGGATTGCTCTAACGGGTTGAGGTGCCCCTTTTTGATCAACACCCTCAGGGCTTAGGATAAAGACATGTATAGCGGGGTGAAGACCCTTTGGGATCGAGCTTAGTTGTTTGAGGTTTGTGGAGTTGTACTGGAAAAAGGTTTGCGGTTTTGGCTGTGGTGGTGATGACATTCACATCAAATGGCCGTGCAGTTGTGCTTCCACTAGTGGTTGCATTGGAACTGTGTGCAAAGGGCCTCTTTGGCTGCTCCTTCTCATCGGTTATCAACCCCTGCTTCATTGCATCTTCAATCTGAACCCCTATCTCATGGAGCTCAGTGAATATGAACAATGGTAAGACAATCATCTTCTGTAATAATTTCCCTTGTAGATTGCAGACCACCATCTTGATTTGATCCTTCTCGGATGGCCTGGTAGTCATCATCGAAGCCTTGGCCCTCCGCCTTGTTACAAAGTCAGAGAAGCCCTTCGTTGGCTCCTGACAGGTTGCTTAGCGATCATGGGTTGTGTCCTCGATCTGCGTGTTGTATGAGTATTATGCGATGAAGGCCTTAGCCATTTCCTCCAAACTTCGCTTCACAGAGTCTTCCAACTTTGCATACTAGATAGCTGCTATACCTGTTGCTTTTGAAATCCGGTGAGGCCCATTGGCCACATGATATCGGAGAACAATCGCAAATGAACCATGGGATCCCCAGAACCATCAAAACAGTCTATGTGTGGCATTTTAAACCAGTCTGGCAAAGTAACTGCAGAGTCAGTATATCCATCTTCGATGTCTGGGATTGAATTCACACCCTGTGCTCGTTTGAGAAGCTTTTCTAGCTTGTTGACCTTCAGTACAGTCGGGTCAACTTCAAATTCAAATGGTGCCTCAGTTTGGTACACTGGTGCCTTGGAGGCTTGTGGTGGGATGGGGTCTACTGGATTGCCCAGATTCTCTTGGACATTGATAGTGATTTCTGGTACTAGGATACCCGCAGGAGGTGCATGGAAAGCAGAAGCCGCTGCTGGCTGTGGTAGCTATTGTTGTAGCCTGTTTATCACTTCAGCTTGATGGGCTGTAACTTCAGTTTGGCAGGTAGCATCTTGCTGCATGGTTTCCATTATTTATTGGAGATGACAAATCAAGTCCTCCTTACTGGCTGCAGGATACTGAGTCATTTGAATAGACGAGTGATATCTTGCTGGCCTAACTGTCCCTGATCAGATGCAGGTGATGTAAAGGGTGTCTGCTGGACTGGTCAATTATGCCTAACTCTTCTCTGTCTGGTAAACGGTGGGAGCAAAGCAAACATAGGCTGTCCCTTGACAAGATCTCCGAATCTGTAAAGCCTCCTAACACGGGTCCAGAGTGCTTGGGGGGTAACCGAACTGTCCTGAAGCAATTGTGATAAATTACCCAGCAAAAAGAAATAAAGCAAAAGGAAAACAAAAATCATAAACTACACATCATCTCAGCTCAGATGTGAACCACACACAGGTGTAATCAAAGCTGTTAGGACTACACTCGATACTGAATTCTACCCCTAAAACGAATACCCAACTTGCAACTGATACGCACGTTCCTGTAGAGTTTCACTCTAAAAGCACATACTACGAGGGGGTAGGGTTACCCCAACCTAGTTTCGTCAGGAATTAGGGTTCACTATTCAAACAATGCGGTTTCATGCAATCCTGTATTCGGGTAAGTATCTTGTCCTAGTTTGGAATAGTCTCTTTAGCTTTCGATATGCAACTAGGCCAAATGGAAAAAAAAGTACCTCAACAAGACTACCTAATATAACTCTCGCACCTAACACTGAAAAGTGAAAGGCGGATCAAACGGTACAACGGTAATCCAGATCTAAGGGTTATGTTCCTATCATGGCAGAGCCCGTGACCGTTCAGCCTTTTGGCAAGCTTTCCAAGCAAGCCTTCGGCAAACCGTCCAAGAATAACAGATAGCAAACATAGTGACCTTAACTGCACCAATGCAAATACAATGCAAAGAAACATATAAGTGTAGATAAAATTTTATATCATGAGTTCGAGTCAAGCTCTCTAAATCCGCAAACAGAGTTGCCAGAAACTGTAGCTCGGCTTTTTTGAGCCCCCTTTCAAAAGTTTGAAAGATAAGCCCTACAGTTCGAACTCCCGTGGTTCTGAATCTAATCTCACAAGTGCAATGGTGAAATTGATAAATACCAAAGAGTCCAAATCTGACAAATCGTTTTGAAAAATTGATTTTGAATCAAAAATGCCAAAAATGGATTGCTTTGCCAGATATAGAGTTGCCACCTAAATATTTTTGGAAAATCTATGAAACCCATGACTCGTGCCAAAGGCCACGTGTTCTGTCATCACCAAAGTTACCTCAGATCGGGAAATTAGGTATGAGAGGGGAAGGTCATGATTTAAGCACCCCTCGCTCGCCCGATCAAAGGTCGGCCTCTACTAATCATAATATTGATTTTTATCAACATTATATGCTCTTGTCTAATTATTAGGTTAGCATTTACTATGTGATGCGCACACAAGCAAATATAGACTAAATTTGCAAGAATTAGAACATTTCAAGTCATGTTTGTTTTGCAAAATTGTTTGATTTTGCCACTTAACAAAGTGAGATTATAGTTTGTGAATTTGCCACTCGACAAAGTGGGCTTAAAATGTAGATTCATTGAATTATTCCAATTCAAGCAACAAGCCTTCATTCACAGGCATTCAAGCAGTTTAACAAGTAAGCACTTAGCCTCATGGCAAGCATGGTAGTCATGACAATCACTCACACTCATGAAAGTATGCTAAAGCATTAACAACTCACCTAGTACTCCAAGCCAAAAGAGAAACTAGTTAGAGAAATGCTTGATTCCTAACTATGCAAATGTCTAATGCAACACATGCAATAATGCAACTAAAATAGGCTCGGCTACTTAACATGTTATTTGCAACAATTTCATAGCATGCGTTCAAACACGTATTCAACGAGGTAATAAACGACAATGCAAGTTTGAATGATGTACTGAGTGTAGACACCCCATTTTTGACTGTCCTCAAGACTTGGACGTCATCGTTTGAACACTCGATGATCATCCCTGGTCGGGTTCGTTTTGAGTTCCGGAGGCCTCGGCCGCGCTCCTTGCCTCAAGATCTCTCAACTTGTTTGTTTTGTGCTTGGTTATGGACCAAACACTTGTGTTTTTGCTTTTGAGGGAAGTGGGTGGCTTGTTTGCCATCCCCTCAACCCACCGACCAAGGCTTGAGGCCATCGGCCCTGTTTTCTTTCCATCGGCCAAAAGTGTTGGCCAATCGGCACTGTTTGGTCTGCCGGCCATTGTGTTGGTCGATCGGCCATTTTTGGAGGCTGAACCCTGTTCATCTGGTTTATACAAATATTTTGTGCCAGCTGGCCACAGTTGGCAGCCACAATTGACACCCCTCCATACACGTGTATGGAGGGATTTGCTTCTTGGTTTAGCTTGCTTTGGAAGCTTTGAAATTGGATTTCTATAAGAAGGGAGCTCCTCTCCCTTCTCAGGGGTTCTGAAATTAGGGTTATAAATAGTTGTATCTCTCTATCTCTATATCTCCCTCTCTCTCCATCATTTGTGTGTGTATTTGTGACCTAAAGTGATTTTTGTTCACACTATTGCACACAAACACCAAGCATTACACCATCCTTGGTTGCTGAGGTTCTAAGGAGTTGTTCTTAGGGGTTCTTGGAGTGGTGTTCTTGAAGGTGTTCTTCAAGGGTGAGCATTCTTGCTTTTAATACCTCTTTCTTGCTTAAGCTTTTAGCCCTTCTTGCTTATTGTTTTAAGCTTAGATTATAACTGTTAAAAGTTCTGATTTTGTGTGCTTTAGATCTTTGTTTAAGGTCATTTTGAGGTTTGGGGTTGTTTCATCTCTCTTAGTCCTTGTTAGGCCTTGTTTTAGACCATCAATTTTGGCCCTTGCTTTGAGCTTTGCATGAAATTTCTACCACTGAAATCCAGAGGATTTTTAGTGGTGGAATGGTGGTTTTGGTGTCCTAAATAGGAGAGGGTCCCTCTCCTTGTTGTTTTGAATGCTTGCATAAATGGCTTATGTTTGTAGCTTGCAAGCTTAGCTTGTTTTAGCTTCATTTCAGTGTATATTAGGCTTTGTTTTGCCATGATATAGCACTATTTTGACTTGGTTTAGACATACCATGCATGCTTCATGTACTTGTCGCGTAATCCCATGATTTGCCTTAATATGCATCATGTTGTAACATGTCATTTTAGCATGATTTTGGCTCAATTTCATGAAGCTTCTAGCCTTCTTTTAACATACTTGAGCTCTTTTTTTCATTGTTTTGGTCATGCTTACATTGTTTTGTATAGCTACCATGCAATCTAGCTTGTTAGCTTTGGGTGTTTGAGTCACTAGCATGCTCTATTCAGATCATTTCAGTGGTTTGGCATTACTTGTAATGTTATTTCAGTCTATGTTTTATGCTCAAATACTTGCACTTATTACTCCTTTAATGTTTTAAAGGGTTTGTGTTTTGTGCCTCATGAATGGTCCATTGTGTATGCCACCATGCTTAGGTCTTTGGGATGCCATCTAAGTGAGTGTTTGGGCTCATTTTAACATGCCATAACTTTGATTTTGGTTGCTTAAGTCATGCCATGTTTGGTTGTGTTAGGTGTAGTGTAACACCTCTTTTGCGGCCTTGCATGCCTCATGTTTTGGTATTATATTCTAGCTTGTGTTGGCTAGTTTTGAGCTCACTTTTGGTCTTGTTTAGACCGGCCCTGGGATTGTTTTTAGGTCCCCTTGGCCCTTTGGGGCTTGCTTCATGTAGCCTTGGTTTGAGTCCCTTGGCTAGTTTCAAGTTTTGGGCTTTATTGCATGCCTTACTTGCATGGTTTGGTTGATTTGGCATCATCCCTTGCATGATTTCAGAGCTTAACATGTTTGCCTAATATCCATGTTTGTCTCCTTTTAAGTGTTCTTAAAAGTTGCTCTATTATGCTTAAAGTAATGGACCATTAGCATGCATGTTTGTATGTGTATTTCATGCCCTTGTTGCATCACTTTGGCCACTGATTTGGACCTATTTGAAAGCTGTCCATTTTGGTTTAAGACCATTATCGCATGTTGTTGCATGCTTGCCTTGCATGTTGTTGCATGCTTGCCTTGCATTTTGTTGCATACTTGGCCTATTGCATGTTGTTGCATGCTTGAGTTATATCGCATTTGGCATGCCTCTTTTGTTAAGTTGCTTTGCATGTTTGCATGTATTGCCCCTTGCATGTTGTTGCGTGCTTGCCTCACATGGTGTTACATGCTTGCCTATCCTTGAATGTTGTCACATGCCTTGTATGTTTGCATGCTTGTCTAGGTTGCATTGCATTTGGCATGCTTATTACCATTAGCCTTGTATGGCATTGTCCTTAACATGCTCATGTTGCATTAGTTTTGCTTGCATGTTTGCATCCCTTGCCTCCTGATCAACCATGATAGAGTTTGGGGCCCCTTGTTTGTTTTGTGTACATTTCATTTGATATTAAATGCACACTTGGCTCCTTTGGCCATCATGCATTGAAATGCGTGATTGATGGCCCGAGAGTTGAGAACCATACTCCCTTGAGTTCATGACATGATAGGGAGGGTGGTTGTGCAAACATTGTCTTGTAAATGCATTGCCATGCTCTGTTTGTCCTCTGCTGCAGCAAAACAGCATTCTATAGGGATAGATGGCTGGTCGGCCATCTGAAGTGCCGATCGGCTACAAATTTTTGGCCAAGAGCCTCACACATGGTCAATGACCAGTTCTCCTTGGCCGATGGCCTTGTCCCTTGGTCGATGGACTCTCAGCATGTCCCCAAGGTGGTTTAGAAGTATCTTTGAGACTTGTGCAGTTTTCAGAGGTGCAGAGCAGTGCAAACAGAGGCAACATGACATGGCGATGGATTTCCGAGCAAAGCCGACCGAGCATGCATTTGTCCCAAGCCGAGGCAACTTTGGTGATGACGGACACGTGGCCTTAGGCAACGAGTCAGGGTTTCCTAAATTTTCCAAAATAAAATATTTAGGTGGCGACTCTGTATCTGGCAAAGCAGTCCATGTTTGGTACTTCTTTCTTAAAAATCAATTTTCCAAAACAATTTTCCGGATTTGGACTCTTTGGTGATTTATCGGTCTTGCATTGCACTTTGCGAGACTAGATTTAGAACCGTGATATTTGAGTCCGAACTGTGGTAAGCATAGGCCCTCAGGGCACGTCCACAGTTTGTGGCGACTCTACTGGGGAGTTAGAGAGCTTGACTCGAACTCATGATATCTTGTTTTGATTACAATTATGTGCTTCTTTGCATTGCATGTGTATTGGTGCGCCTAGGACATCATGTTTGCCGTATGCTATTCCTGAACTGTTTGCCGGAGGCCCGCTTTGAGAAGCGTGCCATAACGCTGACCGGTTGCGAGCGCTGCCACGACGGGAACACAAACCCCGATTTTTATCGGGGCCCCCTTTTCGACCATTCGACCTAGTGCATATTCGGAATCCGTAGTGACCATTCCAAACTAGGACAGGTTGCTTACCCAATTGTAGGTTGTTTGAAATCGTTGTGTGCGTAGTGAAACCCTAGCTCTTGACAAAATAGGACAGGGAAACCCTACCCCAACATACGGGTGTTTTGGCTCTCATTTACTTGCTATGTGCTTTTCGAGTGTATCTCTACAGGGAACGCATATATCAGCTTGCAAGTCTGAGTATTGGGCCTGCGGGCATTAGTATCAGTGTTCGCAGAATCAGTTATATCTGTGGGTATCAAATTCAGTTTTGGGACAGTAATTTGGGGAATAGTGATCAATCGTCGAATACAGTTATTCAGCTATGTTCATGTCTGTATTGATGAAATTGGGCTGAGATATTGCCTATTTTCTCTTTCAGTTCAGAGATTCAGTTCAGAGCAACCAGTTTTCTCCTTTGCTGTGGCAAGGCAGGAAAAGGCTCACCGGTTCATCAGATCCGTTAGTCACCAGTCCCGTGACCTTTGTCCAGTCCAGTAGACTTATGATGACCCAGAATTCGGAAGAGATTGTGGTCATGGCAGCCGTATTAAACCGGGGAATCATCATGCAGGGTGATGCCGACGTTAAAGTGCCACACCCGATCTGGGAACCCCAGTTGTTTCAAGCTCGTGAGCCCACCACATTTGAGTTGATGGGAATGATTGGCGACCTTCAGAGATTTGTGGCTGATCTAGCCTACAGAATGTTGGCTTCGCCACCAACCACATCATATGCCGGGAACTTCATGCCAGAGGAGCCTCCGCTACTGGGGCGAATTGTAATTGAGCTCA
Source organism: Camellia granthamiana (assembly GCA_036172215.1). Taxonomy (NCBI): domain Eukaryota; kingdom Viridiplantae; phylum Streptophyta; class Magnoliopsida; order Ericales; family Theaceae; genus Camellia; species Camellia granthamiana. The sequence goes on from CM069905.1 coordinate 62,486,763, forward strand.
GCCAACCTAAAGCTGTCTTAAGCTCCGGCAATGACATGTCGACAACAACAAGGCTCCACTCTGATCAAGCAAGCCAAACCTTCCCTCAAGCTGAGACTAGTGGAAAGAACAAGATGAAGGTGGACACTGATCCCTATGAACAACTTCAGCAAGCTGTTGAGGCTCTGAAAGCCGGGGGGTAGAATAAGCAACAAGTACTCGCAGTTGTGGCTAAGACTGTGGATGACATCTTCGCCACTCAGACCAAGAGCAGTTCAAGCCAAAGGGAAAATTGGGATAGGGATCGTCGTACCAGAACCGTTCCTCCCAACCCTAACCCTGCACCTGGAAAAGATCAGAAAGCCAAATCAGCACCTGCTGACCCCTCTGCTGGTGCGTCTAGCAAAAGTCTGCAAACCTCGAAGTACCAACCCCGGGGTCGCAGGGTCTTCCATGCCTTCTATATGCCTTTGTCCAAGGCTCTTCAAATCCTTGTTGAGAAAGGCCATCTCAAACCTCTTGAGCCTTGCCCCCTCTCGAATCTCCTTCCAGCTAAGCATGATGGTACCCAGTATTGTGCATACCATCAACAAACCGGTCACAACACCGACAATTGCTTTCGTCTTCGCCACGAAGTGCAAGATGTGATCGATGACGAGGTTATCATCCCACCAAGCTCAGCAAAGTCTATCGTCACTGGATCAATGGACTTGGGGGAATAGTATGAGTATGTGATCAGGGGACGAACCACCTGCGGGCAGCGTTCAGTTTACTCTAGATGTTGCGTATGGCACGCACTATTTTGAGCATTTGCAAATGCTGTTTATTTTACGTTCTGGCTTGGGCATTGAGTCAATTCTGTTGTGTTGTTTTGAGTCTGTCTTTCTACTTTAAGTCAGTCTTTTGTTTGGGGTCTGTCTTGTTGTATCGAGTCAATCCTGTTGTATAGGAGTCGGGTGATTCTGGGGATGTTACCTCGGGCATCACTATTTTGTTTTGTGTTTGTCTTTTTGCTTTCTTTTGGGTCTGTTTCTGCCGTGGAGCCAGTTACACTAGAAGATCTGAATGAAACAGTTGTGGTTTTCATATTTCTGTGTTTGTTTCTGCTTTGAGCCTGTTGTGCCAGCAAGTTTAGATTGAAACAGCAGTGTATTTCACCTGCTCTTCTATGCCTTGAAATTATTACATTAACCTAAGTTTTTCAAAACTTTTCAAACACTGTAATGAAAACGAAGAGGAAGGAATTCCTCAGGATTTGCAAAAATTTGATCAATTGAGAGATAGAGAGGCGTGCTAGGCCCTTAATGAACGAAATCATGCTTGTTAGTGTGAGTGCTGAGAAGGATCCTGGCTTGATCCAGATTGGTTCTGCACTGTCTTCGGCGCAAGCGACTAGTCGCTTTCTTAAAAGATTTCAAAAATATATATATATATATATTTTGCGTAGTCCTGCGAAGACCTGTGTGGAATCGCTCTTGAGATTGTGCAGCTTAGGATCACTCTCAGCCTCAAGACCCAAACCCCCTGCTTTCAAACCTTAAACTTAGACTCAGAATGTTCAAAGGTCAATCATGATGTGAAACCTGTGTGGCCACATTTGAAGTAACCCATGAATTAACAGCAAGAAAGTCAGATCAAGAAGGTCAGACGTCGTCAAAAGAAGCTTGCAAAGCTAGGTCAGAAGCACCCCTGGAACTAGGGGCAAAAAAATGTCCGATGTGCTCTAAGAGCCGAGGATGGATCATTCCGCAAATCACTGAAGATCGACAAGAATGCCAAATCCCAGAAGGGAGAAAAGAAGAAAGTTTCGTTGGAGGATAATCAAGTTCCTATCCGCAACACTAGGGATAAATTCAGCCCCCATTGGATGGACTCCTACATCATTAGCAAACAACAGCCATTCTCCTAGATTCAGATGACTTCAGGATCTCAAAACCATTTGACATGGACAAAGCTACACTTTTACCCTTAAGAGGCTCGCTGGGTCGAAAACCTGGAAGGGCGACCCAGGTAAAAGTTAGAGCAAGGAAAAAAAAGAAAAGAAAAGAAAAGAAAAATGCAAAAAAATGAAGGAAAAGAAAATAAAAAAATCTTGAAAAGAAAAGGCTTGAAAAGAAAATCAAAAGAAATGAAAAGAAAAGAAAAACAAAGCTCGCAAGGTTGAAAACCCGAAAGGGCTGCCTTGGCAAAAGTTAGAGCATAAAAGGTGAGGGTTAATACACGAGTGTACCTTAACCTGAACTACGTAAGGCTTGATTCCCATGTTTGGGATACGTAGGCAACTTCATTCTAAAGTCCAGCCACAAACACTTCCAAATCGAGTGTGTCCACGTAATGGTTTTGATCATCTTTGCCTTCTCTGCATCCGAGAGTTCGGTTGTGATCATCACTCTGAGGACTGATTACAACGCACTGCGGTGCTATTCAAACAAGGGGCAACTTTCCGTTGCCATGCAGTGTTCCTCAGACATGGGGTAGTTCTCCATCGTTGTGGATCTGAGGTTGTGCATCTCAAGGGTAAGTTCTATATTGGTCAAGCAGTGGCCGTTTGCAAAAATAGTTTTTGAGAATTTTTACTAAGGTTGATTAATTCTCTCGAAGATTATTCCATTTTCCAAAACTGGACCATTTCTTGGACCCAAAAAAGGAAAATTTTTAGTGCTCATAGCCTGACTTGCATGATTTTAAATTAGAAAATCGAATAAGTATGTTAATCTAACTCTCATATTGATCAAAATTGTTTTAGTAGAAAGCTCAAAAAAAAAATGGTCAAAATGATGAACCAGAGGCACAGTTGAGTCAGGTGTTCTGTCTTTTTCCCATTATCAACATACTTTCCAGAAAGGGCACCGTATTTGCCAGAAAGGGCACAACTGAGGATAACAATGAAGGGCTGAAAGCTCTCTCATCCTCCAAGCAGCGAGACATCAAGCTAAGTGCGAAGCACGAAATGGAATGGATCAGGATATTCCACTCCCTCATCCAGGGCATCGACTAGATGTCACTGGAGGAACTAGCCGCGAGCTGAATATGCTGGGCATGAGTCCACAACCTTCAATTTATCCATCAACCACCCAGGGGAGGGATTAAAAATGAGAGATTGAAGAATAGAGAGCTGTGCGTTGAGAGAAAAAGTGAGAAAAGGGCTTTTTTCAGAAAAACAGAGCCTGAGGGCCGAGTGATGTGAGAATCACAAATGAGAAAATGGTGGGAAATGATACCCGAAGAAACTGGCTCCTCGTCAACCGAGAGGTCTCATGTTGTTTTGAACACGTCTGAGTGTCGTGTCTGTTGTTTTGTTTGTCTTGATTCTTGTTTTAAGTCATTTCGAGTGTCAATAGATGTGTTTAGGTTGTTTACCTTTTGTTTTCCTTTGTTGAGTCGTTTTGGCTATGGTTATTCGTAGGCTCAATACCCGATCGAAAACTCAATTTCAAAAATAAATTGTTTTGTGCTCAGAGTGCTGTGCCATTCTCCACATTTGTGTAAAATAGGATTCGTTCTTTCATAAAACCGCAGGGTTTAATCTAGGTTATGTCAGAATAGTAGAACCAGGACCTATCTGAAGCTATGAGTTCTGGATTGCGAAGCAAAGGAAAATGAGGGAAAATTTGGAGCATCTGAGTTTGTTCCAACTTCTGCATGTTCTGTCATTGCATCCCGTATGTTCAGATTGGGCTGTGTGTTCAGAGTGAGCAGTGTTCAGAATGGGCTGTGTGTTCAGAAGAAACCAAGCACTGTGTCATGAGCTGTGTGTTCAGAATGAGCAGTGCACTGTATAAGCTGTGTGCAGAATAAATTAGGTACTGTATTATGGGCTGTGTGTTCAGAATCAGCAGTGTCCTGCATGAGCCGTGTGTTCAAAATAAACAGAGTACTGTGCTATGGGCTGTGTGTTCAGAATGGGCTATGTGTTCAAAATGAATAGAATATTTTGTCGACTATTTTCGTGTCAGAATGGCAATTAGAAGTGCTCTCCCGGAGTACAAATCCCTGCCAGAGGCATCTTGGCCATGTTTGCAATGAGTTCCTAGGAGATCAATTGCGATGGTGGAAACTAGAGTTCGAACGGTTGTTCCCTAGAACACAAAGGTTCAGAATTTCCGAGACTAAAGTCTGGTTTGAATACCCAGGGGTGTATCCCCAGCTTGAAATCTTTATGGAAGCCCCATAGGTTGAGGCGGCATGTATGCACTTCAATTCTGGATACTGATCCAACCTAGTCTGTCACCCCGTTGGAGAATAGGGAAAGTTATGAGTATGATCAGGAAGAAAAGCGGCATCCGTGGTTTCCCTAGCAGATGTCGCTCATTGTCAGCATTTCAGCACCTTTGTACTGTGAGTCGAAGATAAGTGTTCGAGGAACACGAGGAGGGGAGATCCTTGTCAGAGTAGAACGGCTTATCGCCACTCGCCCCGTGAGGTGCTTGCTACAGTGCCGCTAGGTTTGTTTATCACATTCCTTAAACATCATGCATTGTTTTGCATTCTACCTATCGAATTTCTTTTTGGTTCATGCACGGTATTGTATGTACTGTTCATTCAGAGGAGTTCCGGTTCAGTACAACTGATCCCTCTCTCCACTCGCGTGCCGCGTTTGGATGACTGCGCTTTCTTGTATAGTTCTTTCCTCTTTCGCGTGTGCTATGCTGAGAGATGCTTTCTTTGCCCCTCTCGCGTGTGCTACGCTGAGGGATTTTCCTTTTCCTCTCTCGCGTGTGCTACGCTGTGGACATCCCCGAACGCCCCCGGGAGGGAAACTCCCCGGTCTATTCATTAGGGCTCACTACAGTTCGGACTCAAATTGTCACGGTTCTAAATCTGAACCAAAGAGTCTAAATCCGGCAAATCGTTTTTGAAAACTAATTTTTTGTAAAGAAGTGCCAAACATGGACTGCTTTTCCAGATACAAAGTCGCCACCTAAATATTTTATTTTGGGGGAATTTAGGAAACCCTGACTCATTTACCTAAGGCCACGTGTCCGTCATCACCAAAGTTGCCTCGGCTCGAGAACTTAGGTACGATTGGGGAAGGTCAGCTATGAGCATCCCCGCTCGCCCGATCAAAGATCAGCCTCTACTAACCATGATATCTAGTTTTGAAAACATTATGCATTCTTATTCCGATTAATTAGCTAATCTTACTATGTGATGTGCACAACACAAAAGTATAGACTAGATTGCCTAATTTGGAATAAAGCATCGCATATCCGTTTGTTTGGAAATTGGTTTAGAATTTGCTACTCGCAAGTAGGCTAAAACATGGATTTCGACGGGTTATTCCAACTCAAATAATCCAACCTTCACCTACAGGCATTCAAGCAGTTATATCACATAAGCATATAGCCGCATGGTAAGCACGCTGTTATGTTAACATTCACATACATGCAAGATGCTAAAGCATAAACACTCACAGTGTACTCTGAGCCAAAACAAGAAACTAGTTAGCAAACATGCATGATCCTAGTTCATGTTATCGATGGCTAATGCGACGCATACAAAATGCAACTAGAATAGGCTCGGCTAATCTAGGGATGACATGTGAAATGCAACAGATAAGACGTATTCAAGTTAGATTTGAGATACTATGCAATTAGCATGATGCGCCGAGCCCGGTGAATGCAATACTGATGAATGAATGCACGCATGCGTAGCATAAGGTATGCTAAATTGAATATGCCCTAATACTAACCATTGAAAGAAGGTAAATAAAAGGGAGAAAGAGGTGGAGGTTGGAAGACATGCACACACGCACCCACACTTATTACACAATTCGCCCTCTCTCGGAGGGACCAAAAGAATAGTACAAATTTAATCAACTAACAAGCTATCTAAATAATTACAGACCACTTAACTAGTTAAGCAAATTAACTAAGCTATGAAAGCAGAAAAACAGCCTCGGGAAGAGGGTCGAATGCATGCGTGCTCGGTTCCGCTCGAAAATCCACCACCATGTACAAGTTGCCTCTGTTTTCACAGCTCTGCATCTCTGAGACTTGCACAAGTCCCAAGGAACACTCTCTGATCACAGTGGAAGGTCACCGGCCAAGGGGGAACACCACCGGCCATAAGTAAATGGTCATCGGCCACAAATTGAGCTCTCGGCCACCAATTCATGGCCGACCGGCACCAAATATGGTCGGTCGGCCATGTGTGCCTGCAGAATCCTGTTTTGACAGCAACAGAGGGCAAACATGGCATGGCAATACATTTCAAGTAAATGTGTGCACCAACACCCTCCTTGTCATGTTCATGACTCAAAGGAGGATAGCCCTTGATTCTCGGACCACCAATCGTGCATTTCAATGCGTGATGGCCAAAGAGACCAAGTTATGCATTTTGATGTCAAATGAAATGCAAACCAAATAAACACGTAAGGCCTAACCTCTATCACTTGATCAAGAGGCAAGGCATGCATGCCAAATGCAACCTAAGCATGTTAGCTAAGTATGCAACATGAGCATGCAAGCGAGCAATGTGCACTAGGCACTCAACCTAAGCAAACAAGCATGCAAGGCATGGAACAACTATGCTAATGACAAAACATGCGACAACATGCCAGGCAACCAAAATAGAGCATGCATGCCAAACGCATTACAACCTAAGCATGCAACAACATGTCCTATATCTCAAGCAATGCAACACAATACAAATTGGCTAAGCACGTGTCAACAATGCAACCAAAGAGCATGCGAAACACTTATGCAACCAAAGCATGCAAACATGGAGCAATGTAACAACATACGAGCAACATGCGAAAGATGGGCTTAGACTAACTTGGGCAGCTCTCAAACAAGCCCAAAATAGTGGCCAAAAGCTAAGGAAATGAAGGCAAATGTCCACACAAACATGCATGCACACATGGTCCAACACTTAAGCATAAAAGAGCAACTTTTAAGCACACTTAAAAGGGACAAGCATGGGCATATGGCATGCATGCTAAGCTCTGAAAATCATGTTATAAAAGGTGCCAAACCGAATAAACAAGACAAGCCAAGCATGCAACTAGGGTCCAAGGCCTAAGGCTCACCAAACGGGTATTGAACTACACTTAGCAAAACCAAATATGACATGATTTGAACAACCAAAATCAGAGTTTCAGCATGTTAAAACAAGGCCAAAAACACATTGACATGGCATCCTAGAGGCCTAAACATGATGGCATACGCAATGGCACATTCATGGAGCATGAAACACAAACCCTCTAAGGCCTTAAAGGAACATCAAATGCAAGCATATGAGCATCCCATGGGGACTGAAATGACATGTTAAGTGGTTCCAAACCACTGAAATGATACAAGCAATGCATGCTCAACACTCACACACCCAAGGCTAACAAGTCAAAATGCAAGGTGGCTATACAAGGCATGTCATGGATGGCCAAAACAACCACAAAAAGACCTTAGGCATACTAAAACATGCACAAAAGCTTCACAAAGCTAAACCAAAACAAGTAAGCATAGTGGTCTAAATGCTAGGCACATGTTATGGCAATTCATCGCATTACAAGACAAGTATGCTAAGCATGCATGGTGTGTCTAAACCAAGTAAAAATAGTGCTATATCATGGCAAAATAAGTACAAATAACACTTAAGACATGGCCAACATGATCTTAAAAATAGTGCTCACACATGAGGCAAAAATGACACATTTTGAAGACAACAAGGAGAAGGGATGGCCCTCTCCTTTTTAGGACCTCAAACCACCATCCTCACCACTGAAATCCCTCAAGATTTTTAGTGGTGAGGAGGCCCAAACAAGGTGGTCCCGGAGCTCACCAAAATAGCACAAAATGGGGGCCAAACAAGGCCTAAGAGGGGTCAAACAACCCCAAACACCAAAACAACCTCAAACAACTATTTTAACCAAGTAAAAATAGAACTTTTATATGTTATATACTAAGCTTAAAACAGAAAGAAAAGATGGCTAAAAGCCTATGCAAAAATGGGGAATAAAGGGCAAGGTTCTGACCCTTAAAGACTTTCTTCAAGAACAATGCTCCAATAGGTTCCTCAAGCTTGAATCCACCCAAGAACTCTAAGAACAACCCTCTAATGCCTCAGTAACTAAAGGTATAGTGTAACACTAGGTGTTTGTGCACAAAAGTAAGGACAAACACACACTTATACACAAAGAGAGGAAGATATAGAGATAGAATAGATACACTATGCTAACCCTAAAACCAGACCTCTGGAGCTTTTTTGTAACCCTTAAGGAGGGATGAAAGGGCCTCCCTTTATAGAGGATCACTCTTGCAAAGCTTACAAAACAAGCTAAGCAAGAGTGAAATCCCTCTATACATGTGTATGGAGGGGGGAAAAGTGGGTGCCAGCTAGCACAGCTGGCACAAAATATCTGTCAAAAGCAGATGAACAGTGGTCGGCCAGCCAAAAATGCCAATTTGACCAAAACAATGGTCGGCTGGCCACAAAGAGTGCGGCCGGCCATCACCAATGGCCGATAGCAACAAAACATGGCCGGTGGCCTCAAGCCATGGCCAGTGAGGTGTGGGGATGGCCAACAAGCCATTCCTTGCCCCTCAAAAGCAAAACACAAGTGTTTGGTGCAAAACCAAACACAAAACAGTCGAGTTGAGAGATCCTGAGGCAAGGCGCGTGGCCGAGACCTCCGGGAACTCAAGACGAACACAAACATGGATAATCACCGAGTGTTCAAACGATGACGTCCAAGTCTTGAGGACGGTCAAAAATGGGGTGTCTACATACACTGAGAGATGCTTTCTTTCCTCTTTCGCGTGTGCTATGCTGAGAGATGCTTTCTTTACCCCTCTCGCGTGTGCTACGCTGAGAGATTTTCCCTTTCCTCTCTTGCGTGTGCTACGTTGAGAGGTTTTCCCTTTCCTCTCTTGCGTGTGCTATGCCAAGAGGTTTTCCCTTTCCTTTCTTACGTGTGATATGCTGAGAATTTGTGATTGGCACCACTTCCAATGCCTTCTGGTGATAATTTTGCAACGTCACGCCTGTTTGTTTATCGAGTTGTTGTACATTTGCTTATCAAGTTGTATTTCGTATTCTTTAAGTCTTTGTTTTGCTTATCAAGCTGTACTTACACTTGGTTAACTTGTCAAGTTCTTTGTTTTGCTTATTGAGTTATTTTGTCGTTAGTTGGTTCACTACCTGACTTATTGCAATTCGAGTGTTTGGTTTTCAAATGAAAAGTTCAATCTCATTTACATTTTTATGTAATGCGATGCGATGCATTGAATGTACAAATGCAACACTTTTTGAACAAAAATAGTTGTTTCATTTCATCATATGTCTTTTGCAAAAGTACATAGTTTTGAGAAAATAAAACCTGCCTGAGGCAATACAATATGCTCAAACTACTAGCAAAAAAGGGAAAAATAAAGCAAAAAAGGAAAAGCAACAAATGTCTGAGCAAAGCAAAGAAAAAAAAAGGCAGCAGAATGTCTAGATCAACATCGATCATCTCAAGCACGGGAGTCGGTCCTGGTCCTCTTCCTGGACGAGGGTCCAGGATCACCACGGCCATCAGAATCAGAATCTGAGTCATCTCCAGCCTCGCCCTGGGACGACGCTGCCTCTGCATCGGAATCATCAGGAGAGGGCTCTCGCGAACTGCTCTCAGCATGGGCGTGCCTATGCCTGCCACAGCTGTGGAACATCATCCCCTGCCTGGCTCCCCCTCCTCCTCGAGCAGGAACAGAAAGTCTAGCTGGAGCGCCTCCCGCGGCCGGAATCTGGAACGGGGCTTGAAAAGAACAAATGGTGAACGCATCAGTTATGCTACGCAGTACAAAGTATGAATACCGAATACGGTGTGTGAGTACAGTGCATGAATGCTGTGAACAGTGTATCAGCAGTGTCTGAGTACAGTGTATGAATGCCGTGAGCAATACTGTGAGCAATGTATGATTATAGTGTATCAGTGCCGTGAGTGTTATGTATCAAGTGCCGTATTGATAGTGCGATGCATCAGATCATGTATGGAACAGATTATGCAGAGTTTGAGACTGCAGTTGAAAGAACTTACCGGGATGCCATAGATGGTCAACAAGTTGATGCTCCGCTGCAGCATCCCCATCACGGAGGCAGTCAGCTCTAGAGACTGGCGAGTGTACTTGACGGAAGCCTACAAAAGTGTTAAAGGCATTAGTATTTTGCGGAATATCAAACGAAATGAAATGAAACGACTGTACAAGATGCAAAGTGTAGTAGTACTTACCAGGGTCGAGCCGTAGACTCTGACAAGCTCGTGATCAGCCAGAGGAGGAGCGATGAGGATCTGGTAAGTCTCCCCACCCGGCCCTCGGCATGTCATCATTATGGGCAGCTCGGGCCACCCAGCTCCTTGCCCTCTCCGAGACCCACTCCTACTACGGGCCTGAGGTGCCCGCGATGCTCCTGCTCCCACTGCCGGCACTGCAGGTCTCTCTCGCTCAACTCGACGAGCACTGGTTAGAGGTCACATGAGATAAGCCTGGATGTACTCGGTGTAGTCGCCATCATCTTTAAAGCGTGCATAGTCCCAACCGATAGTGTACTCTATCATCTCCTCTAAAGTGTACCTCTCGGTGTGTCTCGTGTGGGTAGGAGGAGGTGCTGGAACTGTCTGCTCTGGCACGCCTAAGATCTACTGCAGGAAGCGCTCCCCTAAGTACCAAGCACGGCAGACCGGTCCCTCTAACAAGACCCTGAACCGGGCAGTCTCCTGAGCGCCGGCATACCACTCCCGAACTGCATCAGGCAATGAGGCCCACGACTGCCGGGTGATCTGTAAATAATATATAATTTGTTATCTGCTGTTATTGAAAGTACAATGCAAAGCGAAGCTTAAATGAACTGAAAAGTTTAACATACCTCTGTGGCGGTGACGGTGTCAAAGTATCGGCGGAAGAACATGAAAGACTCCCGGGGTCTCCGCTCGCACCTCATATCGAAGCGGTGGGAAAACGAAACCATGGGGGGCATCTCCACATCTAGCATTGGGGCAAGCCTAGGAAAGTAGGCATACACCCATAACTACAGAATGTAACAGAGCAGATATGAGTATGCTTATCAGATAAAGCAGTATATAGATAAAAGCAAAAATTAGAGAACAGTATGCAGTGTATGGCGCAGTGTGTGCAGCGTGTTGTGCAGTGTGTGCAGTGAATAGATAGTGTAAAGCAGATTGCGTGTGCATAGTGTGTGTGGTGTACAGATATTGAAAAGCAGAATTGAAAAGACAGAAAGGGAATGTGTACCTCCCAGGCTCGCCAGTAGCCTCCAAGCAACTGCTCGCTGTGGCAGGAGGATGAGCTCATATATCTATAAAGGGTGGCCAGGCCTATGCCATCTCAATCATAGGGGCGGATCCGCGTCACGTCCACAAGTGCGCTCAGTAGGTAGAGGGCGACGGTGTTCGCTTGGTCGGCGAAAAGCGTGGTCCCCAGTAGGAACATGATAAAGCCACGAGCATACTGCTCCTCCTCCTCCTGGGTAGTAGGCCCCTGGATCCGGAAGTGGTCTTCGAACCATGAGTACCTCATGAACCCTGGTCGGGCGAGAGGTGGCTGAGTGCTGAGCAAGTATAACTGAGCAGCGTCCCACTCGTCCATAGCAGTATCAAAGGGGATCAGATCACCCCCTACCCTGATGTCGGTGAGCATGGAGAAGTCAAAGGGAGTCATCGTCATCTCCCCTGTGGCAGAGAGGTGGAAGGAGTTGGTGGTGTCCCACCACCTCTCCACCAAAGCAGCGAGAAGAGGCTTATTCGCAATGAGGCACGAGAGTCCCATGCAGAAGGTGCCAAAGCCGGCCTGGTCAACAATCTGGCGGACTACATCAGGCAGCTCCATATACCATCCTCGGGCGACGATGTTCCCATACCCCTGGAAGACATGGGAATCTCCTTGTGTTCAAAAACAAATAGTTGCGAAGCAATGTTAGAAATATAGTGTTTGAATGCGTTCAAAGTTGATGAAAGTGCAGTATGGGTACATGCGTTCAAGTTTAAACAGATATCAGGTGCGGGTATGCCCTAAGTGGACTAAGCATGCGATGTATCAGTGTGTTTGGGTTATTCAGTTGAAAATGCAGTGTGTGTGCATGTGTTTGAATGCGTTCAGAGTTGATGAAAATGCAGTATGGGTGCATGCGTTCAAGTTTAAATAAATACCAGGTGTGGGTGTGCTCACAGTGAACTCAGCATATGACGAATCAATGTGTTTGGGTTATTTAGTTGAAAATGCAGTGTGTGCATGTGTTTGAATGCATTCAAAATTGATAAAAATGCAGTGTGGGTGCATGTGTTCAAGTCTATACAGATATCAGGTGTGGGTGTGCTCGCGGTGAACTACAACATGTGATATATCAGTGTATCGGGGTTAAACAATTAAAGAACAGTATTGACTATTGAAGTCATACAGTCTACATTGTAGAAATTAAAGAGGAAGAGTGTACCTCAGAGGTGCCGAATGAGAGGTGTGACTCAGGCTCGCACAGTGGAAGCTCCAGTAGCGCGCCTCGCGCATAGCTCCTGAAGTGGCGGATGCTATCAGGAGGAAGCACATGTATTGCCGGCCTGTAGGTCACTGGGTCGAATGGTCGGACACGAAGAGGTAGAAGCTCGACCTCGGGGTCCACGTCCATCTCCGGGGGAGTCCCACCGCGTGGAACATCGTCTGCCATCTCAAGAAAGGTGCGAAAATGGCCGAAAGTGCGAAAAATAGGCGAGAATGTGAAAGGTCAACCCAAAGGTCAACCCCGAGAGGGTAAAAAAATGGGAGGAAGGGTCGGAGTGCGGAAAAGGCACGAAGATCAAGGTATGACTCAGGGAAACAAACCCCAAGTGGTGGGAACCAAGGAAAGGACACTGAAACTGAGCTTTGTTCGATTCAAAGTGTGTGAAACGGGAAGGGTTTCGCGAATCGAACAATGAAAAGTGTTGAAAACAAGAGAAAAACGAGGATCGAAGGCGAGAAAATCACCTAGAGAGAAAGAGGAAGGATTTTCGAGTTTGAGGAAGTGAGGATATGGGGTTTGGAACCTCATATTTAAAGACTCATGGCCAAAAGACAAAACTGTCCCGAAATTGCCATTTTTGGCCGATTGGCCAAATTGTTAGCCGATCGGCCAAATATTTGGCCGATGAGCTTATTTTGTGGCCGATGGATGGCTGGCAGCCTCCCCTTGTGGTCGATGCACCTCCCACACCCTTGTTTGGGTCAGCTATGATGTTTGGGACCTTCATTCCTCAAGAAAGTACAAGAAAATACGCTATTGAAGCTCAAATCGGCCTCCGTGTTGGCCTCATATCGTACCTTCCATGTGCGATGCTCGGTATGCGCAAGGTGTATCCTTTTTCATATCCTTTTGTATCTTGCGAGATTCGAAAATTTATTTAAATGCGTTGCATTATAATGTTTTTGTCTTGCTTATGATAATCGCGCATTTCTTGCATTGTTATGCACGTCTCTTATGCGTTGTAGCGCACACCATGCTTGCATTGTTATGCACGTATTATATGCGTTGTAGCACACACCACGTTTGCATTGTTATGCATGTACTATAAGCAATGTAGCGCGCACCCCTAGCATTGTTATGTACGTTTCTTATGCGTTGTCACGCACGCCATGCTTGCATTGTCATGCATATCCTTCAGGTTGCATTGTCTTGCGCCCCTTCATCCGCATTGTTTCGTGTGTCTCATGGGCATCATCATATACCTCATCTTACACGCATTGTCATGCAATTCCTCACATGCATTGTCATGCATATCTCACAAGCATTGTCATGCACCACATTGCATGCATTGTCATGCATTTCAGCACATTACATGTATTGTCATGCATTCCAGCACAGTACATGCATTGTCATGCATTTCAGCACATTACATGCATTGTCATGCATTCTAACACATTACGTGCATTGTCATGCATTGCACCACATTGCATGCATTCTCATGCATTTCAGTATATGCATTGTCATGCATTTCAGCACATTATATGCATCGTCATGCATTCCAGCACAGTACATGCATTGTCATGCATTTCAGCACATTACATGTATTGTCATGCATTTCAGCACATTACGTGCATTGTCATGCATTGCACCACATTGCATGCATTGTCGTGCATTTCAGCATATTATATGCATTGTCATGCATTTCAGCACATTACATGCATTGTCATGCATTCCAGCATAGTACATGCATTGTCATGCATTTCAGTACATGCATTGTTATGCACATCTTATCTACATTGTCATGCATTTCCTTATTTGCGTTGTCTTGCACGCCTCTTTTGCATTGTTTTGTATCCCCTTTATGACTTGCGTTGTCTCGCTCATCATGTGCGTTGTTTCGCACCTCTTTATGACTTGTGTTGCCTCGCTCATCATGTGCATTGTTTCGCACCCCTTTATGACTTGCGTTGTCTCGCTCGTCATGTGCGTTGTTTCGCACCCCTTTATGACTTGCGTTGTCTCGCTCGTCATGTGCGTTGTTTCGCACCCTTTTATGACTTGCGTTGTCTTGCTCGTCATGTGCGTTGTTTCGCACCTCTTTATGACTTGCGTAGTCTCGCTCGTCATGTGCGTTGTTTCACACCTCTTTATGACTTGCGTTGTCTTGCTCGTCATGTGCGTTGTTTCGCACCTCTTTATGACTTGCGTAGTCTCGCTCGTCATGTGCGTTGTTTCGCACCTCTTTTTGACTTGCATTGTCTCGCTCGTCATGAGCGTTGTTTCGCACCACTTTATGACTTGCGTTGTCTCGCTCGTCATGTGCGTTGTTTCGCACCCCTTTCTGACTTGTGTTGTCTCGCTCGTCTTGTGCGTTGTTTCGCACCCCTTTGTGACTTGCGTTGTCTCGCTTGTCATTTGTGTTGTTTCACACCCCTCACCTCTTTATGACTTGCGTTGTCTCGCTGGTCATGTGCGTTGTTTCGCACCCCTTTATGACTTGCGTTGTCTCGCTCGTCATGTGCGTTGTTTCGCACCTCTTTATGACTTGCGCTGTCTAGCTCGTCGTGTGCGTTGTTTCGCACCCCTTTGTGCCTTGCATTGTCTCGCTCGTCGTGTGCGTTGTTTTGCACCCCTTTGTGCCTTGCGTTGTCTCGCTCGTCGTGTGCGTTGTTTCGCACCCCTTTTTGCCTTGCATTGTCTCGCTCGTCGTGTGCGTTGTTTCGCACCCCTTTGTGCCTTGCGTTGTCTTGCTCATCCTGTGCGTTGTTTCGCACTCCTTTGTGCCTTGCGTTGTCTCGCTCGTCATGTGCATTGTTTCGCACCCCTTTCTGACTTGCATTGTCTCACTCGTCTTGTGCGTTGTTTCGCACCCCTTAGTGACTTGCGTTGTCTCGCTCGTCATGTGCATTGTTTCACACCCCTTATGACTTGCGTTGTCTCGCTCGTCATGTGCGTTGTTTCGCACCCTCTAACTCACGTTGTTTCGCACCCACTAACTTGCGTTGTTTCGCAGCCTCTAACTTGCGTTGTCTCGCTCGTTATGTGCATTGTTTCGCACCCTCTATCTTGCATTGTTTCGCACCCACTAACTCGCGTTGTTTTGCAGCCTCTAACTCGCGTTGTTTCGCACCCTCTAACTCGCGTTGTTTCGCGCCCTCTAACTTACTCGCGTTGTTTCGCACCTTCTAACTTGCATTGTTTTGCAAACTCTCTAACTTGCATTGTTTTGCAACCTACTAATTTGCATTGTTTTGCAACTATCTAACTTGCTTTGTTTTGCGACTTATCTAACTTGCATTGTTTTGCAACCCTTTAATTTGCATTGTTTTGCAACCCTTCTAACTTGCGTTGTTTCGCATACCTTTAACTTGCGTTGTTACATTTGTTACTTACATTGTTATGTACGTCTTTAACTTGCATTGGTTTGCATGTTTTATTTGCATTATTCTGCACACTTCACTCGCGTTGTCATGCAGTTTTAATTTGCATTGTTATGCATGTTGCTAACAATATTGTACCTGTTGAGTTTCTTCCTCTTTCAGGCACAATATTGTATGTACGGTTCATTTGAGGCTGGCGCGACCAGACGAACTGCACAGGTATTGTATATCCTCCGTGTGAGACGTAGCGAGAATTGAATAATTCTCTTACATCCTTTCTGCATGTAATGTAGTTAGATTCGTATTCACTTGCTTAAAACTATTGCATGATATGCTTCGTTATAGCTTTCTTCGCATGATCATAAGTTATGTTCGGCTTTGTGCATTGTCTTTGCATCTTGCCCCTGCCTACAGGCGCATATCTTTATCTGTATCTTGTATGTTTGTCTAAGTCTTTGGCCTCGTCAAAAATGGGTCGTCTCTGGGCTTTGACATTCACTCATGTCATTGTTATGACTTTCGAGTTCTGTCAAAGAGGGGCAACTGTAGACACCCCATTTTTGATCGTCCTCAAGACTTGGACGTCATCGTTTGAACACTCGATGATCATCCCTGCTCGTGTTTGTTTTGAGTTCCCAGAGGCCTCGGCCGCGCGCCTTGCCTCAAGATCTCTCAACTTGTCTGTTTTGTGCTTGGTTGTGGACCAAACACTTGTGTTTTGCTTCTAAGGGAAGAGGGTGGCTTGTTTGCCATCCCCTCAACCCACCGGCCAAGGCTTGAGGCCATCGGCCCTGTTTTCCTTCCAACGGCCAAAAGTGTTGGCCGATCGACACTGTATTTGGTCGGCCGGCCATTGTGTTGGTCGATCGGCAATTTTTGGTGGCCGAACCCTGTTCATCTGCTTTATGCAGATATTTTGTGCCAGCTGGCACCCACAATTGGTCCCCTCCATGTGTATGGAGGGATTTGCTTCTTGGTTTAGCTTGCTTTGGAAGCTTTGAAATTGGATTTCTATAAGAAGGGAGCTCCTCCTCCCTTCTCAGGGGTTCTGAAATTAGGGTTAGAAATAGTTGTATCTCTCTATCTCTATGTCTTCCTCTCTCGATCATTTGTGTGTGTATTTGTGACCTAAAGTGATTTTTGTTCACACTATTGCACACAAACACCTAGCATTTCACCATCCTTGGTTGCAAAGGTTCTAAGGAGTTGTTCTTAAGGTTTTTAGAGTGGTTTTGATCAGAGAAAGGTGCTGGAGTGGTGTTCTTGAAGGTGTTCTTCAAGGGTGAGCATTCTTGCTTTTAATACCCCTTTCTTGCTTAAGCTTTTAGCCCTTCTTGCTTATTGTTTTAAGCTTAGATTATAACTGATAAAAGTTCTGATTTTGTGTTCTTTAGATCTTTGTTTAAGGTCATTTTGAGGTTTGGGATTGTTTCCCCCCTCTTAGGCCTTGTTAGGCCTTGTTTTAGGCCATCCCTTTTGGCCCTTGCTTTGAGCTTTGCATGACCTTTCTATCACTGAAATCTAGAGGATTTTCAGTGGTAGAAAGGTGGTTTTGGTGTCCTAAATAGGAGAGGGTCATCTCCTCTCCTTGTTGTTTTGAATGCTTGCATAAATGGCTTATGTTTATAGTTTGTATGCTTAGCTTATTTTAGCTTCATTTCAGTGTATATTAGGCTTTGTTTTGCCATGATATAGCACTATTTTGACTTGGTTTAGACATACTATGCATACATCATGTACTTGTCTTGTAATCCCATGATTTGCCTTAACATGCATCATGTTGTAATATGTCATTTTCGCATGATTTTGGCTCAACTTCATGAAGCTTCTAGCCTTGTTTTAACATGCTTGAGCTCTGTTTTTCATTGTTTTGGTCATGCTTACATTGTTTTGTATAGCTACCATGCAATCTAGCTTGTTAGCTTTGGGTGTTTGAGTCACTAGTATGCTCTATTCGAATCATTTTAGTGATTTGGCATCACTTATAATGTTATTTTAGTCCATGTTTCATGCTCAAATACTTGCACTTATTACTCCTTTAATGTTTTAAAAGGTTTGTGTTTTATGCGTCATGAATGGTCCATTGTGTATGCCACCATGCTTAGGTCTTTGGGATGTCATCCGAGTCAGTTTTTAGGCTCATTTTAACATGCCATAACTCTGATTTTGGTTGCTTAAGTCATGCCATGTTTGGTTGTGTTAGGTGTAGTGTAACACTTCTTTTGTGGCCTTGCATGCCTCATGTTTTGGTATTATGTTCTAGCTTGTGTTGGCTAGTTTTGAGCTCACTTTTGGTCTTGTTTAGACCAGCCCTGGGACTATTTTAGGTCCCCTTGGCCATTGGGGCTTGTTTCATGTAGCCTTGGTTTGAGTCCCTTGGCTAGTTTCAAGTTTTGGGCTTTATTGCATGCCTTACTTGCATGGTTTGGTTGATTTGGCATCATCCCTTGCATGATTTCAGAGCTTAACATGTTTGCCTAATATCCATGTTTGTCTCCTTTTAAGTGTTCTTAAAAGTTGCTCTATTATGCTTAAAGTAATGGACCATTAGCATGCATGTTTGTATGTGTATTTCATGCCCTTGTTGCATCACTTTGGCCACTGATTTGGACATATTTAAGAGCTGTCCATTTTGGTTTAAGACCATTATCGCATGTTGTTGCATGCTTGCCTTGCATGTTGTTGCATACTTGGCCTATTGCATGTTGTTGCATACTTTGAGTCATATCGCAGTTGGCATGCCCCTTTTGTTAAGTTGCTTGGCATGTTTGCATGTATTGCCCCTTGCATGTTGTTGCGTGCTTGCCTCACATGTTGTTACATGCTTGCCTATCCTTGAATGTTGTCACATGCCTTGCATGTTTGCATGCTTGTCTAGGTTGCATTGCATTTGGCATGTTTATTACCATTAGCCTTGTATGGCATTGTCCTTAAAATGCTCATGTTGCATTAGTTTTGCTTGAATGTTTGCATCCCTTGCCTCTTGATCAACCATGATAGAGTTTGGGGCCCCTTGTTTGTTTTGTGTACATTTCATTTGATATTAAATGCACACTTGGCTCCTTTGGCCATCATGCATTGAAATGCGTGATTGATGGCCCGAAAGTCGAGAACCATACTCCCTTGAGTTTATGACATGATAGGGTGGGTGGTTGTGTAAACATTGTCTCGTAAATGCATTGGCATGCTCTATTTGTCCTCTGCTGCAGCAAAACCGCATTCTGCAGGGATAGATGGCCGGTCGGCCATCTGAAGTGTCGATCGGCTACAAATTGTTGGCCGAGAGCCTCACACATGGTTGATGACCAGTTCTCCTTGGCCGATGGCCTTGTCCCTTGGTCGATGGACTCTCAGCATGTCCCCAAGGTGGTTTAGAAGTATCTTTGAGACTTGTGCAGTTTTCA
This sequence comes from Camellia granthamiana, assembly GCA_036172215.1. NCBI lineage: Eukaryota > Viridiplantae > Streptophyta > Magnoliopsida > Ericales > Theaceae > Camellia > Camellia granthamiana. The sequence continues at coordinate 62,505,955 of CM069905.1, forward strand.
GAGGTGCAGAGCAGTGCAAACAGTGGTAACATGACATGGCGATGGATTTCCAAGCAAAGCTGACCGAGCATGCATTTGTCCCTCTTCCCGAGGCAGCTTCACTGCTTTAGTAGCTTAATTAATTTGTTTAATTAGTTAAGTGTTGTGTAATAATTAATTAGCTTGTTAGTTAGTTAATTTGTATTATTCTTTTGGTCTCTCCCTCGAGAGGGCACAATTGTGTAATAAGTGTGCGTGAGTGTGTGTATGTCTTCCAACCTCACGTCTTTCTCCCTTTTTACTTACCTGCTTATGATGGTTAGTTTTAAGGCATATTTCATTTAGTATCCTTATGCTCGTATGTTTGCATCCATTCATCTGTATTGCATGCACCGGGCTCGGCGCATCATACTAACTGCATTGTATTTCAATCCCTACTTGAATACATATATCGAATTTTCGCATCTCATATGCCATCTTAGAATAGCCAAGCCTATTCTAGTTGAATTTTTGCCTATGTTGTATTAGCCATCTTAACATGAATTAGGATCATGCATTGATTACTAACTAGTTTCTTATTTTGGCTCGGAGTACACTGTGAGTGTTTATGCTTTAGCATACTGCATGTGTGTTAATGTTGCCATGAAAGCATGCTTGCCATGAGGTTAATTGCTTATGTAATATAACTGCCTGAATGCCTGTGGGTGAAGGTTGGATTGCTTGAATTGGAACAATTCATTGAAATTTGTGATTTAGCGTACTTGCGAGTAGCAAATCTCAAACCATTCTCCAAACAAACGGATATGCGATGCTTTGTTCCAAATTAGGCGATCTAGTCTATACTTGTTTTGTTGTGCGCATCACGTAGTAAAGATTAGCTAATTAACCGGAATAAGAATGCATGTGTCTTCAAAAACTCGATATCATGTTTAGTAGTGGCCGATCTTTGATCGAGCGAGCAGGGGTGCTCATTGCATGACCTTCCCCAATCGTAACCAAGTTCCCAAGCCGAGGCAACTTTGGTGATGACGGACACGTGGCCTTAGGCAACGAGTCAGGGTTTTCTAAATTTTCCAAAATAAAATATTTAGGTGGCGACTCTATATCTGGCAAAGCAGTCCATGTTTGGCACTTCTTTCTTAAAAATCAGTTTTCTAAAACGATTTGCCGAATTTGGACTCTTTGGTGATTTATCGGTCTTGCATTGCACTTTGCGAGACTAGATTCAGAACCGTGACATTTGAGTCCGAACTGTGGTAAGCATAGGCCCTCGGGGTGCGTCCACACTGAGCCTTGGTACATGCAAGACAAGACAAATGGATGCAAACATGCGGCATGCTAAACAAAACGTGATGCCCCTAATCTAACCATCAAAAGTGGATAAATAAAATGGAGAAAGACGTGGGGTTGAAAGACTTACACATTATTACAACATTGATGCCCTCACACAAGAGGGTCCGAATGAATAAACTAGTTAAGCTAAACTACTTAACTAATTATTACAAAACTTGAATGAATAAATTAACTAACTTCTAAGCTAATTAATTAAGAATTTAACAAGACTAAGCTAATAAAATATTACAACACAAACTAATTTAATTAATCAATCTAAATTAAGTAAATAAGTACAAAACAAGCTAACTAGCTACAATAATTAATTATAACAAATAAATGATTAATTTCTAATTAAACTAATTAACTAGTCTTGTGAAGCGAGGGAGACCCATGCATGCTCGGTTTCCACCCAAAGAACATCCACTATTTGCTCCCGAAAGCCTCTGTTGCACAATTCTTGCACTAATTTCCTGCTCCAGATCACCTCTGCTATACTTCACAAACACACTACTCAAAATTCATTGGTGGCCGACAGGCCAGAAGTGGTGGTTGGCCGGCCACCATTGGGGGGTTGCCGTCCAACACTGATGGCCTACCGGCCAGTAACAGTGGCCAGCCGGCCACTGATGATGCTTCAATTCTTGCTGCAATAGAGAGGAAACAGGGCAAAGAGAGGGTATTCTCATAGGTTGTTTGTACTGTGTATCCCTCATTATCATCAAAACAAGCTCAAAGGAGTGATACACTTGGTTCAAAGACCCTCAATCAAGCAATTTCATTGCATGATGACTAAGGAACCAAGATGTACAAGTTTAATAAATGTGCAAAGAAGACCAAAGACCATTACCCTATCATGCATGATCCAAGGCAATGGAGATTTAGGAAACTCGACACATTTCATCACTTTGAGTGTAAAATGTCCCAATTTTCCTTGTGTTCAATTAATGTTCAATTGAACACATCAAAAACAACCAAATCTTTGAACAATTTTAGTTTCAACTTTTATTTACTCATTTTGGATTACCAACCATTCTTTAACCAATTAAGTCCATTGGTGAGTAGTCTTTTAAAGAGAAGGAAGGGTCAAACAAGGGGTAGTTTAAGGAACGAGAGAGGTGTCATGCCATTGGTAATGAACCCTCAAAAGAGGATTAAACCATTAAAGAATGAGCCTCAATCTCAAGCTTAAACTATCCTAAGGTTGAAACAACCCTCAAAGAAAATGAAAAGTCGAGAAATGAGGGAGGTTGTAAAGGTTAATTAGTGCTGAAATTAAGTGAGAAAAACACTAAAACATGCAACCAACTCAAACAAAGTGGTGTCTAAAGCCTAAAGCACCAAGCTTGTGAGGACACTTACACTAGAAGCATGCAAAACAAGACTCAAATGCAACAACCAACCAAAACCAGAGTTAAACAGTCAAAAATAGAACCTAAAACATGCTGGAGTTATTTTACAAAAAGCTAGAAAATTGAACTAACACATAGAGCTAACGAGGCTAGCAAGCAGGGCACAAGGAGTGGAGACTAACCCCTCCAAATTTGGACTTCAAAACATGATTTTCACCACTGAAAATACTCTGAAATGCAGTGTTTAAAAGCCCAAAAAAAGATAGTTTGAAAGTGAGAAACAAAGGTGGAAAGGCCTTATGAACAAGAAATAAAGAAGGGTGATTCACCCCCAAACCTTAAATGGCCTAAAACCACCAATTTCAACCCACAAAACAGAGTTTTTTTTTGGCTCAAAAATAGCCCAAAAACAGTGGGAATAGATAAAAAAACAAATATGTAAAACAAGCTAAAAAGGTAAGTATTATACCTTTCGAAGAAAAGATCAACTTTAGGCAACAATTCAAGCTACAACCAATTTCTAGAGCTCCAAGAAGGCCTCGAGGAACCTCAGGTCAAAGATGATCAACTTTGGTTAAGGAGGTGTAGGCAAAAATGTGGTGTATATAAACTAGTGTGTACAAATTTGAGAGAGAGAGAGAGAGAGAGAGAGAGAGAGAGAGAGAGAGAGAGAGAGAGAGATTTTTGCTCCAAAAATTCTAACCCTCAAAAATGGGGGAGAAGACCCCCTATATATAGAAAAAAGTACATTTGGTTGAGAAATATCCATCCATACACGTGTATGGAGATGAAGCCCGTTGTGCCAACAGTTGGAACAGTTGTTAACAAAATATCTGAAAAAAGACACTGGTGGCTGGCAGGCCACCAATGATGGCCGGCAGCCTCAACTGATGGCCAACAGCCACCAGGGATTGTAGGCTTGAAGGTTTTGGTCCAAAACAGGGCACATAATGGATGGGGTTTAAAGGCTCAAAGACAGGGTATTCCGCTGAGGACTTCAGGCACTAAAATAAGCACATGCAATCATAATCATCGAGTACACAAGCGATGACATCCAAGTCTTGAGGACGGTCAAAAACGGGGTGTCTACATGATGGACTTATAAAATTTTTCCAAATCAGGCACTTTTCCATGTGCAATTATCTAATTCATTTGTTTTTTAATGTTATTTCAAATATTTAAATAACAAAGCCTACTAATCCAATAAAATAAATTAGTAGAATGTGCCGAGCTGTATACCCTAACCGGGATTGATTTTGATCCACATCGATGTTTTGTTTTCATTTGCATCCCATTATTCACATTAGTTAGTGATTGTTCCTACACAATTGAAACACCAATAAAAACAAGAAAAGTTAACATTAGTAAGAAGAAACTTAAATTTTGACAATTAACATAAAACATTTTACCTTGAATTTTTTACTATTCCACTTGTCAATTAGAGATGTCCACTGATTAAGACTAATACTTGCAGGTGGGTGGCTTCTCGTGTTATCCTTCTCTCTTATATCCTTTAGTTGCTTGTATTGTTTATGAAACTTATAGGTGAAGCCACTTTAATCGCTGACCAAACTGTTTGTCTAAAGCCTTTGCTATATCACTCCGATTGCTTTATAGATCAAACTGATCCTGCAAAATCAAAAAAAGAAAAAAAAAAAAAAAAAACCAGAGCCTAACAACTAAACAACACTGTCCACCAATCAAAAGGAAGCTAATACAAAATAGACATTAAAGAAATACAAACTAAAAAACCAGTAGGTGCAGCTTAAAACAGGGCTGTGAATTCTTAAGTAAGAAAGTTGAGTAGAGTAACACCTTGAACACACACATAGCTCATTATAAAACAATTAAAAGAAAAGAGACAAAACATAAAAAGATAAATGATCCAGTACAACTTGTAAACATGAAAACCATAACTAATTAATTCATTAAAAAGGGAAAGACAGAGATGCTTATCTGATTCAAGGTAGTCATATCTAATCATCCAAAACAATATGTTCAAACTTTTATAAATCAAGAAATGAACAATCATATCCTTTTGGATTATTGAATATACTAAACATGATAAAGGGAAAATGGGGTGGTAAGGGTTGAAGCCTTATCACAAACAATGCTACAACTTCAAAGACAAAAGTTTGACAATAATTATCGCCAAGCGTTGGATCATTGGCTCCTTATCAGCATCATTCATCTTCTTCCACCTACGAACGCTCAGGTCTAGTAACTACGTTCGAACCTCTATACCAATCTTGGAGACCAGCTTAGAGGCGTTATCTCTTACTGGTGCATGAAACTGTTCAGGTATAAGAACTAACATCTTTCCATCCTTATCGACAATGTGATGGGCCTGTATGCCGTGTGTCGAGCTCGGTTGGTCACATAATAAAAAAGCTAAGCATAAACATAATTCAATAAAACGCGTACTCCAAATACTTCTTTATCTTTGGGCTATTGTACAATACAAACCAATGAGCAATATCACGAATTTCTTGAGACATTTCAGCATCCCGTGTGATTAGACCAATTGGACGTGTAGTTTCTGTGAATATTATCAACCCTTGTTGACGTTCACTACGATCTTCATTCTGTTCTGGTTGATTATGCACGGTTTCAATCCCATCAGCATACATTGAACAAAAAGTAATGCACTCTTTGACAATGTAAGCCCCGGCAATTGAACCTTCTGGTCGAGCTCAATTGGTCACATATTTTTTTAATGCTCCAAGAAAGCTTCAAGAGAGAACAAATTAGAAGTATAGTTACACATGCAACATACTTACGCAAATCTCATTTACAAGTATAAGTGTGAAAAATGCCTTTCAATTGGGTACATCCATCGATATTGTACGGGTCCCCCAAGAATAGCCTCATGAGGCAAATGAATAGCCAAGTGGACCATCACATCGAAAACAGCTGGAGGATAGATCTTTTCAAGCTTACATAAAATGTGTATTATATGTTTCTCTAATTTCTCCAGTTCACTCCGTCTAGTGTCCTAGAGCATAGGTCTTGGAAGAAATTGCCTAACTCAAAAAGTGCTGTGCTAATTGCTTTATCCACATAACCACGCATTCCAATGGGAAGAATTCTTTGTATAAGTACATGGCAATCATGGCTTTTTAGGCCTGTTAGTCTACCATTTCTTGCATTCACTGATTTGGATATATTTGCTGCATGCCCATCTAGATACTTAACAGTTTTTAAGAATTCAAAGAAACCCTCCCTCTCTGCAGGTGTCAATGAAAAGCTGGCTCGAGGCTTCACATATGAGTCATCAGGTCATTGTGTTAGCCATAGCTCTTTCCATATACCCATATATTCCAAGTCAAACTGTGCCTTGTATGTGTCCTTGTTCTGTCCATCAATGCCTAACATAGTTTCGAAAGAATTTTCACTAAAAATTTTCTCCACATGCATGACATCAATGTTATGTCGAAGTTTTCGCTTCTTCTAATAGGGTAGCTCATACAATATGCTTACCTTTGACCAATTAGGTGCTTGACGGTGCCTTTTTCTATTACTTGGATGCTTTCCATATATGACACCTATCACGTTGTCTAAATACTCTTGTATCTTTTCCACCAGCAACTCCAAAGATCTCTTCCATTTCTCAATCTTACCATTGTAAGCCTACTCTTTCGCGTTTTTGGGTGGTCCTAAGGCAAGTAACATCGATGGTTAGTGTACCTGATCTTACTTCTTAAAGATTCAAAATATGTTTCATCATTGCAAGTGTAACAAGAGTAATGACCTTTTGTTCTCCACCCAAATATGTCAACAAATGCAGGCCAATCGTGTATTGTCTACAACAAAGTTGCATGCATTTGAAAAGTCTCATTGGTGGAGAAATCGTAAGTTAGCGCACCATTTGTCCATAACTCATTCAACTCGTCCACCAATGGTCGCATATAGACATCAATATCAATCCCTGGTTGTGATTCTCTAGGAATAAGTAATGATATCAAACAAAATGGATCATTTATAGCCAAACAAGGTGGCAAGTTGTATAGAATGAGTATGATGGGCCACAAATTGTAAGAGTTGTTCATGTTTCCAAAAGGGTTGAACCCATCAACGGCCAACCCTAGCCTCACATTTCGAGACTCCAAGGCGAACTCGGGATGTTGTGCATCAAATTCCTCCCACTCATCACTGTCAGCGAGATGTCCCAATATCTCGTCGTCCACTCGCTTGTCTTTGTACCATCTCATGTCCTCAACCCTCTTCCTTGACATGTACAATCTTTTCAACCTTGGTGTCAGAGGAAAGTACCGCAATACTTTATGGGGGATCTTCTTACCCTTTCTACAATTGATCTTGTATCTAGATGTCTTACAAGTCGGACATTTATCTAGTGTTGCATTCTCCTTTCAAAATAATACACAATTATTTATGCAAGCATCAATGAGCTCATATGATAGGCTTAAGTCATGTAGTATTTTCTTAGCTTCGTAAGTTGACTTTGGAACCAAATTTTCTTTTGGTAAAAGTTTACTTAAAAACTCCAGCATTATGTCAACTGACTTATTGCTCCAATGATTTGTTACCTTCATATTAAGCACCTCGATCACAAACTTCAACAAAGTATAATTTGTATAATTTGGGAACACCTCATGCTTGGCATCAATCAACAACTTATCAAAAGTTCTCACTTCCTCCCCTTGGGTTATATCAGTCGGTTCACCTTTTATTCGATCTTCCACTAAGGCTTCAATACCACCTAGAATTTCATCACTATCAAGTCGCATCTCATCATCATGATAAACCTTGTTTGAAACACGGGGTTTTCCGTATAGTGTAAGTTTCATAATCCCATATTGGAGCAAATGAATTTCCACATTTTGAAGATTTTGTCTATAAACATTCACACACTTTATACACGGGCACAAAATATTACCATTCTAGTCAAAAACCCCCATTGCAAATTGAAGAAATAACTTGACCCCATCATTATATAGTTTACTCATCCTTCCATCAGCTGTCCTACCTAGGTCAATTCAACTTTTATCCAAGTCTGATCACAAATGAAAGATTTGGAACAATAACTATTTAAATTGAAAAATTCAATGAGAGCTTTACCAAATATATGTCCAAATGTTTAATAAAGATTCTTATACAAGTTCTAAGGTTATATGCAAGCAAGGATAAAAACTAACAAAAATGGTTATTAATAATTTTAACACATTTTTACCAAAAAAGATCATTCGAAATCAACAAAAATCACCACATGTCTACACATCTTTAATATTTTTTTTGTTTAAAAGAAATCAACAAAAAGTGAAATTTAATTCAATTGTAAAGATTGGACATAGTGTCCATACAAACTAATGTGTACACAAGGTAAGTACCAATATTTCGACAAAACCAACCAACCAACCAAACACACACACACGCAAAAAAAAAAAAAAAAAATAAAAAAAAAAAATAAAAAATAAAATAAAATATTAGATGAATCAAAATTAAACATCAACTCTCTTATTGATCACTAACCACTTGATCATCATTATATTTCTTTTACAACATATTGACAAAATCATATTTTAGGTTCTCTAACAATAGTCAATTTGACTAGGCATAACAACATTTTGCCACACCCATTTGACGGACAATTAATTCGAGCTAGCAAGTGAACAAAAACACGCTCTTTGATTGATTGAAATAGCATAATAGGTTTAAATATTAGGTCCTATTTAAAGTGTAATACACAAAAATATATACACAAAAATAAAACAAGGTCACTGCAACATTGATTCATTTAGTTCTTGATTTCTGTCTCTAGCTAATTTCCTTCTGGAGTTAAAACTCTTCTAAGTGTAACTTCCTTCATCAGTTCAGTGTTATATAAGAAACTGATTTAGTCATTACATCCATCCCATGAACTTCATAGAACCATACAATATCTTAAAAAAACAAAAAGAATAAGAATTGTACAAGAAGTACATAAAGGGTAAAAAAAAAAAAAAAATGGAGCCAAACATTTCCAATAATGAGTGAAAACCCCCCAGAAGAAGGTTTTTCAATACAATAGATTAAGGCTTTCAATACATACACAATGAGGGACCAAACATACATGCAAATACATACACAATCAATAGATTAGGGCTTTGAAACTAATGAGAGAGAAAGGAAAAAGAGGGGAAAATGTATGAAACTACTAAAATCAAACCCATTTAAGACATCAAATCCACAAAACTTTACAAATCAAACAACTTCAACCAAGTCCATTTTTTGAAATTGACACCAAATTAAATTGAAGAAATCATAACAACCCTAGAGCAACATTCAGAAAGAGGGAAATAAAGAAAGGGGAACAGAGAGGGAGAGAGAGGATTGAGGTAGACAGAGCGAGAAACAGAGAGAAAGACAGACCGCGAGTGAGAGAGAGAGACAGATTGAAAGTGAGACAGAACCTGTGAGGATGCGGCAGTGTGGCTAATGGCAGTGGTCATCTGCGCTGAGGTGAGGTGATGTGCGGTGAGGTTTGGTGGTCAAATAGAATCTCTGTGTGAGAGAGAGAAGAACCGATATCTAATTCCATTCCAGGCGCCAATATTTCTATTTCCCTTTAAAACCTTTAGCAACTAAACAATTTATTTGGTGACAAAATTATTTCCTCACAAAAAGACAAAATTATTGACCACGAAAATAGTTTTCTCACTAAATGTTATCAAAATATTAAAAATTATTGGTGACAAAAAATATATTCATCACTAATAATTTTATAATTAGTGACCAATTGTTTCCTCACCAAAAGTGTCAAAATTTTGGCACTACCGAAAAAATTAGTGGGAAAATCTTCAGCGACAAAAAAATATAAACAATGACGAAAAATAATTTTGTCACCTAATTTTTTTTTATTATGTATGTAGATTGGTGATGAAATTTTATTTTTCTTTCTAAAAATGGTACATTTAGAGATGAAATATTATTTTCTTCATTAAAGGGTGCATCTTTCGTGACAAAATTTATTTTTGTCATTAATTTTCATCTTTAAAGACTTTTTGTTGTAGTGCCACCAAACACTCCCAATGATTTATTGGCTCTATGTGGTAAAGCTTTTTTAAGCTAAAAACAGATAATCAAAAGAGCATAAGCTAAAAGCACTTCTCCTTCAACTTTTAAATAATCAGCTTTTTTTCCAGTTTATTTAAATTATTTCTGCCTAATAAGATATAAACAAAAGTTGCAAAAACAGTCTAGCACAGACTCTCAAATTAAAATAAAGAGGATGATTCCCTCCAGTCCAAAATCTCTGGATTGGAGCGGGTTGTTTGGGCTTGTGAGGTCCTCCACGGGTCTCCGTTTTAATGATTCAAACTGTTCATTTTGTCGAATACTTCTTGTATTTCGTCTACAAAAAAAATTGTGTCGATCCTATAACTACAACTTATTTAATTTATTATTTTTGTCATAAAAAAATTTGCAGTTCATTTTTTAAAAACATAATTGTCGTCCATTTTTATAGTAAAAACATGATGAATTGAACAAGTTACAGTTATCAGATCGACCTATTTTATTTTTTTTTTAATTAAATACACGAAGTGCTCAACAAAATGAACGGTTCGGACCATCGAAACGGGGCCGTGATGGCCCCACAGGCCTAAATAATCCCCTCCAATCTAAATTTTGAATTGAAGAGAATCCTCCTCCTTAAAGAGTTCGTTTGGAAAAAAAAAAAATTAACTTGACTTTTCGGCTAATTTAACCTGGCTAAATTAACTCTGTTTAAAAAGAATTTTTTGATTTTTTTCTTTTTGTGAAAGGAAAAGTAAAATAATTATAATTTAAATATAACATTTTATCTTATTAACCTATTTAATTTATTTTATCTTTATATATATATATATATTTTTAATCCTAACTACTTCCAACTCAATTGTCAAACCACAGCAAAATAAACTATAATCATCTAATACAAACTATAACAAGCACCCCCATAGTTAGGACCTTTTGCTTTTGTTTTTGTTTTTTCAGCCAGTGTTGGAACCTTTTGTTGTTCCCCCGCCAACCAGCATTATTCAATGACCTTACCTTTTCGACCAATTACATTTGATTTATTGCATCAATCTAGTCGCGCCCTGGCGCAGCCAATACTTCTCCTAGGACAAATGTTCCATCAAACAATTTAAAATCTGTCTTGTTTTTGTTGGTTTTGTTTTCTTTGTTTTATATCTTCTGTACTATTGTTAGCTGTTTATCTTTTCATGGTATTTATGTGCTATATTTTGAATTTTAAAAAAAATATTTTTATGACAGTTATTTAAAACATTTAAGAAATTATATTTCTACCACTTGAATAATACACATTATATATATTTTTAAAATAAAAGTAAATTTTATATTTTGTAAATTTAACAGCAAATTTATCGTGTGAGCACACACCCACTAATATACGTGTGTGATGCGGTTCAATACAGTTTGAGGATAAAATTATAAATCAAACCATGAATAGCAAATTAGCAGAAAGCCAAATCACGGTCTGGGCCGCTTCAATTTGCTAGTTAATTGAAGAATAATCCTAAACAATCAAGTATTTGCATAATATTATATATATATAACCCTAACTAATTTTACATAATATTTTTTATATATATAATATTAATTTTCGACAAAATTTTACATCTTAAATCTTTATCACATTACTTTGATATTTCAATAGAGATAAATACATATATATATATATTAATTATAGCAAATCAGAACAGTTTAAAGTCAAATTTCAAACCGTGGATCAAATTAACATGTGATTAACGGGCGGGTTAGTACAGATTACGTAGTTTTAGCAGATTTGTATTTTGCACAATCCTAATATATATATATATATATATAGACAGAGATAACAAAAGAAAAAGAAGAAAATAATGGGAAATTACTTTAGTTAAACAATCAGAAAACTATTACAGAATCATAGAAAATTTCATGAATTTAATTATTAATGTACATAAAATTTATCACTTGTTTATAAATTTTTTTGAATCAAAATTCCTTAAAAAAAAAAAAAAAAAAAAAAAAAAACATTGAATAAATGGGAGTGACACAAACAGATGAGCAGAGAGGTTAAATGTTGTGGGCTTAAAAATAGAGCCACGCTTCTCTCTAGTCTGAGGTTGAATTGAAGCGTTTTGTTGGGCCCGTGAAGATCTATCACGAGTTTTGTTTTAATAATTGGAACTGTCAATGCGTAGAACTCATTGAGTACTTTATTGTTCTAAAAAATTACATTGATCAGATATCGATAGCTACTTGATCAGATCAAATTTTTATCAACGGTAAATAAAATTTTCAAAATAAATTGCTAATAAAAATCTAATCCGATTAAGTAATTATCGATATTCGATCAATGTAATTTTTTATAGAGATAAAGTACTTGACGAATTTCATATATTAAATAATTTAAATTATCAAAATAAAATCATTATAAGTCCTACGAACTTAACAATACTGTGCAATTTATGAAATAAAATAGAAACAAGTCTAACCCCACAGATAGTCCCCACTTGGGGCCAGAATGGCGGTGTTGCCGCTTCTCATCCCCTGATCAGAATATCTCTTTCCACATATGAGTGGCCTCTACATTCTAGGAATTTTTATGTAAATTTTCGAACTTATATATCTTTTTCTATTCTTATAATTTGACTCATATTTTATTTTAATTTTTATAATTTTGATTTAAATAATTTAATTCTTACATTTTAAATTTAAATTTAATTTGATTATTTTATTTAATTTTTTATTAACTTTTTCTACATGTACAACTTAAAAAATTGACGAGTATAAAAAATTATTAATTTTAATATCTAATTTAAACAGAAGAACCAAATTAAAAACTTAGAAAATTGACAAGTGTCCAAAAATTATTATTTTAAACTTTTAACTTAAATGGAAGAACTAAATTGAAACATTAGAAAATTGACAAGTATCCTAAAATTTTTAATTTTAACCTTCAATTTAGACGGAATGACCAAATTAAAACTAGATTTAAAGTATAAGGACCAAATTAAAATTATAAAAACTAAAGTGAAATTAAATCAAACTAAAAAGATGAAAAGTGTAATTAACTTTATATTTTTGGCGAATTACACCATTGGTCCTGTAGTTTGGGACTTATATCACTTTCGTCCATGATCTTTTAATTGTGATACATTTGACTATAAATTGGATAAATTACAAATACACACCCTGAGGTTTGCTTAAAGTACATATTGCCCCCTGTGATTTGAAAAATTACAAATGCCCCATTGTTAGTTTTTTATTTAACAGAATTGACTAAAAAAATGAAATTCATAATTGCTCTCTTATATAATAATAAAATTACCTAAATTATTAATTAAAACATATTTCTAACATCTTTCAAAATTATTAATTGACTTGATGATTTATTACAGTCGTGCTTCCGACCCCCAGTGACGTGTCACAACGTCATTGGCTGGAAAAAAAAAGAAAAGAAAAAAAACAGTTTTTTTTTTTTTTTTTTTTTTTGGGCCAATCACACGCGACCCCCAGTACCCCCTTTGGGGGTCGGAGGCTTTATTGGATTTATTAATAGAATGGGCGATTTGTTATGAAATTAAAAACCTCCGGGGATGGAATGTAATTTCCAGAATCATAAGGGGTGATTCGTATTTTAATCAAACCTTAAGGGGTGTATTTGTAATTTACCCTTTGATAAAATATAAACTAGTTTGACAAAAACAAATGTGAAAAAATTATTTTAAAATTTTTTAAAATTATTTCTACTCACCAAAGATAAAGATAAAGTTATATGCAACGCCCTCAAAATAATACATATAAATCCACATTCTTGACAAGCATAGATATAGAAGGATAAATCATATTTCTATTGATCAGAGTATTCCTTACAAAAGTATTACATGTTGACGACAAAAGTAAATGCCCTATAGGCTTACAACTTTCCAAGTCAACACTTGGTTACAAAAGAAGAGAGCACTAACTCTACACAAAGGAAGCCATTGGCTTGATATACATGTAATACAACAAAAATAAACAAAAAATAAAAAATACTTTAACTCCCACAACAATCTGTGCTAAAGATCTCGGAGGCGGCATAGTACCTGAATCTAAAAATGATATCCCATATAGCGTGAGCCACAGCCTAGTAAAAAGATACTAAACCAACTATAGACATTGACTAAAATATTAGCAGTTGATAGATGGTCAACACTTATACATCCACTTACATCACATTACAATTCCATGACAATCATGTCCATGTTATATTTCATTTCAAAAACGTCGCTCAGAACCTGGCCAGATAATCCGACAGAGATTTCATCTCTTATTAACAATATTTCCAATTCAATTGGGATAACAACTCATGTAAAACATTTCTTACATCATAATAGATACACATTTTGGTGCTGTATCAATCTCAGCCAAAATCACTTCCATACTTCACAAGTGATACACATTTTAGTGCTGTATCAATAACATGTAAAAACACTTCCATACTTCACAAATGAAACACATTTTAGTGCTGTATCAATGTCAAAAAAAATCCGGTTTAGAGGTCCATCCCCTATCTTCCCCTAAACGGTGGAGTATATCCCCTATCTCCTCCCACATAACACAATGCATATAAGCAATTATCATATACATGTTCACTCAACAATACACAATTTCGATGTATTATACCAATCACCATATTCTATGGCATACTCAATTGATTAGTTTTAATTCGCCTAATCATCATGCATTGTCTACAACAATCAAGACTATTCTCCACCGATAGCCCAAATTAGTTATTTCTAAACAGAAAATAAATGCACCAAATGGATAAAATATCAACATTTAGTCTGGGTGAGCGATAAATTAATCCACTACACCATTTAATCCCATACCGTTCCAATTTGAATATTTTCTATTCAATTTCTCATTTCCCTAAATTAATTATACAAATTAATTTATCATAACAATTAGGGCTTCTCCCCATATTCTCAACATCAACCCTAAGACTCCATTTCCATCAATGATCCAACATATCATTCCATTTTCCAACACATTACATACATATGGGTTTTAAACTTGAAAACCCCTCTTTTGAAAATTACTCAAGGACCCCAAACTTTCTCAAAATTACCTGACAACCCCCAACATATCAAAATGTCAAAATTTAAAGACAAAGATCATAAGATGGAGTAGGATATCCCTACCTCGAAGTTAAAGCTCAAATGGAGAAGAAGACCAAACTCAAAGTGCTCCAAACTCCAAACTTTTCAGATAAAATGTAGCCCTCAACGAGTAACACGCTTTTTACAAAGACACCAAGGGAGTGAATCACTCTAGCTAGATCAAACCCGAGAGAGAAGGGAGGTTCTAGAGAGAGGAGCTCTCAAAATCGGTTTTGGGAAAGTAAGAAAGAGAATGGAAGTTGAAAAGTGATTCAAAAATGCCCAGCTGCCAACTGATATACGTATGACCCGCTAGAGCGTAGAATAGGACGCTCGAGCGTCAAGCACAAAAACTGGACCCGCTCGAGTGCCAAGACACAACATACAAAACACACCCACTCGAGCGCAAAGGGAAAGCCGCTCGAGTGTAGATTTCCCCCTTTCAGTACTTTTACAGACAATGAACTACCCATTCGAGCGCCAAGATACCCGCTCGAGCGCGACCCGCTCGAGCGTGAAAAACACACCCGTAGAAGTTTTGCAGAGGCACGAAATACTGAGAGTGTGTAAACTCCACTCGAGCGTAAGAAGACCCGCTCGAGCGGAAAACCATCAGACTCCGCTCGAGCGCAAAGGGACTCACTCGAGCGTATGACCAAAATTCTGGGCAACAAGGAATGGGACTAAAGCTCAACCAACCTATTCGAAACACGCCCATTACATCCTAAAACTGAAACACACGGAATTAAAGGATAACAACAAGGTATACAACCACCAACTCCACGGAACCTAAGTCTGGAATACAACAATCAAAGGAAGAGGAACCGGGATCGCTAACCTCCCCTCCTTAAAGAATTTCATCCCCGAAATTAAGTACAAGTTTTTCAAAAACATGTTTTCTCAATTATCAACATTACCACAGTACAAAATTCAACAACTTGACCCATTACCGGTCATTCCATCTTTATTCAAGAGGCAGACTTCCATATAATCTCCAATATGCATCATCAACATGTATCTCAAAATATATTCAATGCCAACAATACATTTGCATTTCTGAAATATCATCAACATATATCATGTTAAAATCAACTTCCATTATAAGGCAAGTTCGAAACTATATTTCCATAAACTCAAAACATGCACCATGTTTTACAACTTAAGACACAATCAATGCTCTTAAAGTTTATCAATATTACAAGATTTTCAAAACATGATTACACATGAACAAATAAATCCGGATATTTCTCACGGACCTCCAACTCACGTTCCCAAGTGGCTTCCTCCACTCCGTGATGTTTCCACAAAACCTTTACCAAGGGAATGGTCTTGCCTCGCAAGACTTGCTCCCGCCTATCCAAGACTCGAACCGGTCTCTCCTCATACGAAGCATCCTCATCTACCTCTAAGTCGGTCTAATCCAACACGTGTGATAGATCTAGCTTGTACTTCCGAAGCATACTAACATAAAACATGTCATGTACTCTGGATAACTGCGGCAGCAAGGCCAAATGATAAGCAACCTCCCCAATCCTCTCAAGGATCTCAAAGGGACCGATAAACCGAGGGGATAACTTCCCACTCTTCCCAAATCTCATCAAACCCCACCTAGGTGATATTTTTAGAAAAACATGATCACCCGTCTCAAATGCCAAAGGCCTCCTCCTACGGTCGGCATAACTCTTTTGGCGACTCTAGGCTGTAACAAGCCTCCTACGGATAAGCTCAACTTTCTCTGTCATTTCCCTCACCAACTCCGGGCCCAACAAAGGTGTATCACCCACCTCGGCCCAACAAACCGGGGACCTACACGGTCGGCCATACAAGGCCTCAAACACTGCCATACCGATACTAGACTGGAAACTGTTGTTGTAGGCAAACTCCACTAAGGGCAAGTGCCTCTCCCACATCCCACTAAAGTCAAGGACACAACCTCGAAGCATATCCTCAAAGATCTGAATTGTGCGCTCGGACTGCCCGTCAGTCTGAGGATGATAAGTTGTGCTAAAGGTCAATCTAGTACCCAAGGCACTCTGCAAACTCTGCCACAACCTAACAGTAAAACGAGGATCTCTATCAGAGACGATCGATACTAGGACCCTGTGCAACCTCACTATGTCCCGAATATACAAGTCGGCAAGATGATCTACCGAATCTCTCACGCACATAGGAATAAAGTGCGCTGACTTAGTCAACCGGTCTACAACCACCCAAATAGCATCACTACCTCGCTGAGTCCTCGGAAGACCTACAACGAAGTCCATAGTGACATGCTCCCACTTCTACTCGGCAATAGGCAAGGGTTGTAACAAACCCACTGGCCTCTGATGCTCGGCCTTCACTTGCTGACAAGTAAGGCACTTAGACACGAAAACCGCCACATCCTTCTTCATACCCCGCCACCAAAACTGACGACCCAAATCATGATACATCTTAGTACCTCCCGGATGTACCGCAAGGCGCGAATGGTGAAACTCTCGGAGTACATCCTCTCGGCATGACTCTGACACAAACAAACGGTCTCGGTATCTCATACTCTGGTCGGGATACATCGCCAAACCCTTCTCAACCTTCCCACTGGTGATATTTTCTCGGAGGGATTCTACCTCAAGGTCACCTCTTTGTGCCTCTAACACTTGATTCATAAGTGTAGGCTGCGCAACAACGGAAAACAAGGCCGCAGCCTCAACGGATTCGCCCAGAAGCAAATCAAACTCGCCTAGTGCACCCAACATCTTCCACTCCCGGATGGTTATACAAGCTACATCACTAATGGATTTCCTACTAAGGGCATCGGCCACAACATTGGCCTTTCCTGGGTGATAGTGCAACTCGAAGTCGTAGTCCTTAATGAACTCCATCCACCTTCTCTGCCTTAGATTCAAATCTCTCTGTATAAACAGATACTTCAAACTCTTATGATCCGAGTGTACCTCGAATCTCTCATCATAAACGTAGTGCCTCCAAATCTTTAGGGCGAAGATCACTGCTGCTAACTCTAGGTCATGGGTAGGGTAATTTCTCTCATGTATTTTCAACTGACGTGAGCCATAAGCTACCACTTTCCCCTCTTGCATCAACACACAACCCAAACCCTTTCATGAGGCATCACAATAAACTGCATAACCCAAACCTCTCTCCGAAATAATCAAGACCGGAGTGGTGGTCAATCTAACCTTCAACTCTTGGAACGACTTATCACAAGTCTCACTCCATACAAATTTGACCCCTTTCCGTGTCAATCTGGTCAACGGTGAAACTAGGCCGGAAAAATCTTTCACAAACCGGCGGTAATACCCAGCTAATCCCAGAAAACTACGGATCTCAAAAACACTCTTAGGCTGTGCCCAATCCTGCACTGCCTCTATCTTGGACGTATCAACAGACACCCTTTCCCCGAAGACCACATGGCCTAAAAATTTGACCTCTCCTATCCAGAACTCACATTTCCCAAACTTGGCATACAGCCTATGGGCTCTAAGCAACTCAAGCACCACTCTCAGGTGTTCCTCGTGCTCCTCCTCAGAAGGCGAATAAATCAGGATGTCGTCCACGAAAACGACCACAAAGCGATCTAAAAATTCCCAGAATATCCAGTTCATCAAATCCATAAAAACTGCCGGTGCATTGGTGAGCCCAAAAGGCATCACCAGAAACTCATAGTGGCCATACCGCGTACGGAATGCCGTCTTCAGAATATCCTCCTCCCTAACCCTCAACTGGTGGTAACCCGATCTCAAATCTATCTTAGAGAAACAACGGGAACCCTTCAACTAGTCAAACAAATCATCTATACAGGGCATAGGGTACTTATTTTTAACCGTAGCCCGATTCAATTTCCGGTAATCAATGCACAATCTCAAGGCACCATCTTTCTTTTTAGCAAAGAGGGCCGGTGCTCCCCACGGTGAAACACTGGGGCGAATAAAACCCTTATCTAGCAACTCCTGGAGTTGAATCTTCAACTCACTCAACTTGGCTAGGGCAAAACGGTAAGGTGCCATAGAAATCGGTGCCGTGCCGGGCACTAAGTCAATAGAGAACTCGATCTCTCGATGTGGTAGCAAACTGACAAGATCCTCGAAAAAAACATCCGAATACTCACAAACCACTCTCGGCAACTCAACCCCGGTCTCATCACACTCACTACTCATAAGGCTAGCGAGGAGACCACTAAGCTCACTCCGCCCTCGCGGATCATACACCGGTGGCAACACACTACCAACCCGATCCCCCAAGAAATGCAAACAATCCATGCTCAAGGTACATACTGTGACCCTCTGGCGGTAACAATTAATAACTGCTCGGTATAACGATAACCAGTCCATATCCAAAATAACATCAAATCCCGACATGGGCATAACTACAAAAGGAAGCGGAAGCCGACGATTTGCTACCTCTATATCACAACCTCTACACGCTTGTCTCAAAATCAACTCACCCTCAACAGGTGATACAACACAAATAGGAGATGCTAACTGTGCCAACTCCAAACCCAAAACAGATGCAAATGCAGCAGATATAAAAGAATGGGATGCACCCGTATCAATCAACACATTGGCAACCGAGTTGTAAAACAAAAAGGTACCTCTCACAACCGATGGAGCCGGTACAAGATCCTGCGCGGTAACAGCATACACGCGCCCTGAAGGCCCCTGATCTACCTGCTCACCTCTAGGAGCAAAAGACTGCTGCACAGACTGGGATGACAAAGCTCCCTGATTGGCCCTTGAGGCCTGCACAGACTGAGCTGGCTGAAAACTCTACGTCTGTCTGGAACCAGACGCACCCGATGTGGCACTCAACTGCGGGCAGAACCTCTTCAGGTGCCCCGCCTGACCACACTGATAACAAGACAGTGGCTGACTCCTGCCCTGACTTTGGCTCTACAGTCTAGCTGAAGATGAAGCAGCTCTCTGACCTCCTCCCCTCTGTGGGCAAGCTGGAGACTTGTGACCCAGCTAGCCACATTTAAAACAAGTCACGTCTCCCAGACTGCCTCTCCCAGAGCTTGCACTCGGCACTAGAAAGGTAGATCTAGCAAAACCTCCCTGAGACTGCTGAGGGTGTGAACCCCTCTGTCTCCTGCCATCACCCTGACCATTCTGACTCCTCTTGGAGCCTTTCTGCCCCTCCTCCTCCTGCATCATGATCTCCATATAGGCTGCAGCATCAACCAAACGCCCATAGTCTCGAGTCATAGACCCGCCAATTCTCATCTTGAGGCCGCGTCTCAACTTCTTCTCGAACTCGATACAACGGCGTTCCTCGAACGCCACAAGTTCAGGTGCAAACCTAGACAAACTAGTAAATGCAGCCTCAAACTCGGCCATTGAAGAACTCAGCTGCAAAAGCTGGCAGAACTGGTCTCTCAGCTTCTCCCTGACAGCTGGAGATAAGAACTTCTCCTGGAAAGCATCCGCAAAAGCCTCCCAAGTGCCACCAATACAACCCTTCATGAATTTCCACCACTGACCCGCATCCCCCTTAAGTTGGAAAGATGCCAAGGTCACTTTCAAAGCCCCGTCTTCGATGCCTAGCATCTCAAACGTCGTTGTCATTTGTTCCAACCACTCATCCGCCTTAAGTGGCTCCTTCGGATCCCTAACAAACTCGTCTGGATTAGACCGGAAGAAGTCCCTCTTCAAGAAGGAAGGCCCTGCATCAACAACCTAGGCCTGAACTGGATTCTCAGCTCTGAGAATGCCCATGGATTCCCTCAAAGCATCTGCTATCCCACGGGCTAAGGCGCCCATAGCCTGCTGACCTGCTGGCTCGACCACATTGGCCTGACCAACCCCTTCCTGCTGTGCCCGAACATCCTCCGGCATAGGCATCTCTTGCCTACCACGCCTACCACCTCGTCCTTATCCTCGTCCTGACATCCTAATAAAGGTAACGAAGACATTAGCACATTCACAAATGTGCCGAAGCTACAACACTCTCGTCCTAATACATGGACAACCGTAGTTCATTCCACGTAAGCACATAATCACATAAGCACTTACGAATTTCGTTTCAGGATAATGGCAGTCCCGAGGCGTTACTAGAGTTCCGGTTAGAAACAGCATTGATCAAGTGCTTTTCCAACAAGACTCACAAAAACCCAAGGATCCAATCAACATTCTAGAAACCAAATCCCATACCCATATAGTCACATAAACATGTTATCACATAAGCACATAACATTACACATAAGTCTCTAACAAGCGAGACAAACCGATTGTGATACTAATCACTTCTCACGTACTCAAAGTATTCAAACCCGGTACGCTCTGATACCAAGTTATAATGCCCTCAAAATAATACATATAAATCCACATTCTTGACAAGCATAGATATAGAAGGATAAAGCATATTTCTATTGATCAGAGTATTCCTTACAAAAGTATTACATGTTGACGACAAAAGTAAATGCCCTATAGGCTTACAACTTTCCAAGTTAACACTTGGTTACAAAAGAAGAGAGTACTAACTCTACACAAAGGAAGCCCTTGGCTTGATATACATGTAATAAAAAAAAAAAAAAAAAAAAAGTCTTTAACTCCCACAACAATCCGTGCTAAGATCTCAGAGGCGGCATAGTACCTGAACCTGAAAATGATGTCCCATATAGCGTGAGCCATAGCCCAGTAGAAATATACTAAACCAACTATAGACAATGACTAAAATATTAGCAGTTGATAGATGGTCAACACTTATACATCCACTTACATCACATTACAATTCCATGACAATCATGTCCATGTTACATTTCATTTCAAAAACGTCGCTCAGAACCTGGCCAGATAATCCGACAGAGATTTCATCTCTTATTAACAATATTTCCAATTCAATTGGGATAACAACTCATGTTAAACATTTCTTACATCATAATAGATACATTTTGGTGCTATATCAATCTCAGCCAAAATCACTTCCATACTTCACAAATAATACACATTTTAGTGCTGTATCAATGTCAAACAAAATTCGGTTTAGAGGTTCATCCCCTATCTTCCCCTAAACCGTGGAGTACATCCCCTATCTCCTCTCACATAACACAATGCATATAAGCAATTATCATATACATGTTCACTCAATCAATACACAATTTCGATGTATTATACCAATCACCATATTCTATGGCATACTCAATTGATTAGTTTTAATTCGCCTAATCATCATGCATTGTCTACAACAATAAAGACTATCCTCCACTGATAGCCCAAAGCAGTTATTTCTAAACAGAAAATAAATGCACCAAATGGATAAAATATCAACATTTAGTCTCGGTGAGCGATAAATTAATCCACTACACCCTTTAATCCCATATCGTTCCAATTTGAATATTTTCTATTCAATTTCTCATTTCCCTAAATTAATTATACAAATTAATTTATCATAACAATTAGGGCTTCTCCCCATATTCTCAACATCAACCCTAAGACTCCATTTCCATCAATGATCCAACATATCATTCCATTTTCCAACACATTACATACATATGGGTTTTAAACTTGAAAACCCCTCTTTTGAAAATTACTCAAGGACCCGAAACTTTCTCAAAATTACCCGACAACCCCTAACATATCAAAATGCCAAAATTTAAAGACAAAGCTCATAAGATGGAGTAGGATATCCCTACCTCAAAGTTAGAGCTCAAACGGAGAAGAAGACCAAACTCAAAGTGCTCCAAACTCCAAACTTTTCGGATCAAAATGTAGCCCTAAACGATCAACACACTTTTTACAAAGACACCAAGGGAGTGAATCACTCTAGCTGGATCAAACCCGAGCGAGAAGGGAGGTTCTAGAGAGAGGAGCTCTTAAAATTGGTTTTAGGAAAGTAAGAGAGAGAGAGAATGGAAGTTGAAAAGTGATTCAAAAATGCCCAGCTGCCAACTGATATACGTATGACCCGCTCGAGCGTAGAATAGGACGCTCAAGCGTCAAGCACAAAAACTGGACCCGCTCGAGCGTGAAGGGTACCCGCTCGAGCGCCAAGACATAACATGCAAAACACACTTGCTTGAGCGCAAAGGGAAAGCCGCTCGAGCGTAGATTTCCCACTTCCAGTACTTTTACAGACAATGAACTACCCGCTCGAGCGCCAAGATACCCGCTCGAGCGCGACCTGCTCGAGCGTAAGAAAATTCGCTCGAGCGTGAAAAACACACTTGCAGAAGTTTTGCAGAGGCACGAAATACTAAGAGTGTGTAAACTCCGCTCGAGCGTAAGAAGACCCGCTCAAGCGGACAACCATCAGACTCTGCTCGAGCGCAAAAGGACTCGCTCGAGCGTATCACCAAAATTCTGGGCAACAAGGAATGGGACTAAAGCTCAACCAACCTGTTCGAAACACGCCCATTACATCTTAAAACTCAAACACACGGAATTAAAGGATAACAACAAAGTATACAACCACCTACTCCACGGAACCTAAGTCCGGAATACAACAATCAAAGGAAGAGGAACCGGGATCGCTATATTATATAAGAATGATAATTATTTTATTATTTTATTTTTTTACCAAATAAATTTTTAGTATGTGTTTGGATGATGATCATGTAATGGATAATTGTTTGTTGATATTTTTGGATGGTTATCATGTATTAGATGTTTGTATTTGTTGTTAACAGATATTTTTGGATGATTATTATGTCATGGATGATTATTAGGCTTTTAATGTATAATCGATATATTTAATATATAAAATGTTTTTAGTTTTGGATTTTTTGATTTAATGAATTGGTTTTAATAATGACATCAAAATTGTCGCTACGTTTGATTTTTTTAAAAATATAAACTAATTTAACGAAAATAAATATCAAAAACATTATTTTAAAAAATTACTTCTACCCTCCCAAAACATAAAATTATATAAAAATGATATGTTTTTAATTTTTTTCACCAATTTAATTTTTAGTTTCTTAGAAAATTTTTCTGAAAATAGATGCTGAAAGCCAACCCAAATAGAACTTTATAACAAAAAAAGTTATAATATTATTCATTAAAAAAAAGGGCCATTATATTTCAAACAATATATAAGTTCACCAACACAAAAATAAGTTGTATGATGACTTTGCCCTTCAAATGGAGCAACAATTTTAATTATCCTTATTTGGAATGAGATTCAAAATTCAGGGTCAAATGTATCACAATTAAAAGGGCATGGACCAAAGTGACACAACTTCTAAACTATAGAGACAGTTAGTGTAATTCGCTCTAAATTTTAATAAAAATATTAATTTTTGATGCTCCTCATTTGGAAACAAGCTATTTTAGTAATTTTTTGACTTTTTACGAAAAAATATGCAAAAAAATAGAGAGAGTTATGTGACAACTTATAATAACTTTCTGAATTTTTTGTTAAAATTGAAAGTTGCCAAATGACTTTTATGTTAAGTTTTTCGATAATTTTTCATAGCAAGTAAATGCCTCTTCAACTACTATTGTCTTTAAAATAAGATTGTGTTATAATACTTTGTTTTTTAAGGATTTTTTTTATTTAACTTCTTAAAAATATATTTTGGATTAATTTAAGATTAATTAAAAAAATGTGTGTTTATTTAAAGACACTAACTTTTTTTAGACAACTATATTTAGTCTCTGGTTTCATTATTTACCACCTTCAACCAACAACACTGCCATCGTCAATTCTAATAATCAATGAACATATCAAGTTGCCAACAACCACCTTCCGCCGCCAGCGACAAGTTGCTGTTGACCACCATTAGTCCAAATTTTGATGGCTCTCCAACGAAATGAAATTTTACGAACTTAACAAATGCATTTTTAATTTCAACCGTGCTAGGGAGCTTGAAAACGAGCTCCCCCAAATCCGCCTAATTTCCTTTTTTTTTTTTTTTTTTTTTTTTTTTTTTTTTCCAGTGGAAGAAGCAAGAAGAAGACGAAGAGGGGGAGGGGGAGGGGGAGAGGGAAGAAGGACTAGAGGGGGCCTAAAAAATGGGCTGGAGGCGGAAGCAGGCGGAGGACGGCGGGCGGAGGCGACGTGATGAGCTCGGTTGGGCCGACGACCGGCGGACGGACGAGCTCGGCTGGGCGAGGAGCTCTTTCTCTCCCTCTTCCCTCTCCCTCTTCCCTCTCCCTCTCTTTCTCTCCCTCTTCCTCTCCCTCTTCCTCTGCTCTGCGTTCAAAAATGGCGGAAAAAAAGAAAAAAAAAAGAAAAAAAAAAACCTAAAGCCCAAAACGACGTCGTTTTGGGCTTTAGGGGGATTCGGGGGCGAAATCCTCGAGCTACCAATCTTTATTCTTTTAATTTCATCTTATTTTATAATCTTATGTTATTATTTGATATTTTGATGTGCCAATTTAATTGTTAGGGTATATGTGAATGGTGGGTTTTTATTACACAAGTATTGTACGAAAATATGTCATCACTTTCTTTTTATTATCACATTTTATATTATTGTCTATATAAATATGATTGATTAATTATTTTGTTTGAAGATAATTATTAGAAACTAATGTAAATATAAATTTGTGATATAAAATGGTGAGAAAAATAACTGATATGTAGTCCTTGACAAATAAAATAGAGAAATGATATATCTTTATGAATTTTTAATACTGTTATATATCATCACTTACATGGACATTTAAAAGTAGTTCCTTATTTAGAAATAATCACAAAAATATAAAAATAATATTACATATAATTCCGTTGTTTTATCTTCTTCTTCTTCTTTTTTTTTTTTTTTTTTTTCCACCTCTACATGCAAGTGAATGGATCTCATATGTATTGATACGGGCCCTATATTATTTTTGTGACACCCCTCCCAGAGGTGGCACCATTCGAACTTGCCTTACTTGTGGAAGGACTCATTGGGGACAATGTCATCGAGATACAAGAGCATGCTTTAGATGTAGTCAAGTTGGCCATTTGTTGAGAGATTGTCCGAGGTTTATCAATCCTATAGCAGGCCCCTTTAAACCAGCCCCAAAACCCGCAGTATATGAAGGAGTGAGGAAGGACCAAAAGCGCCAAGGAAGAGCTTTCGCTTTGGTGCTAGGAAACCCAAAAGTTACTGAGAATGTTGTGTCAGGTACACTTTCCGGTTGTGGTCATTTAGCTCATCTCCTCATTGACTCTGGTTCAACTCATGCTCTGGATCTTGAAGATATGGTCGAAGCATCGAAATGTGAAACACATTGTAGACATTGGACAGTTCAGGTGGCAGTGTAAGGCGATATGCCACAAAACCAATCCTTTCTAGTATCTCGAATGGCTCGATGTAACGTGGGTATAACTTCATTTTTTTTTCCAAATCGAATAACCCCTCTTGTTGGTGAGATCTTTAGGAAAACATGATCTCCAACTTTCGCCCAACACAGGAGTAAGCGACACCTCCTTCCATATAACAACATTCCAATGCTTGCTTGGTAACTATTGTTATATGGAAGGAGGTGTCGCCCACCCCTATGTTAGGCTGAAGTTGGAGACAGAAAGTTATTAGGCCCTGAAATCGTGCAAATAAAAAGTGATAAAATTCAACTCATCCAACAGTGAATTCGCACTTCCTAAAGTCGCTAGAAAGGCTATGTAGGTAGATGAAGATGGGAATTGGAATTCCAAATAAGAGATCATGTTTTCCTAAAGATTATGGAGCAAATCTGTTGGACAATCTTCACTGTATTCGAAGAATTAAAGAAAGTAGAGAAACTGTTTAATTACAAAAATCAAACAGTATATAAAATAAAATAAAAAAAATAGATTCTTATTTTGTTACAAAAATAAAATCAGAATTTCATAAAAATAAATAAAATAGAAAGTAAATTAATTACTTACCTAATTAATCTCTCAAACAAATTTTTGATCAAGTCTAGTATTTAACACTGTGTCCTTAAGACAGATTCGTCCTCTACACGGTGCTTTCAGATTATAGATGTCTATCTCCCAGGATAAAATGATCAACAATGAATAGTAGCAGTACTACAAACTATTCACACAACGAACACACTTTGTGTTTACACTCTTTCTCATAGGGAAATAATGTAGCAAAATGCAGAGAGAACAATGGCAGAATTAAGTACGAAAATTGAGTGAAAATCCAAATGAAGGACTTGTCTATTTATAAGTGCAATGGTGGCTTTTAGATTTGAATTTAACAAGTATAGTACCTGTTCGGTTTGAATTAAACAGATACAAATCTATTTGAATTTAAATTAAACAAGTACGGGTTTTGAATTGAATCTGTTCGGACAGATATAAATTTTGTACAGAAAAGCGAAAGCCAAAACTAAATTTTCCAACCGAAATTTGAATTTAAACGGTCAGAATTTATTTTTCCAAAAAATAAAAATAAATTCAAATGTTTTTGGACCAAAAAGATAAGTATTGGGTCAGACAAGCCCAATCCAACCTTGCACTAAGCACCTGCGCCCAAGCCTAGTCCAGCCCGCCTAACCGACTGGACAGACGGCGGCGACAGTCGTATGTGTGTTTATTTTGGGTCCAATGGATCAGGTCCACTTTGCCCATAACCTCTCGCTTCCACAAAACTTGGGTATCCCTTGGGGCCCTTCCCAAGTTGCAAACCCAAGCCTTATAAACCCACAAAAGTTTACCTACCAAACCAATGTAGGACAACCCTTAATTCAATCTTTATGGAAATTTCACCAAGAACACCATTTCCATAGAGCTCACTTTGGCTTCAATTTCCCATTCACCCGATAATGGTTTTGAGCAACCAAATATACTACGTGAATCACAACGCGATATAGAATGCGTTACCACTTAGACCCGCCAACTTTGGAGCATGGGTCCCACCTAAAAATTAGACCAAAGTTTAGGAAAAATCTGATTTTTCCAAAACCATTTCTAACAATCCCCCACATGAATGGAATTTGGTGACAACGGAAATGCAACAATACGTAGAATTTGTCGAAAGAGTATAAGTCGAAAATATCTTGCATCAGGATAAGTAGCTTTCAGCCTTGAACCTTCTCCAGTGATAACCTATCGACTAACTAGCTAACCAATAGACACGATGTCTTGAATTATTTAGTCGTTTGTGTAAGCCAAGACAATAGATTTCACACAAAATATCTTCTGACACATTGTGGTTCTCACGGTTGTGTTCATTTTGGCCTTGAACGCTCCTGATTGTTTATGAGTGCTTCTAGAGAATTTAGTCTCTTCATTCTCATAGAATCGGCCCCAGTTCGACACTCATAAAGGTGATTCTTATTGTGATTATCTCTTATACTCGTCTTGATTTTTACGCCTAAATCAAGATATAAGTAATTATTAAAAGAAAAGCTTATCCTTAAACCTCTGCATACAACACATGTTGCAGATATCACTCTTCCCATAAGAATGGGTAGGGAATCTTAATCCCTTGGTGATTTCTGGTGAGCCACACATAACTTAGTTGTCCCTTTGAACTTAGTTCTTGGGATCTTTAGTCATTTAAGTAGAGTTACCATTATAATGACTCTTATGTAATAGGCTTTAATCCCATCCCCTTCGATGAACTATACACTTGCTCTTCTGTCAAACCATTTGTTAATGGATCCGCAATTTTCTTTAGATTTTATATAATCTATTGAGATTATTTCATTTGATAGCAATTACCTTACGGTATTATGTCAACGATGAATGTGTCGTGACTTACCATTATACATATGACTCTGTGCCCTGCCTATTGCAGATTGACTATCACAATGAATGCAAATAGCTGGCACATGTTTTGGCCACATTGGAATGTCTTCTAAGAAATGGAGAAGCCATTCTACTTCTTCTCCTGCTTTGTCTACATCAATGAACTCAAATTCCATTGTGGATCGAGCGATGCATGTTTGTTTCGTGGACTTCCAAGAAACAGCAGCGTCGCCCAGAGTAAAGACATATCCACTAGTGAATTTTGAATCTTTAGTATTCGATATCCAATTGGCATCACAATAACCTTCCAGTACTACAAGATATCGAGTAAAGTTCAAACCATGATCCCGGGTAAACCTTAGATATCTAAGAACCTGAATGATCGCTTTCCAATGGTCTTCTTTGGGGTTACTAGTGTACCTACTCAAATTACTGACAGCAAAAGCTATATTAGGATGAGTGCAATTTATTAGGTACATTAGGCTTCCAATGATTTGGAAGTATTTTAGCTGAGACACCGCATCACCTTTAGTTTTTGATAAATAAAGACTGATGTCTATAGGTGTTCTTCCTACATTCATATCATCATTGATATATTTACCAAGAATTTTCTCAATATAATGAGATTGAGATAATGCATATCCATAAGATGTTTTAGTAATTTTCGTTCCTAATATTACATCTGCGACTCCCATATCTTTCATATCAAATCTTTTGTTCAGCATTTGCTTAGTTGATTTGATCATGTTTTGACTGCTTCCAATGGTAAGCATGTAATCCACATAAAGACAAATGATGAAATAACCTTTGTCAGTGTTTTTAACATAAACGCACTTGTCACATTCGTTTATTTTAAACCCATTAGTAAGCATAGCATGATCAAATTTTTCATGCTATTGCTTAGGTGCTTGTTTTAATCCATAAAGAGAGTTTACAAGGCGATAAACTTTTTTTTTTTTGGCCCTGGCACTACAACCCCTTTGGGTTGTTCCATATAGATTTCTTCATTTAGATCACCATTTAAGAAAGCTGTCTTAACATCCATTTGATGTATCTCTAAATTATACAATGCTGTTATAGCAATAAGCATGCGGATGGATGTTATTTTTATCACAGGGAAATATGTGTCAAAATAGTCTAGACCTTCTTTTTGTTTGTAACCTTTTACCATAAATCTTGCTTTGTATTTGTCTATTGAATCATCTACATTCATTTTTCTCCTGAATATCCATTTATATCCAAGAGGTTTAGAACCAGGTGGAAGATCCACCAATTTCCAAGTATGATTTTACATAATGGATTCAATTTCATTATTAACAGCTTCTTTCCACAAAGATACTTCAGGACTTGTCATTGCTTCCTTAAAGCTTTGAGGTTCATTTTCTAATAGGTATGTTAGAAAATCTAGACCAAAGGATTTTGATGTTCTTGCTCTCTTACTTCATATTAGTTTATCATCAGTTAAATTCTATTGGTTGAGACCATTACTAGTCTCTTGTATTTGATTACTATTAGTCTCTTGACTTTGTGTACATTCATAAGTTCTTTTATGTAAACTTAATTCATGTCCTTTCTTATAAGGAAAAACATGCTCAAAAAACACAGCATTTCTTGATTCTATAATAGTGTTCACATGTATATTAGGTATTTTTGATTTATAAGTCAAAAACTGATATGCACTATTATTTTGAGCATAAGCAGTAAACACACAATCTATTGTTTTTGGTCCTATCTTAGTCTTTTTCAGAGCAGGAACTTCTACTTTTGCCAAACACCCCTACACTTTCAAGTATTTGTAGAAAGGTGGTCGACCTTTCCACAATTCATAAGGAGTGTTGTTAGTTTTCTTGTGGGGTATTCTGTTAAGAACATAATTAGCAGACAAAATTGCTTCCCTCCATAAGTTCTGCGGTAAGTTTGAACTTAGTAACATGACATTCGTCATTTCTTTAAGGGTTCTATTCTTCCTTTCCGCAATTTCATTTTGCTGTGGAGAATAAGGTGCTATAGTTTGGTGAATAATGCCATGTTGTGCACAAAATTCATTTAAAGTTGCATCATATTCACCACCCCTATCACTTCTAACCATTTTAATAGTTTTACCAAGTTGATGTTTAACTTTAGTTTTATAGAGTCTAAACATTTCCAAGGCTTCATCTTTACTTTTAAGTAAGTATACATAACAATATCTTGTGCAATCATTGATAAATGCTATGAAATACTTTTTGCCTCCTCTAGTTTGAACAAATTTAAGATCACATACATTAGTATGAATTAATTCTAGAGGTTCAGTTTTTGTTTCAACCGATTTAAATGGAGCCTTAGTTAGTTTTGCTTTTACACAAATCTCACATTTGTGATTATGATCAATTTCAAACTTTGGTATATAATCTAAACCAATTAGTCTACGCAAAGCATCAAAATTTACATGTCATAATCTACTACGCCATAAATTTGACTAAAAAATATAAGCAAAAGATGTGTTATTCTTATTAATATAAAGTCTTGGTACAACAGTCATTACATTCAACTTGAAAAGACTATCACTCATGTATCCCTTACCAACATTGTCACGATCCAAACCCGTCTCTATAGGTTTAGCATCGTAACCGGCCAGTAATCCTTAGATTACCAAAGGCCTCTTAATGGAATAACATATAATTAGGGGCTGCAGAAGCAAATATACCAACAATACATAGTCCATAGAGCCGTACAGACATACATGTGACAGAAATTTAAAACCTTATGTAATATGTTTACATACACGTGACATTAAAATGCAGTAATCTTTGTCACATTTAATACATTAGTAGCCAAAAGGGGTATAGCCCAATATACACATAACAAAAGACTGGTTTGTATTACTAAAAATACAAGGTCTTAACTCATGCTATTAGACTTGACTTGTGCACAAAAGGGAACCTCTTCGGAAGCACAACGGCTGCCTGACAAAACAGAGATACCAGATCCTCAACTTTGGGTCTGGTCGCGCGCTTGGTCACCTATATACATAACATAAATAGTGAGCGGAAGCCCAGTAAATAAAAACAGAGTAAATATTTTAATGAATGATGCCCATAACATATTTCAAATCTCATAGCAAATCAAAATCATAATCCGGTTTATAGCAGAAACAGAGTCATAGTCTTACTTATATTCAAATCATGCGTGGAACATCCATTAGCATAAACATGTTTCTTTGGTCAAGCATATCACGTTCCAAAAATGAACCTCTGGTACTGGGTAACATATCTCATGCATGAGTCATGGTATTGTTTCCCCCAGGCGAGAGCCTCATGACTATAAGCCATATTATTATGTCCCTTGGGTGAGGGCCTCTGCTAAGGACACCAGAATTACTTTTCAAGAAATTGGACATTCATTCATTCATACAAGACATAGTATTTCAGAAAATTGATCATTTCGTATCATTAGAAAATAATTAAAGTCAAACATAACTTTATAGAGTTATTACTCACAGATAACTTTAGCAGTAAACAAATGAATCAACCACTCATAGTGCGTGACCTACACCAAACATAATAGATGCATATAATGAAACACACAGTCGGTTGATACTTAACTTTTTTCGTTTCATTCTTAGTGTATTCTAAGTCTTAACCTCTTATTGAGTCTTAATCATGGCCTAAGAGTGCCTAGGATGCGATGAGCACGCTAAAATGTACTTGAAAACACTTAACAAAATTGCTGAAAACAGGGGCCTCGCTCAACCGTAGCTTTCTTAGCTCGAACAGACATGCAAAAATGTAGTGGTCACTCGAGTGCACACTCCTTCACTCGAGCGGCCTGCAAAAGTATTGGTTGCTTAATTTTTCTACTCGATGCTCGCTCGACACTCGCTCGGGCATGAGACTCAAGTCCTTGCTCGAGTGCAAATCTTGTCACTCGAGGTGTCTGGAGAATACTCAAACTTCTGGGAGCATGCATTTCACGCTCTAGCCAACCTCTGGTTGCTCGAGCAGAAGTGCAAAAATAAGTCGATCGCTTGAGCGTAGACTCCTTCGCTAGAGCGTAAGAGCAAAATTTTGGAATTTCTCAATTCTCTCTTAAGCTCAAAATTCAATTTCCAAACCTTCAAAACACATTCTTTTGGGCCAAAACTTAGTAAAACATTAGGAAACTCAAAGTACATGATGAATTACAAACTATTTTGCAAAAGTAAGCCCAAAAGCTAAGCCAATTGTATTAAACAAAGCTTGAAACATGAAATAACATAACTTGCATGTGATATCATGAATGTCAACTTCCTAAAACATGATCAAATGAGTCATTAAGCTCAAAAACAAGTTGAATTCTTTTAACAAAACCAAGATATGAACATGCATATGGGGATTCTTGTAAAAACAACTTCAAAACCTGATGATATGCACATGCATACATGAGTCATGTTCAATTCTATCATCTAATCTCAATTCTCTTTGAATAATGCATAACAACTCCATTTCTTGTTGATTTCACATGTAATTGAGTCTAAGGTTACAAAATGTGAGTTGAAGTCTTACCTAAGGCTCAAATTCTTCAAGTTGGAGTTTAATTCATTTGAATTCACTCCAATCTCCTTCAAATTCTAACAAGCACTCTTCCATTGAGCTCAATTTCCTTCTCTCCCACTCTTACACATTTTTGATGGTCAAGCAAGAGAAAGTGGAAGTGTAAAAGTGTATAGAGGTAATGAGGTGGCCTTATATAGGCTTGCTTAATAAATTCATTAATTTGGGCTTAATTAAGTATTAATTATTCTAATTTAATCGTTTCGAACCGAATTTTAATTAAACCTACCATAAAATTTTAAAAATTCTAATTAGCACATAAATCAAGTCAGTTTCTGAATCGGATGCCAGTAAGGCCTTCAATTCGCAACCGAAACGAAAACATGAACATATCTTTCTACGTTAAATAGATATAAACACAAATAAGGCAAGCTATGATGCAAAACTTCACTTAAATTCCTTATTAGGCATAATTAAGCATGGATTAACGTTAATCATAGGTCAGGGTTGTTGCAAACATACATACCACTCTTTGTTAATACAAATTTATCAGACTCAAATACAAGCCTAAAACCATTCTTACTTAACAAAGAACTAGAAACTAAATTTGTTCGAATGCCTGGTATATGTAGCACGTTGTTGAGGGTAAGTTCCTTCCCCGATGTCATCTTCAAGATCACTTTCCCTTATCAAGCCACAATAGAAGTAGATGAATTTTTCATGAAAAGTTGCTCACCATTTGCAGCCTCATTATAAGTAGTGAACATCTTTCTGTCCGTGTAAATACGTCAAGTTCCTCCTATGTCAACCCACCATTTCTTGGGATTTCCAACCAAATTAGCCTCAGAAACTACAGTAGAAAGATTGATTTCATTTACCCCGTCAGAGATGTAATCTAATTCTATCACATTGGCCTGATTGGTGGTCTTCTTGCTTGTACTTCCATGATCCTTTTTAGGGCGTCGGCAATTGTAGACACTTTGACCGCCCTTAAGACTTGGGTGCCACTGGTTGATCACTCGATGATAAAAGTTACGCTGTACAAACATTCAATTTCTTCAGCAAGAAGAGCTTCTAAATCCCAACCTTACACCTCATTTGACCAAAACTATTTTAGACCTTAAAACCCTCTCTTTCAAAATATTTTATCAAATGTTTCTACGATGTTCTAAGGCTTGCATTTCATTTAAAAGTTGCACTTTTTGGTCAATCGAGTAGGGACAAAGTGAAAATAAATGAAAGGGAGGTGAAATCTTTGAAAAATCTTTAAAACCTCTTATTTATAGGTTTGGAGTTGAAGAAAATTGGAGGAGAAGGAAGAAAACTATTTGAGGAAATGGTTGAGCATGAAACCATTAAGGGAGAACTGAACAGCCTTCACTAAATCAGGCGTATCTCTTTGCACAATTAGACTTTATTTGTGAGGCCATAACCATTGGAAAGTAGACTTCCGGGCTTTAATTTAGACTCAAGAATCACCTAAAACTGAGTCCGGATGAAGGAGATATGCTCATTTGAAGTCGGGTCTAGAAGCAGATTTTTGTGGGCGGTAGGTCACTAATTTTGGCCTGCCAGCCACTACTTTTGGCCTGCCGGCCACTTGTGCAAAGCCCAGATATTTGTTGCCAGCAGTACCCCAAAAGCTATTGCTGTTTGTATCTAGATATTTTTGACTGAGGCTCTATAGCGCCTGACTTTCTCTACACGCCCCCATTTCGGAGAGGGCGCAAATTGGTCGTCCTACAGTTCGAACTCCTGTCACGGTTTTGAATCTAATCTCACAAAGTGCAATATGAGACTGATGAAAACCAAAGAGTCCAAATCTAGCAATTGGTTTTGGAAAATCAATTTTGAATGAAAAAGTGCCAAGCATGGACTACTTTGCCAGATTACAGAGTCGCCACCTAAATGTTTTGTTTTTGGAAAATTTAGGAAACCCTGACTCGTGCCAAGGCCACGTGTCCATCATCACCAAAGTTACCTCAGCTCGAGAACTTGGATACGAGAGGGGAAGGTCTTGAAATGAGCACCCCTACTCGCCCGATCAAAGGATCGGCCTATACTAAGCATGATATGTTGTTTTATAAACACATGTGTTCTTGTTCTGATTATTAATCTAACTTACTATGTGATGCGTACAGCATACAAGTATAGACCAAATCACAAGAATTGGGACAAAACAACTCATGTTTGTTTTCGAAAATGGTTTGAAAGTGCTACTCGCAAGTAGGCTAAAACGCGGATTTGCCACCCTCAAGTGGGCTTAAAACATTCGTTTATCGAATTGTCCCAATTTAAGCAATCGAGCCTCCATCCACAGGCATTCGTGCAGTTTAGCACATAAGCAAATAGCCTCATGGCAAGCATGCTATCATGGCAACACTCATACTCATGCAAGGATGCTAAAACGTAAACACTCACAGTGTACTTCGAGCCAAAACAGAAAACTAGTTAGAAATATGTATGATCCTAACTATACAGCATACCTAATGCAACACATGCAAAATGAAACTAAGTAGGCTCGGCTACCTAAAATGGCATATGAATGCAACATTTGATAACATGCTTTGAAACACGTATTCAAATAAGTGTATTAAAATACAATGCAGTTTTGAATGATGCGCCGAGCCCGGTGCATGCAAGACAAATAAATGAAGCAAACATGCAAAGCATAAGGTATGCTAATCGAAACGTGCCCTAATCTAACCATCGAAAGCGGTTAAATAAAAGAGAGAAAGAAGTGGGGGTTGGAAGACATACACACACATACGCACACTTATTACAACATTGCGCCCTCTTGCAGGAGGGTTCGAATAAATAAGCTAAGCTATGGTAAGCTAAGCTAATTAAGTGGTTGTTCGGCACAAAAAGTGGCTGCCGGCCACCTTAACTGGTCGGTCGGCTAGTGAAACTGGTCGATCGGCTACTTGAACTGGCCAGTCGGCCACCTGCTATTCCAGACTTCTGGTTTTGCTGCAACAGAGGACAACAGAGGCACAACAATGTATTTGCAAGAATATGCATGCACTACCACACTCCTTATCATAACTCAAGCTCAAAGGAGAGTGGTGCTCGGCTTTCAAGCTACCAACCAAGCATCTCAATGCATGATGGCCCGAAAGCTAAGCTTGTACAAGCTTAGTGAATGCACAAACAACACAAAGAGCCTCCATCCCTATCATGCATGATCAAGGGGGTTGGCGACCAAGAAATGGCACGTTTCATCACTATTAGTATGAAACGTCTCACATTTCTTGTGTTTCAATTAACGTCCGATCCAAACACAATGCAATGCAAACAACATGCTTATCTTTCACATGTTTTACTTTGCTCAATTCTTGGTTACATATTTTACATTACCAAGCCATTCTTTAATTGGTTAAGTCCAATGTGCAAGTCCTCTAAGGAGAGGAGGTCAACCAAGAGAATGGTTTAAGGCATAGGAGAGACCATGCCTTTGACTAGGAGGAACCCTCAAAAGAGGGTTAAAGCCATTTAAGCACAAATCTCAATCCCAAGCTTAAACACAATCTTAAGGCCAACCAACTCTCAAATGAAATGGAAAAGTGAAGAAATGAGGGAGGTGACAAAATTTCAGTGTTGAAATGGCATGCTAAAGACCTTAAAGCATGCGAGCAATACAAGCATAATATGTTGAGGGTCAAAAACATCAAAGCTAGTAAAGAGCATTACACAAGAGACATGCAATACATATCCTAAATAACCAAATCAGCTCTGGATAGAGCTCAATCATGCCAAATCAAAGGTCAAAAC
Source organism: Camellia granthamiana (assembly GCA_036172215.1). NCBI lineage: Eukaryota > Viridiplantae > Streptophyta > Magnoliopsida > Ericales > Theaceae > Camellia > Camellia granthamiana. Next base: position 62,542,636 of record CM069905.1, read on the forward strand.
ATGCTGAAATGGTAGCATGAAAAGTAAGAAACTCATGCTTATGTATTGGCTCATAAACAAGGCGTAAAGCACAACTCTCAAAAGCTATGAAAGAGTGAAATATGTGAGTGTGGCTACACTATATACACTAAAATTACATGCTAAATGATGCCAAAACATGCGTTCATCACATACACAACATGTTAAGGGCCCCAAAACTCAAAGCTAGTCCAGGCCATTTACATTACAACCATGCAAGGCAAGCCTCAAAGGACCAAGACCACTCAAAACAGAGTTAAAGCATGCTAGAACATGAACAAAAACATGCTGAGATAGAGCTAACGCAAGCTGAAATGATAGGCCAATTCATTAAGAATGTTAAGCTAGTAAGTAGGATTACACTACAAGTGTAAGAAGCAAACAACAAGTGACTTAATCAACCAAAAACAGAGTTAAAGTAGGTAAAAAAATTCACAAAAACACACTTGAACTAAGCTTCAAAAAGGTAGAAACACATGCTCATTTGGTAGGCCATCAAGACATGCAAACAAGACAAGAGGAGAGGAGACCACCCCCTCTCATTTTGGACCTCAAAACCACCTTTCCACCACTAAAATTCCTCTGGAATTCAGTGGTTAAAGGGCCAAAAAGAGATAGTTCCAAAAGCTTTAAAGGATGGCCCAAAAGGCTAGCAAATAAGCAATGAAAGAGGGTGGACCACCCTTAACTATAAAAAGACTCAAACCAACATTTTAACACTTAAAAACAAAGGTTTTTACAGTTGAAAACTAGGCCAAAACAGCATGCAAAGGTGGCCCAAGGTAGTGTACAAAATCAAGCTTAAAAGGGGTAAAACCTTACCCTTGAAGCACAACAGCTAAAAGGCAACTTTTGAGCCAAAAACCAGCTTTCGGACGTTCAAACAAGCCTTAAGGAATCTCAGCTCCAAGGTCAAGATGTTTGGCTAAGGGGGTTGTATGCAAATATGCAAAGAACACTCACTTTCAAGCACAAAAGGGCACAATATAGAGAGAGAGAGGGAGAATTCTGGAGAGAGAGTAAAATTTAGCTCCTCAATTTTCTCAACCTCTCTAAAGGGGAAGGGACCTCCCCTTATATAGAGCAAGCAAGCAAAAAGCTTGCTTCATCCCTCCATATACGTGTATGGAGGATGAGGTCAGTGACCAACAGTTGGCCCAAAAGATCTGAAAATATCTGAAAAAGGAGAAAATTGGCCGCCGGCCACCTTCCCTAGCCGACCGGCCACATCAAGTGGCTAGCAAGGAAGAAAAGTGGCTGACAAGTGCCAAAAGTGGCTGGCAATGCCTTCCCCCCCCCCCTCCCCCTCCCCCTCCCCCTCCCAGGCAAGAGGCAACAAGGTTTGGCCCAAAAATAAGGCCAAAACACAGAGGGTTTGGAGGCTCAAAGACAAGGCACTCTGCCAAGAACTTCGGGCACCCAAACCAAGCACAAACATGCACAATCATCTCGTGCACAAATGATGATGTCTGAGTCTTAAGGTCGGTTAAAAATGGGGTGCCTACAGTTGCCCCTTTTTGACAGAACTCGGAAGTCATGAAATGACGGGAGTGAATGTCAAAGCCCAGAGATGACCCATTTTTGACAAGGCCGAAGACTTAGACAAATAGGCAAGATAACAAAACAGAGGCACCCGTAGGCAGGGGCAAAATGCAAGTGACATGCATGATGCAAGAGCATAACTTATGATTAAGCAAATAGGGCTGTAATGAAGCATTTATGCAAAATAAATACAACATTTTAAGCAAACCTACAAGTTACAACAGTCCTACACGCTTCATATAGAAAGGATGTAAGAAAATTATGCAATCTTCATAGCGCCTCATGCAAGAAAGACCAAAAGCGACTGTTGGGCATACCCAAATCTCAAACGAAACACCTTTCAACGTATCACACGTGAGAGAGGGAAAGGAAACACCTCTCAGCGTATCCCACATGAGAGAGGAAAAGGAAGCACCTCTCAGTGTATCACACGCGAGAGAGGGAAAGGAAGCACCTCTCAGCGTATCACATGCGAGAGAGAGAAGAGAACGCCTCTCAGAGTATCACACGCGAGAGAGGAAAGGGAAGCACCTCTCAGCGTATCACACACGAGAGAGGGAAGGGAAACACCTCTCAGCATATCACACGTGAGAGAGGGAAGGAAATCACCTCTCAGCGTATCACACACGAGAGAGGGAAGGAAACACCTCTTAGTGTATCGCACGCGAGAGAGGAAAATGCAACACCTCTCAGCGTATCACATGCGAGAGAGGGAAGGAAACACCTCTCAGCGTATCACACGTGAGAGAGGGAAAGGCAACACCTCTCAGTGTATCACATGTGGGAGAGGGAAAAGAGAACATCGGGCATACGATCCAAACGCTTTCAACAGGGTGTCAGTGTAAACACCGGGCGTACCTGGGTGTTTCTAACCAATGGAATATCGGTGTAGACATCGGGCGTACCCGAATGTCTCTAAGCAATGGGATGTCGGTGTAGACACCGGGCATACATGAATGTCTCTAACCAACGAGATGCTAGTGTAGACACCGGGCGTACCCGAATGTCTCTAACCAATGGGATGTCGGTGTAGACATCGGGCGTACCGAAATGTCTTTAACCAACCAGATAGAGGAGAGGAATGGTTTAACTTGGAATTCCTCTAAATGAACCGTACATACAATATTGTGCATGTATAAGAGAGAAACTTGATAGATACAATGCAATGTAATGCATGTCTTCGGCGAGACGAATGACAACGATGCACATGCAATGCAAGATGCATATTCAACGCAAAATAATCAACGATGCATATTCAATGCAAGATAATCAATAGTGCATATTCAATGCAGAATGCATGCCTTATGCAAACATGGTAATGCATATTCAATGCAACATGGTAATGCATGTTCAATGCAACAATTCAAAATGCATACTCCATGCAACGATGAAAGCGATGTTCATTCTATGCAACGACAAAAGCATATGATAGGGACAACTCAAAGGTAACTCTCGATTTACCTCTCGGAGAGTTGCACTATGTTTCAAAAAGGACACACCTCATGCATGTCGGCTGGCGATGAGTCACTCATCGAAAACATGAGTTGAACTTTTGCAGAGACACTTTGAGTTGAAAAGTGGACTTTTCTTACACTTTCTTGAGAACCAAGGACACAAAACAGTCTGAAAACACTCAGAGGGAACACTGGGATCATGTCGGCCACTTTCCACATCTGTCGGCCACTTCAAGAAGCTGTCGGCCACAAAAACTAGCCGGACGGCCAGTTGTAACAAATTCAGGGTAGTTTTGTCCATTTACACGGGGAACTTTAAAAACTCAACTCCCAAACACTTTTTCTCACACCCACAAGGCCGAAAACCCTTCCTCTTTGCTCCTAGACACTTTTCCTCCTCAAATCCGTGCCCCACACGCGTTTTCCAACGCCCCTTGTGAAGTTGATTCGCTAAAACTCTTCAGTTCTCTTCATTTTGGACCGATCAAAATTCATTTTCAGCGCCTCTTTCCCCATTTTCACCATTTGAGGTTTGTTTCCCTCGACTTTGTCCTGAGTTTGGCGCCTTTTCCAGGGCTTTGACTTTCATTGACTTTTTCTCTTTCCGAGAGTTAACTTTTGTTGACTTTTTGGCACTTTTGCCCATTTTGCTCATTTTTCACCCTCTTTGCAGGTGGCAGATGACGCGCCACATGACGGAGGTTCTCCGAGGATGGAGGAGGAGCCGGAGCACATCCTGTTGCCGCCCCAAGTCCGGCCATTTGGCCCAGCAGCGTACCATCCTGAGGTACATGTGCTACCACCTAGCACAGTGCGCCATTTCACTGGGTTTGCACGGCACACGCCCATAGATCTTCTACTACGGGAGCCTGAGTCCCATTTGTCCCACGACGTGCCTGAGGTACACACTGTACTCTTATATTTCTTGCAATGTACTTTACATTTCTTGCATAGCTCGCACTTTTGCACTGTATTTAATCTGCTCATTCTGAACATTTTCAACACTATACCTCTGCTCATGCTGAACACATTCATACATTGTATTTCTGCTCATCCACACAAGTTGACACTCGTTTCACCCGTGGGTACGGGTCGACCACGGCGAGGGAGTGGTACTTGGAGCTCCCTGACGGCGTCCAGCAGATTATTGACGAGGCAGGGTTTGGCTTATTTTGCACCGGGATCTCGCATCTCTTTTCGAGTAGGATCATCTTATGTGCGTTGGTAGAGAGATGGTGGGACATCACCAACTCCTTCCATTTCTCTGCCATCGGGGACTTGACGATGACCCCGTATGACTTCGTTATGTTGACAGGCCTAGAGGTGGGAGGCCAGCCAATCCCTTATGACTCCGACATGGGCGAGTGGGAGGCTACTTGGACCTATCTATTGGGAGCATATCCGCCCATTTACCACTCATCAGGCTTGGTCCGATACTCTTGGTTCGCCGACCACTTCAGAGAGGTGGAGCTCGCGATGGTAGAGGCTATAGAGCAGTACGCTCGAGGTTTCCTCAGGTTCTTTTTCGGCACTACTTTGTTTGCCGACAGGGGGAATACTGTTGGACTATATCTTCTGAGTGCCTTAGTGGACCTGTCCCAGGTACAGCACTATGATTGGGGTGGCACAGGCGTCGCTACCCTTTACTGCTATATGAGCTTGACCTCCCACAGGAGCGGGAACATACTGGGCGGATACTAGAGAGCTTGGAAGGTATGCTTTACTTCTCAGCTTTACATTTCTGTTGTGCTTTTTGCTTTGCACTTTCTGTACATTGCACACTGCCCACACACATAGTCTAATCTCTGTTATACACTTGTACTTTCTATACACTGTGCCACACTTTGCTTTCTATATTTTCCGTGCTGGTCTTGTATTTTTCTACATTCTGCACATTGCACACATACTCTGCGTTTTGCATTATCTGTGTTTATCTGTATTCTCACGGCCACCCTCTTGCTTTGCACAGTTGTGGACATACGCTTATTTCCCAGCACTTGCCCCCGAGCCGGAGGTCGAGGCACCTCTTGAGGTACCCTATTCATGTCGATACGATTGTTAGTGCCAGCCTAGGGCCCGAGAGACCCTCTCATACAGTCAGTTCCTTTGCCATCTCCACTGTCTATGCAGGACATAGAGAGTTTCTCCCATCAGGAGCTTACTAATGTCATACAAGGTGTAGATGCCGACCGATTCATCAGGGATGGAGAGTACACGACCTATATCCAGGCATACCCCATGCCTTCATTGGCAGACGTTCGTGCTCCAACGGGGCGGACAGCTGACATTGCTTCGTCGAGCAGGGCTCGGACAACAGGCACTCCCTCGACGAGTAGTGCCCAGGCGGCAGATGCCCCTTCGACGAGCAGGGCTCGGGCACTGAGGGGTGAGACTAGAGGGATGCCTTTTACTAGGCAGTGAGTTGGATAGCCTGATCCCCTGACTGAGCTGACTAGTTGGCGGATCTCTGGAGTGCCTTATCAGATTCCGCTCGAGCCTTTATTACCTGATTACCGATACGTCAGGACAACTGGCTCACCACCGATATACTTTACAGTTTTTATGTATTTCATTTCAGTCTCACTTAGATTCTTATTCATTCATGCACTCATGATTTCAACTTGCATTTGCAGCCATTCGTAGAGTACGTCGAGGGGTTACTCCAGGTGATGGCCTCATTTGAGAGCATGATCTTAACGAGAGAGATGATGCTGACCTCCCATGGGATCTCAGTAAGTTTTCAGTTTTCTTGCATTTATCATACTTCTGCTGATACACTGAAACTGACACCTCATTGCACTGATGCACCGTATGTATAGACCACATCTGACGCAACACACTGCATGCACATACTCTACATATCGCACTTGCACCTGATACATATACTCTAACTAATACATTCAAACTACCTTTTCAGGTTACACCCTTGCAGACAGGACCCTCAGAGCCTTCTCGAGCGTTAGAAAGAGAGAGAGAGAGAGAGAGAGAGAGAGAGAGAGAGAGAGAGAGAGATTCCAATACACAGCCGAGGGAGACATCGAGAGCCTGCAGTGCGCGATGACGATGACGAGTCCGACAAGGATGAGGATACAGCAAGTCCCCAGTCAGAGTCATCTGAGGGCAGGGGCGACGGCACCGGCTCAAGCTCTGAGGGTGGCGAAGACGTTGGAGAGGGCTCCGAGGATGGGAGCAGAGGTGACTCTGGTTCCAGTTCTGGTTTCGATTCAGACGGTGGCGCTGATGGCGATGATGCAGAGTCTACTCAGCTGAGGAAGAGGATGAAGAGAGCCTCTCAATCCTGAGCTGGGTGGTACCGATTCAGACGCGTTTTGCTTTATTTCTCTTTTTGCTAGTAGGGTTAGCACATTGTACAACCTTAGGCAGTTTTATTTTCTTTAAAACTTTATACTTTTGTAAAAAGAGACCATGATGGAATGAAAATAACTTTTTGATTCAAAAGTGTTGCATTTGTATTCCAAGCATTTCATCGCACCATTTTGCACAAAAATGAGATTTGAAGGAAATTGGACATTTGTTTATTGCAAAGTCAGGTAGTGAACCGATACAACAAACAAAACAAAGTAACTTAAAGAGCAACTCGATAAGTAAAACAACAACAACTCGATAAACAAATTATAACAACCTGATAAGCAAAAGTTCAACAACTCGATAAACAAATTGCAACAAACTCGATAAGCAAATTACAACAACTCGATAAACAAATGCAACTGTTAAACAAAACAGCGATATACACCTGAAGTATAATCAAACTCAGGTTTTTCAGCATCCTCAGCACAAAGGAAGGCTAAAAGAGCTCTGGTGGAGATAAGGGGTGGTTGCCAGCCACTTTTTATTACTACCGGCCCCTTATTCTCACTGTCGGCCAGTAAAGGTGGCCGGTCAGCTACTTGAACTGGTCGGTCGGCCAGTTATTCTAAGAATCTCCAGATTGCTACCACCTATCCTCCACTCGGTGCCTTATCTCCTATAAAGGTTCCAGCTTCATGGATTTTTCATTTTAGCTCCAAATGGAACCATTCTTTGCCCAAAAACTCTCGACTTGGATTGCGAACTTAGATGGCTCGAAAAAGTTGAATTTTCGGGGTTTCGGGCTAAACACATTATTCCCGCTGAGCCGTACTTCGTTGTGTTTTCCGTTCCTCCATGCCACAGCAAGATGCTGGAATCCAGCCACACGTTTTTAGCTTTGGCGGACAAGAGCTATGCCCCACAATTGAAGAGTTTCAAGCTTTGATAGAATTTTGGCACGACGAGGAGATCTTGCCCCAATCTCGTTTTGGCCACATCTAAGCTTTGGGAAGGATGTGTGAGCTCACTTTACAAGACACCTGGTCTTTGGTGCACAATGGGGAATTAGACATCCCCAACTTGATTCATCGGTTTTCTGATGTCGGTGACCGCGGTGACCACTTTTGGAAAAGTTTTCGACAACATGCCCTCTACTTATGCATGCTAGCCCATTTTCTGCTTGCCCCTGGCTTTGGAGGGTCTAGTATTCGATTGATCGAGGTTACCTAGGGCTTAAAAGAGGGCAAAAGCTGTATTGGCATGGCACTAGCCGAAACTTTGATGGGCTTGGATGCTTTCCACTGTCAGGAGACGACCAAGTTCGCGGGGAGTCCGCTACTGTTGTATGTAATGTTTCCCACCCTTCTCACATGTGTTTCCCACATCACTCACCCTTTAGGCTCTGTTTTTCTCTCAAAACCCTTTTCTTACTTTTCTCTCCTCGTACACCTCTCTATTCTTTAATCTCTCTTATTTTTCATCCGTCCCCAGGCATGGGTGATGGATAGGTTGAGAGTAGTGGACTCTTGCCTAGCATATTCGACACGCAACTATTTCTTCTGCCCTCGACTAGTTGACTTCCCCAATGAGGGATGGTGGTGCCACTGGATGTGCAGCAGATCTGCAGTTGACATTGCTTGGTGTTGCCCTTGGTTTGATCTACCTAAGATGAGTTATAGCATGTCCCGGTAGCCCAGCATTCAATTGGTTGGCTTGACACACTGTGTCTTCTACTTCCCATTCCGACTCCGGCTTCAGTTCAGGTATGATCAGACTTGCCTGGAAGAGGGGATAGAGTATCCAACTTCATTTCTGATCCGTGGCTCATAACTAGCTTGGTATGCCACAGCATGGAGAATAAGAGAACTTTTGGCCCCCGCTCCTACTTTCAGTTGTGCCCTTTTTGGCGATTGCATAGCTTGGCTTAAAGATGAGGCATAGACCGGGCCTACCTTGGCATCAGAGGCTTCCACAAGCTTTGGGAGGGGACGCAAGAACACCTAACTATGCCCCAAGTTTATTGCTTTAATCTGTACTTTCAAGTTTTCTTTATTAATGTAATAAAAAGCAACTTCAATTTGTATCAAGAGTAGGAGAACTCTGCATTGAAATCAATAAAATTGAAGGTTATGGGTACTGAAAATTTTTCGTTTGGTCCAAAAATGGTCTAAGTTGTAAAAATATTAATTTGAGCAAAATCAACTTTTATTAAAACTTTTCAAAACCATTTTCGATATGGATCACAACTAGACACGCCCAAAATCTATCCTTGAGATACACAACGCCGGATCCAACAATTGGAAAGTTGCCCCTTGTTTGAATAGCACTGCGCTGGAGATCACAACCGAGCTCTTGAATGAAGAAAAAAACAAAGATGGCCAAAACAATCACATGGACGAAGTTGACTTGGAAGTGTTTATGGCTGGACTTTAGTATGAAGTTGCCTACGTATCCCAAAGATGGGAATCAAGCCTTACGTAGTTCGGTAAAGGTTTACTCCTTTATTAACACTCTCGTTTTGCGCTCTAACTTTTGCAAAGGCCGCCTATAGACACCCTATTTTTGACCGTCCTCAAGACTTGGACATCATCGTTTGAACACTCGATGATCATCCATGCTCGTGTTCATTTGAGTTCCCGGAGGTCTCGGCCGCGCGCCTTGTCTTAGGATCTCTCAACTTGTCCATTTTGTGATTGGTTGTGGACCAAGGACCTGTGTTTTTGATTCTGAGGGAAGAGGGTGGCTTGTTGGCCATCCCCTCATCCCATCGGCTAAGGCATGATGCCATCGGTCTTGTTTCCTTGCCATCGGCCAAAAGTGGTGGCCGATCGACACTCTTTTTGGTCGATCGGCACTTTCTTTGGTCGATCGGCCATTTTTTTGAGCCGAGGCCTTTCCATCTGCTTTTTGTAGATATTTTGTGCCAGCTGTGACAGCTGGTGGGCACAATTCTCATTCTCCATACACATGTATGGAGGGATTTGTTTCAAGACTCAAGCTTGTTGAATAAGCTTGAGAATTAAAATTCTATAAGAAGGAAGCCTCCCACCCTTTCCAGAGGTTCTGAAAATTGCATATAGAAGTTCTATATCTCTCTCTCTCTCTCTCCATATTATACCTCTATCTCTTGTTTTACCTTTATTTGTGCTCAAAAGTGTAGAATCTTCATACTATTGCGCACAAACACCTAGTAGAACACCATCCTTTGGTTGCTGAGATCCTTAGGAGTTGGTTTTAGAGTTCTTGGAGTGGTTTGAGCTCAGAAAAGGTGCTGGAGTTGTGTTCTCGAAGGTGTTCTTTAAGGGTGAGTTTCTACCTTTTAATCCCCCATTTTGGCTTAAGCTTTTAGACCTATTTGCACATTGTTTTAAGCTTAACTCTAAACTAAAAAAAGTTCTAATTTTGTATTCTAGTGATGTTTGTTTAAGGTCACTTTTTGGTTGGGGTAGTCTACCCCCTCTTAGGCCTTGTTTTGTGCCTTTCTTTTTGAGCTTTGGAACCATCTTGTTTTGACCTTCTCACCACTGAAAATCCAGAGGATTTTCAGTGGTGAAGAAGTGGTTTTGTAGTCTTGAATAAGAGGGGGACACCCCCCTTTCCTTGTGTCTCATATGCTAGTGTAAATGGCTCATAATAGTAGTGTAGACACCCCCATTTTTGACCGTCCTCAAGACTCGGACGTCACCGTTTGAACACTCGGTGATTATCCATGTTTGTGTTCGTTTGGAGTTCCCGGAGGTCTCAGCTACGCGCCCTGCCTCAAGATCTCCGAACTCGAGCCGTTTTGTGTCTGGTTTTGCACCAAACACTTGTGCTTTGCCTTGGAGGGGCAGGGAGTGCCTTTTGAGGCATCCCCACACACCACCGACAGTGGCTAGAGGCCACTGGCCTGGTTTGGTGTTGCCATCGGCACTATATTGTGCCGGTCGACACTCTTTTGTGCCGGTCGGCCGTCAATTTTGTCAAAGTGACAATTTTGCCCTGCCGACTACTGTGTAGTTGCTTTTTTAGATATTTAGAGGCAGCTGTATGGCATTGGTTTCCCTCCATACACGTGTATGGAGGGATGCCTCTCTTGTTTAGCTTAGTGACCAAGCTTACAAGATGGCCTCCTCTATAAGAGGAGGCCTTGTCTCCCTTGCTTTAGGGTTAGAAAAATTGGAGAGGTGAAGGAGAGAACTCTGGTTTTTAGGGTTTGCTTTGGTGTATCCAACCTATATCTATACCTCTTCTTCTCTTGCCCTTGTGTGTGTTTATGTCTCATTATTGCACACAAGCACATAGTATTTCACCTTCCCTTGGTTACTGAGGTCCCAAGAGGTTGTTCTTGGTGTTCTTGGCTGGTTTGGAGCTCAAGGAAGCAACAAAGTCAACATTTGTGAAGAAGGTCAACAAGGGTGAGAAACTTGCTTTATATTCCCCATTCTTGCACCCCTTTTTTATCTATCTTTGAACTGCTTTTATGCTTGGTGTTTAATACAAAAAAGTTCTGTTTTTTAGTCCTCTTGATAGTTTATTAAGAGTGCTTTGTGCTTTGGGGAAGTTTGGCCACCCTTAGGCCTTGAAAGGCCCTTGTTTTAGGCCATTTTGGTGAGATCCGGGATTTTGGTGTTTGGGTCTCTTCACCACTGAAATCTTGAGGGATTTCAGTGGTGAAGATGATGCCATAAAGTCCTAAGAAGGAGGGGGTCACCCCCTCTCCTTGATGTCCTTGGAAAGGGCAAGTTTTGCCTCTTGAGAGAGCATTGTGCTTGAGTGTGTGTTGAGCATGTATGGACTGTTATTCATGCTTAGGATATCATGATTTAACATTGCTATGTGTTGGTTTTGGTCCCTTATGCATGCTTAGCATAGTTGCCATGTAATGCCTTGTATTGCCTTAACATGCCTTAGGTTGTTAGCCCTAATTTGAGCATGCTTCAGGCTTAGATTTGTGAATGTTTTGTGCTTATTTTGGCATGTTTTAGCTCTGTCCATAGTCATTTGGGTCAATCTTAGCATGCTTAACATAGCCCCTTTGCATTGTAGCTTGTATGCCTCAAGTAGGTGCATGTGTAGTATGCATTGCTTTCATCATTTCAATGGTTTGGAACCATTTAAGATGTTATTTCAGTCCCTTAGACATGCTTGAATGTTTGTCTTGCATGCTTCTTTAATGCTTTGAAAGGTTGGGTTGCATGCTCCATGTTTTGGCCATTGTGTATGCCTTTGATTTTGAGCCATTTAGATGCCATCTAGGGAGCTCCCTTTGCATGGTCTAGGGCTGCCTTAGACCTGTTTTAAGCCTCCTTGGCCTTGTGAGGCTTGGTTGGCTTAGCCATGGTTTGGGTCCCCTTTGACTTGCCTTAAGCTCTTGGACCATTTGCATGCTAGTATGTTGCTTGTCTTGTTTAATATGATTCGGCATCATTTTATAGCATGATTTTAGAGCTCATGTTGCATGCTAATCGTCCATGTTATCTCCTTTCAAGTGTGCTTGAGAGTGGTTTGTTTAGTGCCTAAGTATTGGACCATGAATACTTGCATGTGTGCATGTGTGTTTAGTCCTCATTTTTGGGTATTTTGGCCACTGATTTTGGGCCTATTAGAGCTGCCTAATTCATGTGTAAGGACCATCATTTGTTTAGGTTACATGCTTACTTCATGTTTGCTTGTAGGCTTACATTGTGTGTTCACATGCTCATGTTGCATCCCTAGCCAACATGCCTAGGATGCATTGTACTTGACATGCATTCCTTATCCCTTGATTTGGTGATAGGGATTGGGATTTTTTGTTTGGTTTGCATGCATTTGACATAGAAGTTGCACATTTGGTTCTTTTGGGCCATCATGCATGGAAATGCAGTGATTGGTGGCCCGAGAATCGAGGGCACACCCCCCTTTGACTCACAAACATGATAAGGAATGTGTTTGGTGCACACATTTCTTGAATGACATTGCCATGCAAGATTTTGCCCTCTGCTGCTGTGAGTTGCAGGTTCTGCAGGCATTCAGTGCCGACCGGCAGTATTTAGTGCCGACCGGCAGTAAATAGATGGCCGTGTGGATGAATTCAGTGCCGATGAGCTCAATTTACTGCCGATGGAAGTTCTATCCAGCCGGTGATGATCCCCAGTGTTCAGAAAGGCATCCCTGAGACTTTGGCAGTTTTCAGAGGAGTAGAGCAGGGAAAACAGAGGCAATCTAAGCATGACAGTGCAATTCCGAGCAAGTCCCGAGCGCAGCGTGCATTGAGCCCTCGCCCCCGAGGCGGTTTACTGTTTTTCTTAGATTAATTAATTCGTTAATTTAGTTAATTTGTAATATTTAATTAGCTTGTGTAGTTAATTAATTTGTATTATTTATTCGGTTCCCTCCGAGTGAGGGCAAATATGTAATAAGTGTGGGTGAGTGGTGTGCATGTCTTCCAACCCCACGTCTTTTTTCCCTTTTATTTACCTGCTTATGATGGTAAATTAGGGGCACGTTTATTTTAGCATACCTTATGCAATGCATGCGTGCATCCATGCATTTGTCTTACATGCACCGGGCTCGGTACATTATACAAACCGCATTGTATCTTCAAATCTAACTTGAATACGTTGCACCGAATGATTGCATTTCACATGCCATTTTAGGGTTAGCCGAGCCTATCCTAAACTGCATCTCTGTATGTGTTGCATTAGCCACTTGCCATGAACTAGGACATGCATGTTTGCTAACTAGTTTATTGTTTTGGCACGGAGTACGATGTAAGTATTTACGCTTTAGCATATCGCATGCGTGTGAATGTTGCCATGACAGTATGCTTACCATGTGGCTAAGTGCTTATATGAGATAAACTGTTTGAATGCCTGTGGGTGGAGGTTGGATTGCTTGAGTTGGAAAGACTCGTTGAAATCCGTGTTTTAGCCTACTTGCGAGTAGAAAATTCTGAAACGCTTTCAAAACGAACGGATATGCAATGTTTGTTTCCAAATTAGGCGATCTAGTCTATACTTATTTGCTGTGCGCATAACATAGTAATTCTAGGCTAATAACCGGAATAAGAGCACATAACGTTTTCAAAAACGGATATCACGGTTAGTGGAGGCCGGTCTTCGGACCGGGCGAAAGGGGGTGCTCATAGCTGACCTTCCCCGATCGTACCCAAGCTCCCGAGCCAAGACCACTTTGGCGATGACGGACACGTGGCCTTCGGCACCGAGTCAGGGTTTCCTAAATTTCCCCATTTTAAAATATTTAGGTGACAACTCTGTAATCTGGCAAAGCAGTCCATGTTTGGCACTTCTTTTCAAAAATCAGTTTTTCTTCAAAACGATTTGCCAGAGTTGGACTCTTTGGTTCAAGACTAAGAACCGTGACATTTGAGTCCTTTGAACTGTAGTGACCCAATATCGAACCAGAACGGGGGGGAGTCGCGCCCTCCCCGGGATGCGTTCGGGGACGTCTACAGTTTCTGGCGACTCTGCTGGGGAAATTTAGAGAGCTTGACTCGAACTCATGATATTCTGTTTTGACTACACTTATGTGTTTCTTTGCATTGCATGTGCATTGGTGCGCCTAGGACACCGTGTTGGCCATCTGCTATTCCTGAGCGGTTTGCCGGAGGCTTGTCTTGTCAAGGCATGACCATAAGGCTGACCGGTTGCGGGCTCTGCCAGTATGGGAACACAAACCCCGGTTTTACCGGGGCACCCTTTTTGACCATTCGACCTAGTGCATATTCGGATCCATAGTGACCATTCTAAACTAGGACAGGTTGCTTACCCGATGTTAGGTTGTTTGAAACCGCTGCGTGCGTAGTGAAACCCTAGCTCCTGACAAAATAGGACAGGGAAACCCTACCCCAACATAGGGGTGTATTGGCTCTCTTTGACATGCTATGTGCTTTTAGAGTGTATCTCTACAGGAATGCGCATATACCAGTTTGCGAGTCTGGGCATCAGGCCTGCGGGCACCAGTATTAGTATTTTTGAGAATCAGTTATATCTGCGGGTATCAGATTCAGATTTGGGGCAGTGATTCTGAGGAACAGTGATCAGTAGTAGAGTGCAGTTGTTTGGCTACACCCGTGTTTGATCTGTTTGGGGCTGAAATACTGCTTGTTTTCCGTTTCAGGTTCAGAGATTCAGAAGGTCGATCCAGAACAGCTAGTGTCTTCTCCTTGCTGAGATAGGACTGAGCATGACGCAGAATTCAGAAGAGATCGTGGTCATGACGGCCGTGTTGAGTCAAGGAATTACCCCGCAGGGTGAGACTACTGGTGATATGCCACATCCACCCAGATCACCGGTTGCACACTCGGTCTGGGCCCCTCAGCTATACCAGGGTCGCGAGCCCACCACATTCGAGCTGATGGGAATGATAGGTGATCTTCAAAGATCCGTGGCGGATCTCGCCTATGGGATGTCTGCCTTGCCACCAGCCGCGCCATATGCCGGCGGCTTTATACCCTAGGAGCCCCTTCTACTGGGACGGATAGTAATTGAACTCAACCAACCGGAGACGACCTCCAGCTATGGCAACGACGCATCAAACCAAATTCTAGATCAAGCTGAGGCCAGAGACAAAGGCAAGATGAAGGCAGATGCCGACCCTATCGAACAACTGCTGTGGGCAGTAGAGGCTTTGAAAGCCGGGGGAATGAGCAAGCAACAGATATCCGCAGTTATGTCAAAAGCTGTGGAGGATGCTTTCCCCACTCCGCCAGAGGGCAATTCCAGTTAATCAGAGAACCGGGATAGGCCCCGTCATGCCAAAACAGTTCTTCCCGCTCCCAACCTCGCATCCGGAAAGGATCAGAAATCTAAGGCTGCACCCGCCGATCCGTTCCCTAGTGCATCTAGCAAGAGTGCTCAGGCTCCAAAGTACCTACCCCGAGGGCGCAGGGTCTTCCATCCTCTCTACATGCCTTTGTCTAGGGCACTCCTGATCTTGGCCAAAAAGGGGCATCTTACACCCCTCGATCCTAGGCCGCTCCCCAAACCCCTTCCAGCAGGCCATGATGCCACTCAGTACTGTGCGTACCATCAGCAGACTGGTCATGCTACTGATAATTGCTTCCGCCTCCGTCATGAGGTATAGGATTTGATTGACAACAAGGTTATCCTCCCGCCTACCTCGGCCAAATCAGTCACTACAGAGTTCTTGGATTGTGAGGACACAGATACCGAGGACACAGATACCGTGAGTATGTAATTAGAAGGTGAACCGCCTGCGGGTAGTGTTTGGAGCATTTTTGGATGTAGCGTTTGGCACGCATTTTTGAGCATCGACTAATACTAGTTTTGTAAATTCTGACTTGGGTGTCGAGTCAATCTGTTGTGTTGTTTTGAGTCTGTCTCTCTGTATTGAGTCAGTCTTTTTGCTTACAGGGTCTGTCCTGTTGTAATGAGTCAGTCCCTTTTGTGTAGAATACCAGGTGATTCCGGGGTTGTTGCCTCGAGCACCGCTTTACCTTGTAATTACTTGTTTTGTTTTCCCTTTGAGTCTGTCTCAGTTAAGGAGCCGGTTGCAATTAGGGTTTTGGAATGAAACAGCTGCGGCTATCCCGTTTTCATGCTCGCTTTCAGTTTGAGCTAATTGTGCCGGAAGATGTGAATGGAATGACAGTACATTCTACCTACTCTTTTGTGCCTTGAACTCGTTGTAGTGACCTAAGTTTTTCAAAACCTTATTTGAACACTGCGGTGATAAAAACGAAGAGGAAGGAATTCCTCGGGTTTTGCAAAACTTTGATCGAAATTGAGAGAAAGAGAAGCACGTTGAGCTTTTAATGAATGAAATCATGCCTGTCAGCGTGAGTACTGAGAAGGACCCTGGCTTGATCCGGACTGGTTCCACACTATCTTTAGCACAGGCGATGTGTCACTTCCTTAAAAAAAAAACTTTCAAAAATAAAATGTTTTGCGCAGTCCTGTGAAGACCTGTGTGGAATCGCTCTTGAGATTGTGCAGCCTAGGATCGCTCTCAGCCTCAAGGTTCCATCTATCTGTTTCGAACCTGGAATCCGTTCAGAATGTCCAAGCAGTCAAATGCCTGTGTGGCCAGACTTGAAGTAGCCCTCGAACAGGAGGCACCGAAGTCAGATCAAGAGGATCAGATGTTGTCAAGAGAAGCTTGCAAAGCTAGATCAGAAGCACCCCTCGAACTAGGGGCAAAAACAATATATCTGATGTGCTCGAAGAGCCGAAGATGGATCCTTCTGCAAATCGATACAACAGCCACTCTCCTGGATACAGAGGGCTTCAATCTCAAAACCATTTGGCATGGACTTGTTATACTTTTACCCTTTGAGAGGCTCGCTAGGTCGAAAACCCAGAAGGGCGACCCAGGCAAAAGTTAGAGCGAAGAAAAAAAAAAAGAAAGAATGAAAACAAAAAAGAGCAAAAGCAAAAAAAAAAGAAAAAAAAGAAAGAAAAAAAAAGCAAAAAAAAAAGAGAAGAGAAGGAAATAGTAAAAAAAAAAATCAAAAATTGAAAAAGAAAAGAAAACATAGCTCGCAAGGTCGAAAACCTGCAACAGGCGCCTTGGGAAAAGTTAGAGCCTAAACAGTGAAGGTTAAAATACCTGAGTGTACCTTAACCGAAACTACGTAAGGCTTGATTCCCATGTTTGGGATACGTAGGCAACTTCATCTTGAAGTCCAGCCCCCAACGCTTTCATAGCGTCTCGGTCCATGCAATGGTTTTGATCACCTTCGCCTCCTCTGAATTCGGTAGTTCGGTTGTGACAATCGAAATTATGCAGCCAGCTTCCTCTTGAAGTCCAACCACCAACACCTTCCAGATGACTGTGTCCATATATTGATTCAGACCGTCTTCGTCCCCCTCCGTGTCCGAGGATCCGATTGTCATCAACGAGGATTGGTTTACAGCATGCTGCGGCATCATCCAAACAAGGGGCAACTTTCCGTTGCCACACAGTGCCATAAGTTGCCCTAAGTTGTCATCCAAACTAGGGGCAACTTTCCGTTGCCTTGCCCCTCCTTCAAGCAAGGGGCAATTTTCCATTGCCTCCGATCCAAGGTTGCGCATCTCGAGGGTGAGTTCGTGCTCGTTGAGCACCGATTGTTTGCCAAAAATAGTTTTTGAAAATTTTTACGGAGGTTGACTATTTTCTTGAAAACTATTTCATTTTCCAAAACCGGACCATTTTCTTGGACCCGAAAAGGAGAATTTTCAGTGCTCAAGGCCTGATTGGCATGATTTTCAAATCAAAAACTGAACAAGTGTGTTAATCCGACCCTCAGTTTTGGTCAAAACTGTTTTAGGAAGAAAACAAAAAAAATGGTCAAAGTGACGAACTAGGGGCACAGTTGAGTCGGGTCTTCTGTCCTTTCCCTGCCAACACACTTGCCCGAGAGGCACCCTATCTACCAGAAGAAGTGGCTGCGAGCTAGCTGTATCGGGCGTGAACCCGTAACCTCTCACTTGTCCATCAACCATGCCTGGGGAGGGATGAAAAATGAGAGAATAAAGAATAGAGAGGTGTAAGATGAGACGAAAAGTGAGGAAAAGGGCTTTTTCAGAAAAACAGAGCTTGAGGGCCGAGTGATGTGAGTATCACAAATCAGAAAGGGTGGGAATAATACACAGAGGAACTGGCTCCTTGAGATCTGAGGTCTTTTGTAAACACGTCCGTATGTCGTGTCTTTTGATTTGTCGGTCTCAATTTCTGTTTTGAGTCTTTTCCGAGCATGTCTCGTTATGTCAGGTCGTGTGCTTTTGTTTCCTTGCTCGAGTCTTTCTCGCCGTGTTCTGTGGTAGGCTCGATACCCCGGTCGTGAAATCCTTCCTTACTCCGAAAAGTTCGTTTGTGCTCTGAATGCTGTGCCATTCTCTACATTCATGCAAAGCAAGAGAAGGAGAAAAGAAAAAAATTGGGACATCCAAATGTGTTTCAACTATAATTGTTTCTGCTTTCCTGGTCCATCTTGTCAGATTGGGCTGTTGGTTCAGAATTTGTTGTATGCAGAATGGGCCGAGTGCTGCGTTCCGGGTTGCGTACAGATCAATCCCCAACAGATTAGTCCCCAACAGAGTATGGGCTGTATATCCAATTTTGAGCAGTGATTCGTATGTATTGTGTTGCTGTTTAGTTGGTTGGTTATCTGATTATTATAGTGCAAGTGTTCAATTGTCAGACAACAAATCATTTTCATTTACGTTTGAGGTATAACATGATGCAATGCAGTGCAAAGTATGGAATATGCAGATATATACAAATGTAACACTTTTTCAGACAAAAAGTTTGTTTCATTTCATATCATCTTCTTCAAGTACATAGTTTTGGAAACAAAAATCTGCTCGTGGCAGTACAAGGTAATCTAACTACCAACAAAAGAGAAAAGTACAAGAAAAGAAATAAAAGAAACAGCAAAAGTCCGGGTCATTAGCATCATCAATGGCCTCGCGCCGGGGGATCTGTCCTCGCCCTCTTCCTGGGCAGAAGTCCAGGAGAATCACCAGAAGTGTCGCTGTCTGAGCCCGAGCTCGAGCTGCCCCCGGCCTCCTCTTCAGATGACTCCGCCTCCCCCTCCGACTCGTCGTCTGGAACTGGAGCCCGCGAGCTGCTCCCGACGTAAGTGCGTCCCCCTCTGGTGCGGGGGAACATCCTGCCATCCCGAGTAGAAATGGGAGGTCCAGATGAAGTGCCACCACCCACTGGAGGAATCGGGAAGGGAGGCTGAAAAGTACAAAAGGCAAATACATCAGAATACTGTGAGCAGTTTATCAGTGCAGGATGCAGTGTATGAGTACAGAGTATGAATGCCGTGAGCAGTTTATCAGTACAGAATGCATTGTATGAATACAGTATATCAAGTGCCGTGAGGGCTGGGTATCCAGTATTGTGTTGTGCATCAGATTATGCGAAGCAGTTTGTGTATGGTTTGAAGCTATGACAGAGGGAACATACCGGAAGGCCGTAAAAGGCTAGGAACTCGAAGGTCCGCTGCAGCATCCCCGTCATGGAGGCATTCATCTCCAGTAACTGCCGGGTGTACTCAGAAGACGCCTGCAAGAGAATCAGATGCATCAGTATTCTGTGGAATATCAAACAAACTGAAAGGAAATGACTGTACAGAAATGCAGTAATACATAACGGAGGCAAGTCGGGGACGCCGACGAACTCATGATTAGCCAGTGGAGGTGCGAAGGGGATCTGATAGGTCGCCCCACCCTGCCCTCGGAAAGTCAATGAAGCGGGCAGAGCAGGCCAACCTGTCCCTCGCCCTCGCTGAACTCCGCCCCTACCGCGGACTCGAGCCCTCCTCGGCGCTCCTCCTCCAGCTCCTGCTCCAGCCGCTGGCGCCGCTGGTCTCTCTCTCTCTGCTCGGCGACCGCCGCTCAGGGGTCGCATGATGAAGGTCCGGACGTACTCCGAGTAATCGCCCTTGCCTCTGTAGCCACTCGCCTCCCAGCCGAGGGTGTAGTCCGCCATCTGCTCAGTAGTGAAATGCTCGGTGTCCCTCATATGCTCAGGAGGGTGCACCGGGACTACCTGCTCAGGTAAGCCCAGGGTCTGACGCAAGAAGCGCTCACCCAGGTACCAAGCCCGACAGACCGGGCCCTCCAGCAGAATCCGGTAGCGCGAGGTCTCCTCAGCACCGGCAAACCGATCCTGGATCGCCGCCGGCACTGCGGCCCATGGCCGCCAGGTAATCTGGATTTGAAATACAGTTGGTTATCTACTATTACCGAAAAATACAGTGCAAGACAAAGCCTAAATGAACTGCAAGTAAAACATACCTCGGCGGGAGTGATGATGTCGAAGTAGCGGCGGAAAAAGCTGAATGTCTCACGGGGCCGCCGTGTGCACCTCCCGTCATAGCGACGTGAGAAGGGGATGACAAGAGGAGTCTCCGTCTTCGGTACTGGCTCCAGCCTGGGAAAGTAGGCATAGACCCACAACTGCAAGGTGAATACCAGAATGTTTGTCAGATAAAGCAGAACACAGAATAAAACAGAAATAATAGAGCCGTGTGTTGTGCAGTGTATTGAGCAGAGTGTACAGTGTGAGCAGTGTACAGCAAGTGTAAAGCAGAGTATGTGTGTGCCGTGTGTACAGTATACAGCAAGTGTAAAGCAGACTACAGTGTGTGCAGTGTGCAGAATATAGAAAGTATAGAGCAGAAATGTAAAGCAAAGGAGAAGACGTACCTCCCAAGCTCGCCAGTAGCCTCCGAGCAACTGCCCGCTGCCCCGCGGGACCGAGCTCATGTACCCGTAAAGAGTGGCCAGAGCGGCGCCACCCCAGTCATAATGCAAGATGTGTCGGACGTCCACCAATGCGCTGAGTAGGCAGAGAGGCACGGTGTTCGCCCGGTCGGCGAAAAGGGTGGTCCCCAGCAAAAACATCAGAAAGCCGCGCGCATACTGCTCCACGGCCTCCTGGGTCATTGGGGCTGCATCAACGAGGGCAGGCTGGACTCTGAATTGCACCTCGAACCAGGAGTAGCGAACAAAGCCTGGACGAGCAAGAGGTGGCGCCTCGCCAAGCAAATAGACCTGGGCGGCGGTCCACTCATCCATATCAATGTCAAAGGGGATCGGATCACCCCCCACCCCGATGCCTGTGAGCATCGAGAAGTCGTAGGGAGTCATCGTCATGTCTCCCGCCACAGATAAATGGAATGAATCAGTGGTGTCCCACCACCTCTCTGCCAGGGCAGCTAGAAGAGGCCTGCAGGCAGTAAGCCGGGTCAGACCCCGGCAGAAAGCGCCGAAGCCGGCATGGTCCACGATACGTCGAACCGCCTCGGGAAGCTCCGCGTACCAATCTCGAGCAGCGACGTTCCCATACCCGCGGATGGTATGGGAGTCTCCCTGTTTTCAAACAAATAGTTGCGAAGCAATATGAAATGTACAGTTCTGAGGAAACATGTTAAAGTCGACACAAATCTAGCATGCGTGCAAGTTTTTCAGATTCAAACAGATACCGGGTGCCGGTGCGCCTACGGTGGACTACAGTGTTTGATGCGTTAGCGTGTTTTGAGTAAGTGCAATGTAAACATGGTGCACGTGTGCACATTTTTCAGATCCAAGCAGATATCAGGTTTCAGTGTACTACGGTGGACTATGGCCTGTGATGTGTCAGTGTGTTTGTGAGGATCAGTATACAGATATGGTGCATGTGTGCACATTTTTCAGATTCAAGCAGATATCGGGTTATAGTGTGTTAGTGGGTGAACTACAACGTATGATGTGTCAGCGTGTTTTGTGTGGTTCAGTGTAAATACAGCATACAACATGTTTTCAGATTTAAATAAATACCGGGTGTCGGTGAGTTTGCAGTAAAGTACAGGGTGTGCCGTGTGTTTGGGTGGTTAAGGCTAGTGCAGTGTGTGTGCATGTGTCCATCTCAAACAGATATCAGTTGCAAGTATGATTGCGATCAACTACAGCGTACAACATATCAGAGCTAAGCAGTTAAAGAACAAAGTCAGCCATAGCAGTTAACAGTTCTACATTGCAGAAAGTAAAACAGAGAAAACAAAAAATGTTACCTCGGAAGCGTCGAAGGATAGGTGAGAGGTCGGCTCGCGCAGGAGAAGCTCCGGGTCCAGAGCCCTGTCGAAGCCGCGGAAATGGCGGAGTCCATCCGGTGGTAGCACATGAATCGCTGGGCGGTAGGTCGCCGGGTCGAACGGGCACTCGCTCAACGGGAGAAGCTCGACCTCGGGATCCATCTCGTGATCTGGGGGAGTCCCGACGTGTGGAACATCGTCAGCCATGGCAATGGTAGTGAGAAAATGGCCGGAAGAGCTGGAATGTGAAAAGTCAACCGAAAAAGTCAACCCCGAGCGGGCCGAAAATGGCCGGGAAGGCCGGAAGATGGAAAGGCACGGAAATGAAGAGGAAATCAAGGGGAACAAGTCCCGAAAAGTGGAAATAGCAAAGGATGCTCCGAAACGGAATTTCAATCGGTGGAAAATGTCCGAAACGCGAAGAAAACCGCGAATCCGACGACGAAACGGGCTTGGAACGCGAAGGAAACAAGGAAATGAGGAGAGAAAAAGCTCTAGACAGAGAGAGGGATAGTTTTTGGCGGTGGAGAAGTAAAGAAATAGGGTTAGAAACCCTATTTTTAAAAGACCCGTGGTGAAATGACAGAACTGCCCCCGATCAGGCATTTTTGGCCGGTCGGCACTATTTTGTGCCGGTCGGCACAATATTGTGCCGGTGGGGTTATTTTGCAGCCGGTGGGCAGCCGATGGCTTCCTCTCCAAGCCGGTGGTATTCCCACAGCCTTGTTTAGGCCATGTGAGCAGTTTTGGGTCTTCATAGCTCAAGAAAGTGCAAGAAAGTGCATCTCCGATGCTCAATCGACCTCCGTTTTGACCTCGGACCGTGTCTTCTGTGCGTGGCACTCAGATTCAAGCAAAGATTGTATCCTTTTGTCTTTTACAAGATTCAAAAGTTGCCCCGTGTGTGTTGCACACATTCATCACATTGTCTAGTGCGTTGCATCGCGCCGTCTTGCACGTCCCTTGCGACTTGCACCGTGTTGCATTTTCGTGAGGTATGCGTGCCTCATTTTGCATTTCATTGCATCTCGAGGTACGCGTGCCTCGTCTTGCATTCCATTTCCCATTCAATGAGGTATGCGTGCCTCATTTTGCATTTCATTGCATCTCGAGGTACGCTTGCCTCGTTTTGCATTCCATTTTCCATTCAATGAGGTATGCGTGCCTCATTTTGCATTTCATTGCGCTATTTTGCGCACCTCATTGTTTTTCCCACGGTCTGGCGAGACCTTAAACACGCACGGTCTAGGAGACCTTAAATCCTTAGAGGGTGCGAACCCTTCACCATATTCGCGGTCTAGGAGACCTTAAATCCTCGGGAGGTGCAAGACCTTCGGTGCATTAAAGTGCACCTCATGGCATTTGGCAGGCATTTCATCGCGCTATTTTGGCGCACCTCATTGTTCTTAGCCCCGGGTCTGGCGAGACCTTAAACACGCGCGGTCTAGGAGACCTTAAATCCTCGGGAGGTGCAAGACCTTCGGTGCATTAAGGTGCACACCTCATTGCATTTGGCATGCATCGTATCGCGCTATCTTGCGCATCGCACTGTCTTGTGCACTCGCGTTGTCTAAACGCATCGCGCTATTAAAGTGCACACCTCATTGCATTTTGCATGCATCGCATCGCGCTATTTTGCGCATCACATCGTATTCACCGGTCTAGGAGACCTTAAATCCTCTGAAGGTGCAATTCCTTTGGCGTTTGTCGTGCCCGAACGACTTTCGGTGGTCTGGTAAAGCCACCTGCCTGTTTTTGCGGTGAGTTCCTAGAAGACCAACTGGGACGGTGAAGACTAGAGTTTGAACGGCTTATGCCTAGAACACAAAGGTTCGGGATTTTCGAGACTAAAGTCTGGTTTAAATACCCAGGGGGTGTACCCTCGGCTTGAAATCTGTATGGAAGCCCCATAGGTTGAGGCGGCATGTTTACGCCTCAATTCTGGATACTGAACCAACCTAGTATATCACCCTGTTGGTAAGATAGGGAAAGCTGCAATCATAGTCATAACAACGAAAACATGTCATGCATTCCATCGTAATATAGTGCATTTCCACTGTAAATATTGCATTTACATTCCATTGCATATTGCATATTGCATTTTAGTTGCATGCATCCACTGCATCACCCTCCATCTATGGCTTGCGCCTTTCCTTGTTGAGCTTGGTCTGGTATGTGCCCTTACTTTTCACGTCAAAACACAGTTCTGCATGTGTACGCGCCTATTCCATGTTGGTATGTTGGTTTGAGGGTTGCGGCACCTTTTCTGTGTTAGACGTGGTTCGTTTGTGTATATGCCTTTCCTAGGCAAGATTTGGTTTGGCTCGCGTGCCATATCCATTGTAAATATCCGTTCCATTGCATATTGCATATTGCACTTTAGTTGCATGCATCCACTGCATCACCCTCCATCTATGGCTTGCGCCTTTCCTTGTTGAGCTTGGTCTGGTATGTGCTCATACTTTTCACGTTGAAGCACAGTTCTGCATGTGTACGCGCCTATTCCACGTTGGTATGTTGGTTTGAGGGTTGCGGCACATTTTCTGTGTTAGACATGGCTTGTATGTGTGCATGCCTTTCCTAAGCGAGATACGGTTTGGCCCGCGCGCCATAATCGCCATTTACATTGTAGTGTAAGTTTTGCATCCGGCATTAGGATCATTATTCTTTCCTCAACGGGTCGTCACCCCACTTATGTCATCCCACCCAATACTCGTTCTTGTGTCCGTCTACATTACTCATAGTTCTGCATGTGAACGCGCTTTGAGGGTTGCGGCACCTTTTTTATGGTAGACGGACTTGTTACTTCCATCAACCTATTTGACATTTGTGTGGTTTTGAACCGCTCATGATTGGATCGTGATTCAATTGCATTGCATATTACATTGCATATTATTTGCATTGTTTATATTTGTTTTGAAGTTTTGCATATCATTTGCATTACATTAGTTTCAATTGCATTGCAGTTTCATTTGCATTATTCATACATTGTTTTGTATATATTGTATCTCATTTCGCATTCATTTTGCATGACATGCATGTTGCTAACAATATTGTACCTGTTAAGTTTGCTTTCTTTGCAGGCACGATATTGTATGTACGGTTCATTCGAGGCCGGTGCAACCGGACGAGCCGCACAGGTATTGTATCTCCCGAGTGAGACGTATCGAGGATTCCATAATTCTCTTACACCCTTTCTACATTGTAGTGTAGTTTGGCGTATCTAGCTTAAAACCGTTGCATGCGTGCTTCATTACAGCTTTCTTTGCATGATCATAAGTTATGCTCGGCTTCTTGCATTCGTCTTGCATTTTGCCCCTGCCTTCGGGCGCATACCTTGTTTGTCTTGCATGTTTGTCCAAGTCTTCGGCCTTGTCAAAAATGGGTCGTCTCTGGGCTTTGACATTCACTCCCGTCATTGTTTTGACTTTCGAGTTCTGTCAAAGAGGGGCAACTGTAGACACCCCATTTTTGACCGTCCTCAAGACTCGGACGTCACCGTTTGAACACTCGGTGATTATCCATGTTTGTGTTCGTTTGGAGTTCCCGGAGGTCTCAGCTACGCGCCCTGCCTCAGGATCTCCGAACTCGACCGTTTTGTGTCTGGTTTTGCACCAAACACTTGTGCTTTGCCTTGGAGGGGCAGGGAGTGCCTTTTGAGGCATCCCCACACACCACCGGCAGTGGCTAGAGGCCACCGGCTGGTTGGTGTTGCCATCGGCACTATATTGTGCCGGTCGGCACTCTTTTGTGTCGGTCGGCAGTCAATTTTGTCAAAATGACAATTTTGCCCTACCGACTACTGTGCAGTTGCTTTTTTAGATATTTAGAGGCAGCTGTATGGCATTGGTTTCCCCTCCATACACGTGTATGGAGGGATGCCTCTCTTGTTTAGCTTAGTGACCAAGCTTACAAGATGGCCTCCTCTATAAGAGGAGGCCTTGTCTCCCTTGCTTTAGGGTTAGAAAAATTGGAGAGGTGAAGGAAGAACTCTGGTTTTTAGGGTTTGCTTTGGTGTATCCAACCTATATCTATACCTCTTCTTCTCTTGCCCTTGTGTGTGTTTATGTCTCATTATTGCACACAAGCACATAGTATTTCACCTTCCCTTGGTTACTGAGGTCCCAAGAGGTTGTTCTTGGTGTTCTTGGCTGGTTTGGAGCTCAAGGAAGCAACAAAGTCAACATTTGTGAAGAAGGTCAACAAGGGTGAGAAACTTGCTTTATATTCCCCATTCTTGCACCCCTTTTTTATCTATCTTTGAACTGCTTTTATGCTTGGTGTTTAATACAAAAAAGTTCTGTTTTTTAGTCCTCTTGATAGTTTATTAAGAGTGCTTTGTGCTTTGGGGAAGTTTGGCCACCCTTAGGCCTTGAAAGGCCCTTGTTTTAGGCCATTTTGGTGAGATCCGGGATTTTGGTGTTTGGGTCTCTTCACCACTGAAATCTTGAGGGATTTCAGTGGTGAAGATGATGCCATAAAGTCCTAAGAAGGAGGGGGTCACCCCCTCTCCTTGATGTCCTTGGAAAGGGCAAGTTTTGCCTCTTGAGAGAGCATTGTGCTTGAGTGTGTGTTGAGCATGTATGGACTGTTATTCATGCTTAGGATATCATGATTTAACATTGCTATGTGTTGGTTTTGGTCCCTTATGCATGCTTAGCATAGTTGCCATGTAATGCCTTGTATTGCCTTAACATGCCTTAGGTTGTTAGCCCTAATTTGAGCATGCTTCAGGCTTAGATTTGTGAATGTTTTGTGCTTATTTTGGCATGTTTTAGCTCTGTCCATAGTCATTTGGGTCAATCTTAGCATGCTTAACATAGCCCCTTTGCATTGTAGCTTGTATGCCTCAAGTAGGTGCATGTGTAGTATGCATTGCTTTCATCATTTCAATGGTTTGGAACCATTTAAGATGTTATTTCAGTCCCTTAGACATGCTTGAATGTTTGTCTTGCATGCTTCTTTAATGCTTTGAAAGGTTGGGTTGCATGCTCCATGTTTTGGCCATTGTGTATGCCTTTGATTTTGAGCCATTTAGATGCCATCTAGGGAGCTCCCTTTGCATGGTCTAGGGCTGCCTTAGACCTGTTTTAAGCCTCCTTGGCCTTGTGAGGCTTGGTTGGCTTAGCCATGGTTTGGGTCCCCTTTGACTTGCCTTAAGCTCTTGGACCATTTGCATGCTAGTATGTTGCTTGTCTTGTTTAATATGATTCGGCATCATTTTATAGCATGATTTTAGAGCTCATGTTGCATGCTAATCGTCCATGTTATCTCCTTTCAAGTGTGCTTGAGAGTGGTTTGTTTAGTGCCTAAGTATTGGACCATGAATACTTGCATGTGTGCATGTGTGTTTAGTCCTCATTTTTGGGTATTTTGGCCACTGATTTTGGGCCTATTAGAGCTGCCTAATTCATGTGTAAGACCATCATTTGTTTAGGTTACATGCTTACTTCATGTTTGCTTGTAGGCTTACATTGTGTGTTCACATGCTCATGTTGCATCCCTAGCCAACATGCCTAGGATGCATTGTACTTGACATGCATTCCTTATCCCTTGATTTGGTGATAGGGATTGGGATTTTTTGTTTGGTTTGCATGCATTTGACATAGAAGTTGCACATTTGGTTCTTTGGGCCATCATGCATGGAAATGCGTGATTGGTGGCCCGAGAATCGAGGCACACCCCCCTTTGACTCACAAACATGATAAGGAATGTGTTTGGTGAATACATTGCTTGAATGACATTGCCATGCAAGATTTTGCCCTCTACTGCTGTGAGTTGCAGGTTCTGCAGGCATTCAGTGCCGACCGGCAGTATTTAGTGCCGACCGGCAGTAAATAGATGGCCGGTGGATGAATTCAGTGCCGATGAGCTCAATTTACTGCCGATGGAAGTTCTATCCAGCCGGTGATGATCCCCAGTGTTCAGAAAGGCATCCCTGAGACTTTGGCAGTTTTCAGAGGAGTAGAGCAGGGAAAACAGAGGCAATCTAAGCATGACAGTGCAATTCCGGGCAAGTCCCGAGCGCGCGTGCATTGAGCCCTCGCCCCGAGGCGGTTTACTGTTTTTCTTAGATTAATTAATTCGTTAATTTAGTTAATTTGTAATATTTAATTAGCTTGTGTAGTTAATTAATTTGTATTATTTATTCGGTCCCTCCGAGTGAGGGCAAATATGTAATAAGTGTGGGTGAGTGGTGTGCATGTCTTCCAACCCCACGTCTTTCTTCCCTTTTATTTACCTGCTTATGATGGTAAATTAGGGCACGTTTATTTTAGCATACCTTATACAATGCATGCGTGCATCCATGCATTTGTCTTACATGCACCGGGCTCGGTACATCATACAAACCGCATTGTACCTTCAAATCTAACTTGAATACGTGCACCGAATGATTGCATTTCACATGCCATTTTAGGGTTAGCCGAGCCTATCCTAAACTGCATCTCTGTATGTGTTGCATTAGCCACTTGCCATGAACTAGGACATGCATGTTTGCTAACTAGTTTATTGTTTTGGCACGGAGTACGATGTAAGTATTTACGCTTTAGCATATCGCATGCGTGTGAATGTTGCCATGACAGTATACTTACCATGTGGCTAAGTGCTTATATGAGATAAACTGTTTGAATGCCTGTGGGTGGAGGTTGGATTGCTTGAGTTGGAAAGACTCGTTGAAATCCGTGTTTTAGCCTACTTGCGAGTAGCAAATTCCGAAACGCTTTCAAAACGAACGGATATGCAATGTTTGTTTCCAAATTAGGCGATCTAGTCTATACTTATTTGCTGTGCGCATAACATAGTAATTCTAGGCTAATAACCGGAATAAGAGCACATAACATTTTCAAAAATGGATATCACGGTTAGTGGAGGCCGGTCTTCGGACCGGGCGAAAGGGGGTGCTCATAGCTGACCTTCCCTGATCGTACCCAAGCTCCCGAGCCAAGACCACTTTGGCGATGACGGACACGTGGCCTTCGGCACCGAGTCAGGGTTTCCTAAATTTCCCCATTTTAAAATATTTAGGTGGCGACTCTGTAATCTGGCAAAGCAGTCCACGTTTGGCACTTCCTTTCAAAAATCAGTTTTTCTTCAAAACGATTTGCCAGAGTTGGACTCTTTGGTTCAAGACTAAGAACCGTGACATTTGAGTCCTTTGAACTGTAGTGACCCAATATCGAACCAGAACGGGGGGGAGTCGCGCCCTCTCCGGGATGCGTTCGGGGACGTCTACAAGTAGCATGTTTGCTTAGCTGGTTTTGGCTTCATTTTAGCAAGTATTTGGTGTTATTTGGCCATGCTTTACCTATAGCATCTTGCATGCACCATACCCTTGTCTTGCAATCCTCTCATTTGCCTTAACATGCATCATGTGTTTGGATCATCATTCTTGCATGATTTGGCTCAACTCAAAGGAGCTTTTAGTCATGTTTTACCATGTTTGAGCTTTGTTTTGCATTGTCTTGGTCATGCATGCATTGTTTTGTATAGCCTTAGTTCAATCTAGCTTGTTAGCCTTGAGTGTTCAAGTCATTAGCATGCATTGCTTAGACTATTATCATGATTTGGCATCATTCCATATGTGATTTCAGTCCATATAGTGTGGCCATGCTTTCACATTTGTCATCTTTTCCATGCATTGGGAGGTTGGTGTTTTATGCCTCATGAATGGATCATTGTGCATGCCTCTATGCTTAGGTCTTTAGGATGCCATCTCAGTGGGTTTTTGGGCTTATTTTGACAAGCCATAACTCTGATTTTCATTGGTTAAGTCATGCCATGTTTGGTTATAACAGGCGTAGTGTAACACGTCTTTGTTAGCCTTGCATGCCTCATGCCTTTTGGACCCTTGTTCTAGCTTGTGTTGGCTAGGTTCAAGCTTGTTTCTGGCCTTATCTTGACCTGCCTTGGGACTGTTTTGGTTGCCCTTGGCCCTTTGGGGCTTGCTTTTCATGGTCATGGTTTAAGTCCCTTTGTTAGTTTCAAGCTTTGAGCTTTCTCGCATGCCATACTTGCATTGTTTGGTTGATTTGGCATCATTCCTAACATGATTTCAAAGCTTATGGTGCTATCACATATCCATGCTTGTCACTCTTTAAGTGTGCTTAAGAGTTGCACCTTTATGCTTTAGTCCTTGAGCCAATTGGCATGCATGCTTGTCTTACCTTTTCATGCTTTTCATACCATCGTTTCAGCACTTTTGGCCACTGATTTTGGGCATGGCTGAGGGTTGTCCATCTTTAGTTTAAGTCCATTTACCATGTTGTTCAATGTTGCTACTTCATGTCATGCTTGCATGCTTGAGTTGCATGACATTTGCATGCTTGTCACATCGCCTATCATTGCATGTTGTTGCATGCTTTCTAGTTTGCATGTTGTTGCATGCTTGTCCATCTTTGCATAACATGCATGTTTGTATGTTTAGGTTGCATTGCATTTGGCATGCTTGTTACCTTAGCTTTGTGTGCATGCTTGAGTCACATTGCATTTGGGATGCTTATGTTGCATGCATGGCATTGTGTTTGGTTTGGGTGTTAAACCAAACACGAGGACCGAGGGACGTTTCGTACTTGAAGTGACGAAACGTGCCTCAATCCTTGGTCGCTGACACTCTTGATCTAACATGATGGAGTGTGAGGCATTCATATGTTTTGTGCATTCATTCCATATTAATTTGTGCAATTTGGCCTCTTTGGCCATCATGCATCGAAATACGTGATTGATGGCTCGAGAGTCGAACACTACACTCCTTTGAGTCTCAAACATGATAAGGGGTGTAGTTGCACAATATTTTCTTGCAAATGTATTGCCATGCCCTTGTTTGTCCTCTGCTGTAGCAAAAGGAGCAATCTGCAGGAAGAGACGGCCGATCAGCTATCTTCAGTGCCGATCGGCTAACAATTTTTGGCCGATATCATCAAAGTTGGCTGATGGACTCTCAGAGTGTCTATGGGGTGGTTCAGAGGCATCACAGAAGCTAGAATAGTTTTCAGAGGTGCATAAGTGTGCAAACAAAGGTAACATGGGGCATGGCAACGGATTTCCAAGCGAAGCCGATCGAGCATGCATTTGTCCCTCCTCTCGAGGCCGCTTTAACTATTTTTGTAGCTTAATTAATTTGTTAATTAGTTAAGAGTTTTGTAATAATTAATTAGCTAGGGTAGTTAATTAATTAGTTGGTTTGTATTATTTATTCAGACCCTCCGTCGAGAGGGCAAATTTTGTAATAATTGTGTGTGCATGTGTGAATGTCTTCCAACCCCACATCTTTCTCCCTTTTACTTACCTGCTTTTGATGGTTAGTTTTAGGGCATGTTTCAATTAGCATTTATATGCTCGCATGTTTGCATCCATTCATCTGTATTGCATGCACCGGGCTCGGTGCATCATACTAACTACATTGTATTTCAATTCCAATTTGAATACATGTATCAAGTGTAGCATTCACATACCATTTTAGAATAGCCGAGCCTATTTCTAGTTGCGTTTCGCGTGTGTTGCATTAGCTATCTTAACAAAGCTAGGACCATGCATGATTTCCAACTAGTTGTTGTTTTGGCTCGGAGTACACTGTAAGTGTTTATGTTTTAGCATCTTGCACGAGTGTGAGTGTTGCCATGATAGCATGCTTTCCATAAGGCTATTTGCTTAAATGATATAATTGCCTGAATGCCTGTCGATGAAGGTTGGATTACTTGAATTGGAACAATTCATCGAAATGCGAGTTTTAAACCCACTTGAGGGTGGCAAAACCATGTTTTTTTTTTAAGCCCACTGTAGGGTGGCAAATCCACGTCTTAGCCTACTTGCGAGTAGCACCTTCAAACCATTTTCAAATAACAAACATGAGATGTTTTGTTCCAACTTAGGCGATCTAGTCTATGCTTGTGTGTTGTGCGCATCACATAGTAATTCTAGCTAATAATCAGAATAAGAACGCATGTGTTTTCCAAAAAAAAAAAAATATCATGTTAGTAAAGGCCAATCTTCGATCGGGCGAGCGGGGGTGCTCATTGTATGACCTTCCCCTCTCATGCCCAAGTTCCCGAGTCTAGGCAACTTTGGTGATGACGGACACGTGGCCTTAGGCACGAGTCAAGGTTTTCTAAATTTCCCAAAACAAAAACATTTAGGTGGCGACTCTATATCTGGCAAAGCAGTCCATGTTTGGCACTTCTTTATAAAAATCAGTTTTCCAAAACGATTTGTCGGATTTGGACTCTTTGGTGATTTATCGGTCTTGCGTTGCACTTTGCGAGATTAGATTCAGAATCGTGACATTGAGTCCGAACTGTAGTAGCTAATGAACAAAACGGACTTTCGCGCCGTTTCGTGCCTGGAACCCGGGACGTTCGGGCGCGGCTACAGTTTCTAGCGACTCTATTGGAGATATAGAGAACTTGACTCGAACTCATGATATCTTGTTTTGATTACACTTATATGTCTCTTTGCATTGCATTTGCATTGGTGCGCCTAGGACACCGTTTTTGCCGTATGCTATTCCTGAATGGTTTGCCGGAGGCTCGCTTTGAGAAGCGTGCCATAAGGCTGACCGGTTGCGGGCTCTACCACGACGGGAACAGAAACCCCGATTTTACCGGGGCACCCTTTTTGACCATTTGACCTAGTGCATATCAGAAATTGTAGTGACTATTCAAAACTAGGACATGTTGTTTACCCGATTATAAGTTTTTTGAAACCGCTGTGTGCGTAGTGAAACCCTAACTCCTGACAATAGGATAGGGAAACCCTACCCCAACATAGGGGTGTTTTGGCTCTCACTTGCTTGTTATGTGCTTTTAGAGTTGGTCTCTACAGGAATGCATGTATTAGTTTGCAAGTCTGGGTATCAGGCCTGTGGGCATCAGTATTTGGAAATCAGTTCTACCTGCGGGTATCAGATTCAGATTTGGGGCAGTGATTCGGGGAACAGTGATAAGTGGTTGAGAACAGTTATTTGAGCTTGTGTTTGCCAACTGTGTGTTGTCTCTATTTAAGCTGTTATGCTGTCCGTTTTTCTGTTCATTATTCCCTTATTATGCTTTATTTATCTTTTTGCAAAGTAGTTTAGCACCATTGCATCCGACCAGGAAGATATCCCCCGAGCACTTTGGGTTAGAGGTCGTAGACTTAATCGATCCAGGGATCTGATAGACGGACAATCAGTGTTCCTTTCTTTACCCCCGGTTACCAGACGAAGGTAAAAAAGGTGCAGTGTATCAATACAGCGGTCGCCAGATCAGTGATCTACCCCACCAGTGAACAGTCAGGCTGAGGTCTCAGTTTCTACTACAGGGACAGATATACCAATTATTCAGCTAGATCAGCATAATACGGTAGGTATAGAGGAGATGATGGGTCAGCTCCAGGAAAGTATGAAAGCCATGCAGTAGGATGCTGCCTGTCAAGCAGAATTTGTTGCACGCCAGGCCGAGGTTATGGACCAACAGGCAGAGTTGATTGCTAGACTACAGCAACAACAACCACTGCAGCAAGCCGGAGCATCTGCTTCACACCAGGTTCCTCCCCCACCAAGAGTTCCCATACTCGGGGAGACCGCTAACGTCCAGGACAATACGGACGATCCAACGGGGCCAGCTCCGCCCCCAATCCTACCCTAGCTATCCAAAGCACCTACCAGCCTACCGGATTCTCCCTTTGAGTTCGAGGTGGACTCCACAGCGCTAAAAGTGAGCAAGCTAGAAAAGCTGTTCAAGAAGTCTCAGGGCGTGAAGTCCATTCCAGATATTGAGGATGGGTACACCAACTCGGCCGTGACTTTGCCAGATCGGTTTACAATGCCACACATAGACCGTTTCGATGGGTCTGGAGATCCTATGGTGCATTTGCGGCTATTTTCAAATATCCTAAGGCTGATGGGCCTCACCAGATTACAGAAGCTTTCCCTGTTTGGCCGAACCCTGTCGGGTGTAGCGGCTATTTGGTATGCAAAACTGGAAGACTCTGTTAAGTGGAATTGGGAGGAGATGGCTGAGGCCTTTGTAGCTCAATACTCCTACAATACACTAATCGAGGTCACAACTCGTGATCTTGAGACAACTAGGCAAGAGCCGAAGGAGAGCTTCTTCGATTTTGTGACCCGCCGAAGGGCCAAGGCCTCGATGATGACCATCAGGCCTATTGACAAAGATCAAATTCGGATGGTTGTGCGCAACCTCCAGCCCGTGCTTATGCAGAAGATGATCGTTCTCCCCCTCTCCACCTTTGTAGATCTACATGAGATATGGGTACAGATTGAGGACGCTATGAAACAGGGCTTCATTGATTATGAGAGGGAACAACCCAAGAGGGCATTTAACCGCAGTACGAATGCAGGCACAAGTAGTGCTGCAGCTGCCAGAGCTTCAGATGTGAGTATGGTCACCACCACCACCACCCCAAGAACCCTTGCAGCTACACCATTCACCAGTGCATCCGGAAGTAGTTTGCAAACAACCAGGAACCCACCCCGAGGCCAAAGAACCTTCACCCCACTATACATGTCTTTGTCCAAGGCTTTGGGGGTCTTGATCAGAAAAGGGCACTTGAAGCCCCTAGAGCCGCGACCATTTCCAGAAAAACTTCCCCCCTCCCATAACCCAGCTAAATACTGCGCGTTTCACCAACAACATGGTCATGACACCAACCAGTGCTATAGATTGCATCACGAGATTCAGGATCTCGTTGACAATAGGGTGATCGTGCCTCCAGAGAAATCAAATGTCACAACCAACCCTCTCTCACCACATAACCAAGCTTCACCTCCTAAACGCATCAATCTAATCCAAACTAGGGTCGTGTCATATGACCCTAGCATATATATCACCCCTTCCCAGCTACCCAAGCCGGAGGTGTTCATTCCTGACAGCACTGACTTGTGCATGTTGGACATCTCCCAAACCCAACCTGAAACGGTGGTGGTAGCTATCGAAGATAGAATTGGGTCGACTGCGGGGGCAGATGAGATTGATGATACAGAGCCTGAGGGGTCTGAGAGCTTCGTGTACAACCCAAGCGGTTACATTACATCAGTAGGCCAGGCTAGGCCAGATGTGGAATTGCCAGTGGGGGCAGAGATTTGTGTAGTACGGGAGGATGGACCTAATCAAGGGCTAGATGTCCTAGCGGATCTGGAAGAGGATATTGCTAACCTTCAGTTTTTCAACGAACAAGATCCGGGAGACGTGACAGTCAGATTTGGATGGGTCAGTAGAGTCTACTGGGTGGATTGACAACCGGCCGGATGTTGTTGAACAACCTCAGCTAGAACAGGGTCCGTCAGGGACGGGGACATCAACAGTGGTTGGAAGGGCCGAGGAACAGAGTACACCGCCAGAGAGCACCGGTGTTAAGAATTTTGCTCAGGATACGGGCAGTTTGGATGTGGAATGTACTGAACAGCAAGCTGCACTGAAACAGTTTGAGCGGGAAAAGATCGACGATTCTGAGAGAGCCAGAAAGGCCAAAGCCCCTGCGGGGACAGAGCGTGCTGTGTGCACAAGGACAGAGCGTGCTATGAGCATAGGAACACAAGGTGCTGCGAGCACAGGAATAGTTGTAACGGAGCCGGACAGGTGTCTGTTGGCTGCCGATGGCATGTGGTGGGAAGATGACGACCTATGTCTTACCCACACAGATGAAGACTGGGGACAAAGCCAGCCGGATGATACCTGGTACATTGGCGAAGTAGACCACATGACTAGGAGCGGACATTATTTCAAGCAGAAAGAGGTAGACAAGCAGAAAGAAAAAGCTGCTTGAAAAGGAGGCTGTGTTGAAACAGTTGAAGAAGATACAAGCAGACATCTCCATCTGGGGACTACTTATGGGCTCAAGAGTTCATCGACAGGTTGTCCTTTCTGCAATGGACAAGGCCAAACTTTCAATAGATACCACGTCTGAGCAGCTGGTAGGACTAGTCTTTCTGGGAGGAGCTTCCCCGACGTTGACCTTCACTAACAAGGAGCTGCCGCCTGAGGGCGCAAACCATGACAAACCTCTCTACATCTCTGTCGAGTGTAGAGACAAGTGGATACCGGTGGTTCTTGTCGACACAGGGTCCGCCATTAATGTGTGCCCGTAGAGGACGACATATGCAATTGGGTTGAAGCCTACAGACTTTGTGCCAACTGCCTAGGTGATAAGGGCCTATGATAATACTAGCAGAGAGGTGATGGAGACCATGAAGATTCAGACTCAGGTTGGTCCAGGACAACAGGAGATTGACTTTCATGTCGTGGACGTTCCCGCAACCTTCAATCTACTCCTAGGGTGGCCGTGGCTGCACTAGGTAAAGGCGGTCTCTTCCACCCTGCATCAGATGTTAAGGTATGCCCATGGGAAGG
Organism: Camellia granthamiana; assembly: GCA_036172215.1. Classification (NCBI taxonomy): domain Eukaryota; kingdom Viridiplantae; phylum Streptophyta; class Magnoliopsida; order Ericales; family Theaceae; genus Camellia; species Camellia granthamiana. The sequence continues at coordinate 62,578,815 of CM069905.1, forward strand.
GGTTGGCTATAGTTTCTTGGGAATTCATCAATCCATCCACCGCCAGAGGTGTCTACACCAGTTTTGGAAATCGAGCATGGCACGGAGTATGTGTTCCTATCAGGATTTACCGTAGCCGAGGCCTGGGTTGTACAGAATATTTTAGCTGTTGATGAGGGGTTGTATGTTAGTGTGCAGTCTGTGTACCTCATGAACAAGCTTCAGCATATCCCTGGGATGGGGCCAGGGAAAAGTGGCCGAAAGGGCATTACTGTATCGGCCGAAGTGCCGCACAACCCGCATACCTTTGGCTTAGGCTATCTGCATACCAAAGAGGACTGGGTGAGGAAAGGCAAAGAAATGGCTGGGAGAGCCAGAGCCAAGCAGACCGGGAGGCATTTTGAATTGATGCATCGGCCTATCCAAGGCACCCTGAACGGATGCTTTGTTCGTGAAGGGGAAGACTTTCCATTCTGCGGCTTTCCAGAGCCATGGCTGAATGCCGAGAAGAGGCGCCCGCCGGGTTTCGAGATCTTCTTTGACTTGCAGTTGACCAGGGATGATGTTGCCGAGGAGCAGACAGACCTATCAGCTCAGGTTGAGCAGTGTAAGGAAATGGATTCGGAGAGCACTGAGATTGAAATGGGGGCAGCACTGGCTTGTCTACTTTCAAATCCTCCGATCGTACATAAGTGCTTGAAGGATAACTCAGTGTCCATGATTGGGAATGAAGCGGCTGCGAGCCCATCCGCAAACATTTTGGATGCGTCCATCGCATCCTCCCTTGTTTGGCAGTATGAGGAGGGATTCTTATCGAGCATCACCGGGTCAGGTAGTGAGCCGGAATCTGATTCCATCGAGTCTGTGGAGTCGGAATCAGGTTCCAGCTCGTCTGAGTCTGAGTCTGGTATTCCTGGGGGTGATAACCCGGATGCCACAGTCCTATCTAGGTTGTCTTTTTCTTTTTCCTTTGAGTCTGTTGTAACAGAGGAATCAGGCGACTTAGAAGTGATTAATGAAATGGAATGGCTGTGGCCTTTGAGTACTTTTCTGTGCCTTTGATTTATTGTATTAATCAGGACTTTCAAAATTTCGATGAAAACGACGAGGAAGAAATTCCTCCAGTTTTGAAATATTTGCTTGATCAAGAGCAGGAGAGGTTTGTAAAACCGCTGGTTGATGAAATCACCCAAATTAATGTTGGTACTGAGAAGGACCCGCGGCTGGTCCAGATTGGGTCCACGTTGTCTTCGGAGGAGCGCGAGCGCTTAGTCGCTTTATTAAAAGATGTCAAAGATGTTTTCACGTGGTCTTACGAAGACATGCCTGGGATCGATCCTGAGATTGTACAACGCCGGATCCCTCTTGACCCAGAGGCCCGACTATTAAGCAGAAACTCAAAAGGATCCGCCCGGACTGGGCTATCAAGATCAAAGAAGAGGTCACCAAGCATATTGACGCAGGGTTCCTGCTCGTATCTGAATACCCAACTTCGTTGGCCAACATAGTTCCGATGTCGAAGAAGGACGGCATAATTCGGGTATGTGTGGACTTCAGGGATTTGAACAAAGCCAGTCAGAATGACGACTTTCCTCTACCGCATATCGACGAGTTAGTGGACTTCATTGCGGGGCATGCATTGTTCTCATTCATGGATGGCTTTTCTGGCTACAATCAGATTGTGATGGCACCCGAAGGCCGAGAGAAGACTGCTTCTACCACCCCGTGGGGGACCTATTGTTATAGGGTTATGCCATTTGGATTGAAGAATGCTGGAGCTATATATCAACGAGCTGCGACCACGATTTTGCATGATATGATCCACAAAGAGGTTGAGATATACATGGATGACATGATTGTCAAGTCCAAGGAAAGAGAGGGCCACTACACCGCCTTGCATAAATTCTTTCAACGGATCAGAGAGCTTCGGTTGCGGCTAAATCCTCAGAAGTGTACGTTTGGTGTTACAGCAGGAAAAATGCTAGGGTTCTTGATTACACAGAGAGGTATTGAAGTCGACCCTTCCAAAATCAAGGCTATCTTAGAAATGCCACCACCAAGGACTGAAAAAGAGGTGCGAGGCTTTCTGGGTAAAGTGCAATTCATACGACAGTTTATTGCAAAATTAACCTTGACTTGTGAACCACTCTTTGGTCTCCTGAAGAAAGGAAAGAAATTCCAATGGGACGGTCGATGCTAAGCTACTTTTGAACAGATCAAGCAATATTTATAGAACCCACATGTGTTATCACCGTTTGAGCCGGGAAAACCGTTGATCTTGTATCTTTCAGTGACTGAAACTACAATGGGCTGCATGCTTGCACAGGAGTCTGAGGACAAAGTGGAGAGAGCTATCTACTACCTGAGAAAGAAAATGCTGGATTATGAGACCCGTTACACTCTGTTGGAGAAGGCTTGTTTGGCTTTGGTATGGGCTACCAGGAAGCTGAGGCACTACTTGTTACCTCACTCTGTAATACTAGTTTCGAGATTAGATCCCATCAAATATCTCTTTGAGAAACCGACAGTTACGGGTAGGCTAGCTCGTTAGTTGCTTCTGCTTTCCGAATTCGATCTGAAGTATGTGACGCGCAAGTCAACGAAGGGGAGAGCGGTAGTGGAGTTCCTAGCCGATCACCCAGTTGAAGGGAATGAAGCAGTCGAGTATCTGTTCCCAGACGAGGCCATTCTGTATGTCGAAGACGAAACTTGGACGATGTACTTTGACGGAGCTTCAAACCAATACAGGTATGGGATAGGGGTGTTGCTGATAGCACCCGATAATTCCTGTATCCCTCTAGCATTTAAACTCCGGTTCAAAGTATCGAACAATGAAACAGAGTATGAGGCATGTATTGCTGGTTTAGAAGCGGCCCTAGAACTAGGGGCAAAACGGTTGGATATCATCAGGGACTCGAACCTTGTTGTATAGGGGATTGGAAAGTTAAAGAAGAAAAGATAAGAATCTATCACTAGACCTTGGACATGCTGATTCCTCAGTTTGAGAAACTGAATTTCGCTCATCTGTTAAGAGAGAACAACAGGTTCGCAGATTCATTAGCAACTCTATCTTCTATGATAGACATCCCTTTCGGAGTCCGAATGCGTCTGATCATCATTGACCAGAAATTTGTGCCGGCCCACGAGCTGATTGCCGCCATAGATGAAGTACAAGATGAGAATCCCTGGTATTACGATGTCTGGAACTTCTTGGAAAAAGAGGCATATCCACCAGGGGCAAATGCCAAGGATAAAAGGGCGATTCGAAGAATGGCTGCTCAGTTCACCGTCTGCGGGGGTAAATTGTACAAGAGAGGTCATCTGGGGAAGCATAAGCTATGTGTTAATGCCGAAGAATCAAAGCGCCTGATGGAGGCCATCCATGGAGGAGAGTGCAGAGCGCACATGAACGGGGTGATGCTAGCCCGGAAGATCCTTAGACAGGGTTACTACTGGTCCACCATGGAGGAGGATTGTATTGGCTTTGTTCGGCGATGCCATAAATGTCAGATCCATGCAAACCGCATGAACATTCCGCCGTCGAAGCTGTACAACATGACTTCGCCATGGCCATTTTTAGTCTGGGGGATTGATGTAATCGGGGCTGTCACTCCGAAGGGGTCTAATGGGCATGAGTTCATTGTAGTCGCGATAGACCATTTTACGAAGTGGGTTGAGTCCTAATCTTATGCGGTGTTGAAGGCATCGCATGTCGCTAACTTCATCAGGAACAACATCATCTGTTGCTACGGGGTCCCGAACGAGATCATTTCAGACAGTGGTTCCCACTTCAAGAAGGAAGTGATCGACTTGTTGGACAAGTACAACGTGGCTTTTCATAAGTCATTTACATATCGGCCGCAAACCAATGGAGCAGTTGAGGCCGCCAACAAGAACATCAAGCACATTCTGCAGAAGATGGTGGAAACCTACCAAGACTGACCAGATAAGCTGTCGTTTGCTCTGTGGGGTTACCGGACTTCAATTTGAACTTCTACTGGGGCGACTCCGTATTCTTTAGTCTACGGGATGGAGGCCGTTCTACCTATCGAAGTTGAGGTTCCGTCATTACGAGTACTGGGTGAGTGTCAGATAGTTGAGGCAGATTGGCAGCAAAGCAGGTTCGAGGAACTCATGCTCTTTGATGAAAAAAGGCTGAAAGCACTGTACCATGTTCAGGGTTATCAACGATGAATTGCCAGGGCTTTCAACAAGAAGGTTAAGTCCAAAAATTTGAAAAAAGGAGATTTGGTGCTCAAAGACAACCGAGCTCTCATCCACGACCCTAGGGGCAAGTTCAGACCTAATTGGATTGGTCTTTACATCATCAAGTCTATCTGGTCGGGTGGAGCTGTCGTTCTAATGGACCTAGATGGCCTAGAGTTCTCCCAATCGATCAACATGGACAAGTTGAAGAAATACTTTCCTTAAGTGGCTTGCTAGGCCGAAAACCCGAAAGGGCGACCTAGGCAAAAGTTAGAGCACATAAAATTTGAAATTATAAAAACTGAGCTCGCAAGGTTGAAAACCTAGAAAAGGCGGCCTTGGCAAAAGTTAGAGCATAAAAGGTGAGGGTTAATACACGAGTGAACCTGAGCCGAACTACGTAAGGCTTGATTCCCATCTCTAAGATACGTAGGCAACTTTTTTCTGAAGTCCAGCCATAAACACCTCCCCGATCAACTTTGTCCATGTGATCATGTTTGGTCATCTTTGTCTATTCTGCATTCAAGAGCTCGGTTGTGATCTCTAGTGCAGTGCTATTCAGACTAGGGGCAACTTTCCAGTTGCTAGGATCCGGGGTTGTACATCTCAGTGATAGATCTGGGGCATGTCTAGTTTTGATCCATATCAAAAATGGCTTTGGAAAGTTTTAATAAAAGTTTATTTTGCTCCAATTAATCTTTTTACAACTTAGACCATTTTTGGACCAAACGGAAAATTTTCAGTACCTACAATCTTCAATTACATTGATTTCAATATAGAGTTCTCCTGCTCTTGAATACAAATTGAAGTTGCTTTTCATTACATCCATAAAGAAAACTTGAAAGTACTATTTAAAGCAAATAAATTCAGGGTATAGTCAAGTGTTCCTGTGTCCCCTCCCAGAGCTGGTGGAAGCCTCTGATGCCAAAGTGGGCCCTACCTGTGCCTCTTCATTGAGCCAATCTATGCACTCATCAGAGAGGGTGCAGCTAAAAGTGGGAGCGGGGGCCAGAAGCTCTCTCGTCCTCCATGCTGTGGCATACAGAGCTAGTTGTGCACCTCGGACCGGAAATGTAACAGAGTACTCTATCCCCTCCTCCGGACAAGTCTAATCAAGACCGAATTGGTGCCAGATCCGGAACGGAAAGTAAAAGACACAGTGTGTCAGGCCAATCAACTGAACCTTGGGCTGGCGAGTCATGTTGTAGCTCATCACCGGTAAATTGAGCCAAGGGCAGAGCCAAGCAATGTCTGTAGCAGACAAACTGCACATCCAGTCGTACCACCATTCCTTATCTGGGGCATCAACTAGACGTCGTCGGAAGAAATAGCTGCGGGCTAAATATGCTGGGAATGAGTCCACCACCCTCAACTTGTCCATCAACCATATCTAGGGAAGGATGAAAAATGAGAGATTAAAGAATAGAAAGGTGTATGTTGAGAGAAAAAGTGAGAAAAGGGCTTTGAGAGAAAAAACAGAGCCTGAGGGCCGAGTGATGTGAGCAACATATATATGAGATGGGGTGGGAAACATTACTTGCAGTAGTAGTGGACTCCCCGCAAATCTAGTCGTCTCCCGACGATGAAAAGCGTCCAAGCCCATCAACATTTCAGCTAGCGTCATGGCGATGCAGCTCTTGCCCTCTCTTAAGCCCTCGGTGACCTCAATCAAATGAGTGCTAAATCCATCGGAGCCTGGGGCGAGCAAGAAATGAGATAACATGCATAAGCAAAGCGCATGTCGCCGGTAACCCTGCTAGTGATGGTCGCTGCGATCACCGGCATCAGAAAATCGACAAACCAAGCTTGGAATATCCAGCTCTCTATCATGAATCAATGACCGAGCGTCATGCAAAGTAAGGCCGCACATCCATCCCAAGGCTTGGACGTGGCCAAACCAGAGTTGAGGCAAAATTTCTTCATCACGCTCGGATTCCATTAAAGCTTGGAAATCCTCGAAGGTGGGACACATCTCTTGTCCGCCAAAGCTAAAGACGTGTGTCACCAGATTCCAGAACCTTGCCGCGGCATGGAGGAACGGAAAGCGCAGCGGGGTGCGACTCAACGTGAATAGTGCATTTATGCCGAAGCCCCGGAAATTCGGCTTTTCCGAGCAATCCAAGCTGGCAATCCAATTTGTGAGATTTTGGACAAGAAATGCTTCCATTTGGTGCAAAAACTGAGCTGAAATAGAGAAAACTACGAAGCTAGGGCTTTTATAGAAGATAAGGTGTTGCGTGGAAGACAGGTGTCAGCATTCTGGAGGTGCTTGCCATTTTTGGCCGATCGGCTAAAAAGAGTACCAACCGACCATCTTTTTGGGCCGATCGGCTAATAATGATGGCCGATGGCCTCTCCCCTTGTTCTATGAGCTGTCTATGTGTTGGAGATGCTGAGAACTTGTGATTGGTTCCACTTTAAATGCCTTCCGGTGATAGTTTTACGAAGTCGCGCCTGTGTTACTTTAATTTGTTTATCGAGTTGTTGTACTTTTATGTATCGAGTTGTAGTACTTTTGTTTTTCGAGTTGTATGTACATTGGGTTAGCTTGTCAAGTTCTTTGTTTTGTTGTTAGTTGGTTCACTACCTGATTAATGCAATTCAAGTGTTTAGTTTTCAAAACAAAGTTCAATCTCATTTACATTGTTATGTAATGCGATGCGATGCGATGCTCAGAATGTACAAATGTAACACTTTTTGAACAAAACAGCTGTTTCATTTCATCATATTTCTTTTGCAAAAGTACATAGTTTTGAGGAAAATAAAACCTATTTGAGGTAGTACAATGTGCTTAAACTACTAGCAAAAAGAAAAATAAAACAAAAACAGAGAAAAGCAGCAAAACGACTAGATCGGTGTTAGTCGCCTCAAGCGTAGGATCTGTCCTCGTCCTCTTCCTGGACGAAGGTCCAGGATCGCCACCAGCTCCGCCGTCTCAGTCATCTTTGGCCTCATCCTGAGACGACGCAGCCTCCTCATCAGACTCATCATCTGGGGTAGGCTCCCGTGAACTGCTCTCAATGCGAGCTCGCCTGTGTCTGCCTCACCTGTGGATCGTCATCCACCGCCTGGCTCCCCCAGCTGCTCTGGCAGGCACTGAAGGTCTAGCTGGAGCACCCCCCTGCGGCCGGTATCTGGAATGGGGCCTGAAAAGAACAAATGGCAAATGCATCAGTTATGCTATGCAAAGCAGGGTATGAATACCGAATGCAATGTATGAGTACAGTATTCGAATGCCGTAAGCAATGCTGTGAGCAGTATGTGAGTACAGTGTATCAAGTGCCGTATTGATAATGCGATGCATCAGATCATGTATGGGGCAGATTACGCAAAGTTTGGGGACTGAGGTTGAAAGAACTTACCGGGATACCGTAAATGGTCAACAGGTCAATGTTCCTCTGCAGCATCCCCATCACTGAGGCCGTCAGCTCCAGAGACTGACTAGTGTACTCGATGGAAGCCTGCAAAAGTGTTGAAGTCATTAGTATTCTGTAGGATATCAAATGAAATGAAATGACTGTACAGAATGAAAAGTATAGCAACACATACCGCGGTCAAGCCGCGAACTCCGACAAGCTCATGATCAGCCGGAGGAGGAGCGATGGGTATCTGGTTAGTCTCCCCACCTTGCCCTCGGCATGTCATCGTGGTGGGCAGCTCTGGCCACCTAACTCCCTGTCCCCTCAAGGACCCACTCCTGCTACGGGCCTGAGTCACCCTCGGTGCTCCTGCTCCTGCCGCTGGCACTGCAGGCCTCTCTCTCTCAACTTGGCGAGCACCGGTCAAAGGCCGTATCAGATAAGCCTGGATGAACTCAGTGTAGTCGCCCTCGTCTCTGAAGAGGTCAGAATCCCAGCCTATCGTGAAGTCCCTCATCTCCTCCAAGGTGTACCTCTCTGTATGCCTCATATGAGTAGGAACCAGCGCCGGGACTATCTGCTCCGGTAAGCCCAGGGTCTGGCGCAAGAAGCACTCCCTCAGGTACCAAACCAGACAAACCAGGCCTTCCAGCAAAATCCTGAACCGGGCAGTCTCCCGAGCACCCACGTACTGATCCCTCACTACCTCCGGCAACGCGGCCCAGGGCTGCCAAATGATCTACAAATGACAGGATATACAGTTTGTTATTTACTATTGAAAGTACAATGTAAAGCGAAGCTAAAATGAACTGTAAAGTTTGAAATACCTCTGCGGTGGTGATGGTGTCGAAGTATCTGTAGAAAAATAGAAAAGTCTTCCATGGCCTCCGCTCGTACCTCACGTCATAGCGATGAGAATACGGAACGCCGAAGGGGATCTCCACATCCGGCACTGGAGCAAGCCTAGGAAAGTAGGCATACACCCACAACTACAGAATGTAACAGGGTAAGAATGAGTATGCTTATCAGTAAGGCAGTATGCAGATAAAGCAAAAATCAGAGTCATGTGCAATGTGTGCAGAGTATTGTGCAGTGTGAGCAGTGTATTGTGCAGTGTATTGTTCAGTGTGTGCAATGTATTGTGCAGTGTGTGTGGTGTACAGATAGTGTAAAGTAGAACTATGAAACAGAAAAGGGAAATGTACCTCCTAGGCTCGCCAGTAGCCTCCGAGCAAATGTCCGCTGCGGCGAGAGGATGAGCTCATATATCCATAGAGTGTGGCCAAGACTGCGCCACCCCAGTCGTAGCGCCGAATCCTGGTCACGTCCACTAGTGCGCTCAGTAGATAAAGGGCAACAATGTTCTCCCGGTTGGCAAAAAGGGTGGTCCCCGGCAAGAACATGATGAAGCCACGAGCATACTGCTCCTCCTCCTCACGGGTCGTGGGCGCCTGTACCCTGAAGTGGTCCTTGAACCAAGAATACCTCACGAACCCCGGCTGGGAGAGTGGTGGCCGATCACCGAGTAAGAACATCTGGGCGGCGTCCAACTCATCCATATCAGTATCGAAGGGGATTGGATCACCCCCTACTCCGGTGCCAGTGAGCATTGAGAAGTCGAAGGGAGTCATCGTCATCTCCCTTGTAGCAGAAAGGTGGAAGGAATCGGTAGTGTCCCACCACCTCTCCACTAGCGCGCCAAGAAGGGGCCTACTCGCAATGAGGCGCGAGAGTCCCATGCAGAAAGTGCCAAAGCTGGCCTGATCAACGATGTAGTGAACCGCGTCGGGCAACTCCATGTACCAACCACGGGCGATGGTGTTCCCATACCCCCGGAAGGCATGGGAATCTCCCTGTATTCAAAGACAAACAGATGCGATGCAGTATTAGATATACAATGTTTGAATGCGTTCAGAGTTGATGAAAATGCAATGTGTGTGCACGTCTTCAAGTTTACACAGATATCGGGTGTGAGTGTACTCATGGTGCACTAAGCATGTCATGTATTAGTGTGTTTGGATAAATCAGTTAAAGAATAGTATCGACTATCGAAGTTATACAGTCTACATTGCAGAAAGTAAAGAGAGGAGAATGTACCTCAGCGGCGCCGAAGGATAGGTGTGACTCTGGCTCGCGTAGCAGGAGCTCCAGTGGCGCACCTCGTGCATAGCTCCTGAACTGGCGGATGCTATCGGGGGGCAACACGTGTATCGCCGGCTGGTATGTCGCCAGGTCAAACGGTCAAATGCTCAACGGTAAGAGCTCGACCTCGGGATCCATGTCCATCTCTGGGGGAGTCCCACCTTGTGGAATGTTGTCTGCCATCTCGAGAAGGGTGCAAAAAATGGCTGAGGGTATGGAAACTAGGTGAAAATGCAAAAAGTCAACCCAAAAGTCAACCCCGAGGGGTGAAAAATGGGAGAAAAGGTCGGAGTGTGGGAAAAGGCACGAAGACCAAGGGTAACTCGGGGGAAACAAACCCCAAATAGTGGAAATCGAGAACGGGGCACCGAAATCGCGTTTCGTTCGGTTCAAAGTGTTTGAAATGAAGAGGGTTTCGCAAATCGAACGATGCGAGAGGCTCGAAAACAAAGGAAAAACAAGGATCGAAGCGAGGAAAATGACCTAGAGAGGTAGGGAAATGATTTTCGAGCTTGAGGAAGTGAGGAAATAGGGTTTGAGGCCCTATATTTAAAGACCCGAGGCAAAATGTCAAAACTGCCCCAAAGTTGCCATTTTTGGCCGATCAACCAAATTGTTAGCTGATCGGCTAAGTATTTGGCCGATGATCTCCTTTTGTGGCCGATGGATGGCTGATGGCCTCCCCTTGTGGTCGATGAAACTCCAATGTCCTTGTTTGGGTCAGTTTGTGTTGATTAGTACCTTTATCTCTCAAGAAAGTGCAAGACAGTACACTTTTGAGGCTTAACTGACCTTTGTGTTGACCTCGAACCGTGCCATCCGTGTGCGGCACTTGATACGCACAAGATGTATCCTTTTTCGTATCCTTTTGTATACTGAAAAATTCGGAAATTATTTTGAATACGTTGCATTACAATGTTTTGTTATGTTTGCTTACAAGCATGCATTGGTTATACGTCGTTTCACTCTTGCATTAAACATGCCTCGTCTTACTTTGAAGTTGCATCTCAACATCATGAATGACATGCCTTTACCATGCTTCCGTCGAATATGTGCATCTCTTTGTTGTCGCATTGTTATGCACACACTATGTGTGTTGTCGCGCACATTTCCTTGCATTCTCAAGCACATCTCACCCGCATTATTACACACATTGTATGCGTTGTCACGTATGCTTTACTTACATGTGTTTATGCACCTTCTCGCATTGTTACACACATTATATGCGTTGTTGCGTATGCTTTACTTATGTGTGTTTATGCACCTTCTCGCATTGTTACACACATTGTATGCGTTGTCGCGTATGCTTTACTTACATGTCTTTATGCACCTTCTCGCGTTGTTACACACATTGCTTGTGTTGTCGCGTATGCTTTACTTACATGTGTTTATGCACCTTCTCGCATTGTTACACACATTGTATGCGTTGTCGCGTATGGTTTACTTACATGTGTTTATGCTTTTCCTCGCATTGTTACACACATTGTATGCGTTGTCGCGTATACTTTACTTACATGTTTTTATCCCTCTTGCATTGTTATGCTTGTTTCAAATTGCATTGTTATGCACCATTCAGCTTGCGTTGTCGCGCATGACCTCCTTGCATTGTTATGCTTGTTTCAAACTGCATTGTTATGCATCCCACTCGGCTTGCGTTGTCGCGCATGTCCTCCTTGCATTGTTATGCTTGTTTCAAATTGCATTGTTATGCATCCCACTCGGCTTGCGTTGTCATGCATGCCCTTCTTGCATTGTTAGGCTTGTTTCAAACTGCATTGTTATGCATCCCACTCGGCTTGCGTTGTCGTGCATGCCCTCCTTGCATTGTTATGCTTGTTTCAAATTGCATTGTTATGCACCACGTTGTCACGCATGCCCTCCTTGCATTGTTATGCTTGTTTCAAATTGCATTGTTATGCATCCCACTCGGCTTGCGTGTCGCGCATGCCCTCCTTGCATTGTTATGCTTGTTTCAAACTGCATTGTTATGCACCACTCGGCTTGCGTTGTCACGCATGCCCTCCTTACATTGTTGTGCTTGTTTCAAATTGCATTGTCATGCATCCCACTCGGCTTGCATTGTCACGCATGCCCTCCTTGCATTGTTGTGCTTGTTTCAAATTGCATTGTTATGCATCCCACTTGGCTTGCGTTGTCGCGCATGCCCTCCTTGCGTTGTTATGCTTGTTTCAAAATCGCATTGTTATGCATCGCACTTAGGTTGCATTCTCATGCACCCCTTCGCATTGTTATGCGTCACACTTAGGTTGCATTGTCATGCACCCCTTCACTTGCGTTGTCACGCGCTTTTCACCTGCATTGCTATGCATGTTTCTAACGATATTGTACCTGTTAAGTTTCTTTCTTTTGCAGGCACGATATTGTATGTACGGTTCATTTGAAGCTGGCGCGACCAGACGAACCAGACGATATTGTATGCACTCCGCGTAAGACGTAGTGAGAATTGTATAATTCTCTTACATCCTTTCTGCATGAAATGTCGTTTGATTTTTATTCGCTTAAATTGTTGCATGTTATGCTTCATTACAGCTCCCTTTGCATGATCATAAGTTATGTTCGGCATTGTGCATGTCATTTGCATTTGCCCCGGCCTGCGGGCACATCTCTTTGTCATCTTGTATGCTTGTCTAGGTCTTCGGCCTTGTCAAAAATGGGTCGTCTCTGGGCTTTGACATTCACTCCCGTTATCTTTTGACTTTCGAGTTTTGTCAAAGAAGGGCAACTGTAGACACCCAATTTTTGACCGTCCTCAAGACTTGGACGTCATCGTTTGAACACTCGATGATCATCCATGCTCGTGTTCGTTTTGAGTTCCCGAAGGTCTTGGCCGCATGCCTTGTCTTAGGATCTCTCAACTTGTCTGTTTTGTGCTTGGTTGTGGACCAAGGACCCATGGTTTTGTTTCTGAGGGAAGAGGGTGGCTTGTTGGCCATCCCCTCAACCCATCGGCTAAGGCATGATGCCATCGGCCTTGTTTCCTTGCCATCGGCCAAAAGTGGTAGCCGATCGGCACTCTTTTTGGTCGATCAGCATTTTCTTTGGTCAATCAGCCATATTTTTGAGCTGAGACCTTTCCATCTACTTTTTGTAGATATTTTGTGCCAGCTGTGACTGCTGGTGGGCACAATTCTCATCCTCCATACACGTGTATAGAGGGATTTGTTTCAAGACTCAAGCTTGTTGAACAAGCTTGAGAATTGAAATTCTATAAGAAGGGAGCATCCCCTCCCTTTCCAGAGGTTCTGAAAATTGCATATAGAAGTTCTATATGGCTCTCTCTCCATATTATACCTCTCTCTCTTGTTTTACCTTTATTTGTGCTCAAAAGTGTAGAATCTTCATACTATTGCACACAAACACCTAGTAGAACACCATCCTTTGGTTGCTGAGATCCTTAGGAGTTGGTTTTAGTGTTCTTGGAGTGGTTTGAGCTTAGAAAAGGTGCTGGAGTTGTGTTCTTGAAGGTGTTCTTCAAGGGTGAGTTTCTACCTTTTAATCCCCCATTTTGGCTTAAGCTTTTAGACCTATTTGCACATTGTTTTAAGCTTAACTCTAAACTACAAAAAGTTCTAATTTTGTATGCTTGTGATGTTTGTTTAAGGTCACTTTTTGGTTGGGGGTAGTCTACCCCCTCTTAGGCCTTGTTTGGCCATGTTTTGTGCCTTTCTTTTCGAGCTTTGGAACCATCTTGTTTTGACCTTCTCACCACTGAAATCCAGAGGATTTTCAGTGGTGGAGAAGTGGTTTTGGAGTCTTGAATAGGAGGGGCACACCCCCTCCTCTCCTTGTGTCTCATATGCTAGTGTAAATGGCTCATAATCGTAGCATGTTTGCTTAGCTTATTTTGGCTTCATTTCAGCAAGTATTTGGTGTTATTTTGCCATGCTTTACCTCTGTTTTAAGTTGGTTTGATAGCATCTTGCATGCACCATACCCTTGTCTTGCAATCCTCTCATTTGCCTTAACATGCATCATGTGTTTGGATCATCATTCTTGCATGATTTGGCTCAACTCCAAGGAGCTTTTAGTCGTGTTTTACCATGTTTGAGCTCTGTTTTGCATTGTCTTGGTCATGCATGCATTGTTTTGTATAGCCTTTGGTTCAATCTAGCTTGTTAGCTTTGAGTGTCCAAGTCATTAGCATGAATTGCTTAGACTATTCTCATGATTTGGCATCATTCCATATGTGATTTCAGTCCATATAGTGTGGTCATGCTTTCACATTTTTCATCTTTTCCATACATTGGGAGGTTGGTGTTTCATGCCTCATGAATGGATCATTGTGCATGCCTCTATGCTTAGTTTTTTAGGATGCCATCTCAGTGGGTTTTTGGGCTTATTTTGACATGCCATAACTCTGATTTTCATTGGTTAAGTCATGCCATGTTTGGTTATAATAGGCGTAGTGTAACACCTCTTTGTTAGCCTTGCATGCCTCATGCCTTTTGGACCCTTGTTCTAGCTTGTGTTGGCTAGGTTCAAGCTTGTTTTTGGCCTTATCTTGACCTGCCTTGGGACTGTTTTGGTTGCCCTTGGCCCTTTGGGGCTTGCTTTGCGTGGTCATGGTTTAAGTCCCTTTGTTAGTTTCAAGCTTTAAGCTTTCTCGCATGCCATACTTGCATTGTTTGGTTGATTTAGCATCATTCCTAACATGATTTCAGAGCTTATGGTTCTATCACATATCCGTGCTTGTCACTCTTTAAGTGTGCTTAAGAGTTGCATCTTTATGCTTTAGTCCTTGAGCCAATTGGCATGCATGCTTGTCTTGCCTTTTCATGCTTTTCATACCATCATTTCAACACTTTTGGCCACTAATTTTGGGCATGGCCGAGGTCTATCCATCTTTAGTTAAGTCCATTTACCATATTGTTCAATGCTACTACTTCATGTCGTGCTTGCATGCTTGAGTTGCATGACATTTGCATGCTTGTCGCATCACCCATCATTGCATGTTGTTGCATGCTTGTCCATCTTTGCATACCATGCATGTTTATATGTTTAGGTTGCATTGCATTTGGCATGCTTGTTACCTCAACTTTGTGTGCATGCTTGAGTCACATTGCATTTGGCATGCTTATGTTGCATCGCATAGCTTCTCCATGTTGCATGCATGGCATTGTGTTTGGTTTGGGTGTTAAACCAAACACGAGGACCGAGGGACGTTTCGTACTTGAAGTGACGAAACGTGCCTCAATCCTCGATCGCTGACACTCTTGATCCAACATGATAGTGTCTGAGGCATTCATATGTTTTGTGCATTTATTCCATATTGATTTGTGCAATTCGGCCTCTTTGGCCATCATACATCAAAATGCGTGATTGATGGCTCAAGAGTCGAACACTACACTCCTTTGAGTCTCAAACATGATAGGGCGTGTAATTGAACAACATTTTCTTGCAAATGTATTGCAATGCCCTTGTTTGTCCTCTACTGCAGCAAAAGGAGCAATCTACAGGAAGAGATGGCCAATCGGCTATCTTCAGTGCCGATCAGCTAACAAATTTTGGCCGATATCATCAAAGTTGGCCGATGGCCA